>OY720676.1:128926270-129526270 GCA_963170755.1 Amphimallon solstitiale
TGGAATCGTGCATTTGCGTCAAAGATTAAAAATAAAAATATTTGACGTATTTGATTTATATATTTTTAGAACCCCTAAATATTTGTGACGGCAATTGTAAATATATCTGGAATATAGATCACTGTACTTATATGAATGCGTCTGACTATGAAAAGGTAGTATTTTTAAAATTGAATAAAAGAAATATATATTCTTAATTTATATGTTACAAGGAATATGTTGTTTAAGATTAGTAAAATATACGAAAAACTCTCTTAGGCTAAATCGCTGAGGAATTAAAAAAGAAATTTATAAAGCATAGTGACAATGACGGCGATAATTTAAATTAATTATCCACTCGCAAAATGCCATATTAAATAATTGACAACAAATTTACGAGGAGGCCTATACTCCTATAAGAGATTATATAATTAATAATTGGAAGCAAGTACCTTTGCGCATTTTTATACTCACGCAACCGTGCGAAATTGATCAATAGCCAAAACATGAATACACTACATAATATAATTAAAAATGGGTTATACAAGAACATGATATTTATTATAAAAATTTTAAGTAATAAATATTTTTAGTTTCATATTACTAGGAATTATATCTGAACTTCATTTAATATAATCCTTATGTAACATATAAGAAAATTGTCGGACATGTTAAGATTGAAAATCCAGTCAATAATGTTGAAGAAACATGAGGTATTAGCAATTATCAGAATTGAAGGCACGTGATTCAGATATTTATAGTTCTAATCCTCTCTTAAAATACGCTAGTAGATTGGCTCCTGATGCCCAAATATACATAGCTGTTTTGACGATTGCTATAATATAGTTATCAGTGGTTTCCAAATTGAGCTTCGTGATACCCTGGGGGCGCAGGCATCGCGTAAAGAAACTTAGGTGGGAGAGGGAGATTGCAAACGGATTTAAAAGCAAAAACATTTTATTTAGAAGTTTATTTTTATCTTCTCCATTGTAAATAATATATAAAGGCCTAATATACTAAGTTATTTAATTACTAAGTACAAAATATTAATGCTGTCATTCATGAGAAACTTAATTCGCATAAATATGATGTTCTGGTTATTCTTGCATTCTTTTGATTGAAAAGTGGCCGATTTCTGGAAAAGAAATTCTTCTTTCAACGATCCATTGCTTGATATTTCCATGTGTTTCTTTCATTTTTGTTGGAATTTTAGCATGTTGAATGGAATTGGCCAAAAAGGGATTTAACAATTGTCATAACTGGTTTGAAGTTAATTTGAAAATTACTCATGTCTAAAAAAGCTTGCTCAAAATTTATTCTTGCTCCCGATTTCCATAACTCAAGCTGTTTCATAAAAACCTCAAGTTTGTCCGCGGCAGTTTTTATATTAACCTGGCGGTCTTGCAACCCGCCATTCAAGATATTTAAATGTTCGAAAGTATCAGAAAGAAAAATTAGTCTAAGAAGACAAAGATTAATGAAAAAAGTGACTTCTTTTCTTGGAAGTACATCGAAAATTCTGCTTTTAACTGAAAAACTCTTTTCAAAACGTTTCACCTAAAAAGAGAAATCTTACTTCTGTTTGATGAAGAAGATTTACGTATAAGGAATCCGTGGTGTCACAAATTCTTCTAAAAATGCAAGTCTGTAATGCTTTTTCTTTGATAGAATTTACAACTATAATGACACCTTTCATAACAAGGAAAAAGGTGATGGCCACAATATTCTGGCATTGTGAGGGCATTTTGCTAATTGACTCTAAAGAGCGCATTACAAGTGTGAACGGCACATATTATCCGTCTTTATTGCATAAATTAAGGGACAGTATTCGTGCAAAACGTCGTGGAAAATTGACAAAATGTGTGCGATCATTGCACGACAATGCTCCCGTCCGGACTACCGCCATTTCACAATTGGAACATCCACCGTATAGTCCGGATTTGGCTCCTTCTGATTTTTTTGTCTTCTAATTTAAAAAGAGGCCTAAGGGGGCGTAGTTTTAAGGACTACAGTGAGTTGCAAGCAACTGTTATAGAACATTTTGACGGAAAAACTGCAGATTATTTCTGCAAGGGTATCGAATTATTAATTAATCGTTGTCATAAATGTATAGAAGTTAGGGGACATTACATTGAAAAATAAAAATTCTTATATTGTTGCAAATTTTTTTTTTTTTGTATGTATATCAGGCCGAGAATTTATGGCGCCTACCTCGTACTTTCTTTTGATGAGCATTTTCTACAATCCACACATAGCGGTTTCCTGAAAACATATTTAAACCCATATTTAAAATATCTAATCTGTCTTTCTTTGTGTTTTTGACAGTTAGGACGTAGATGGTTCTTAACGACACTTTTAAAAATTTGTCTATATATAGCCAAATAATAAATATCAAAGAACTATAAATATTACACACGTAAATTAACCTTAAATATCTAGTATTGCACAGTACACAAATTGCAAATGAAACCTCATCGTGACTGTTTCGCGGGCTCGTCTGGGAGGCCGTGTTATTAGTCCCGCGCTTTATGTAGCGCCCTACTAGTGATGTTTATTTATTGAGGTTCGCAGAGTCTTCCTGGACTCCCATGCTAAGAATTAAGTGCAAGTGATATACTTAATGTGATCTAATCTTGTGTTTGTTGTGTTTGATGTATGTTTCGAGAGTCGAAGTTTCGCGTATTGAGATGAATTATTTTATTAATTGATATTGAATTGACTGAGATGCACGTTAAACGCGTTTATGATACTCACGAATTGGCGTCCTACATGGAATTAACCGTGGTTTTGGGAGAATGATGTGTGTGCATGTGTTCATTGTGTGTAAGTAAAAGTCCGACTGCGGTGGTATATGTTGACCGGGTGTATCGATCCCGATTAGCCCGGAACATCGGTAAACGACTGTTGATGTTTTCTGTGTGTTTCGTGGTATGGGATCGGTGTTTTTGGATGGAATAAGGATAACGTAGGTTGTTTGGAACGATTTTATGTTGCTGTAAGAGATACATGATTAATATTAGTGTGTTTTTAAAGGTTCTTACATTGTAAAGTTGATTGAGCCAAAAATCTCATTTGCCAGTTCGATTAGAAAGGTGAGCTTTTCTAGGTTGCCTTGGATGGTCTTCATCTTCTGTACTCTAACGATGACCTTGCGGAGGATTATCTGGAATTTTTTGAGTTCCTTCTGAGCGTCTGAAATAGAAATATGGACGAAAGTATTTTCTTCTGTCAGGTCGTTTTCTTCTGGTGCGCGTGAAGCCTACACCGGTACGTTGACGGTTTTCTCCGCCTTGTCCTTCTTCGCTAGGGGAATCTTAGGAATTGGTCCCTGCCTCGTGCGTTGAAGGGGGCTTCGTCACCGTGATGATGCGCTGTTTCCTCTCCTGCGATTCTCCAGCTGTGGCCGTGCTGTTGGTGCCACAGATTGTGCATACCTTACCGTCGGTGTGACGGCTTTGCTCGGTGTCCACTGCCTGGGTTGTGATGGGAGGTCCTGCTGTCTTCGCGGTGGATATAGTGCCGCTAGCGATGTGTGAGAGCTGCCTGACTTTCCTGCGGCCAGTATTCGTTGGTAGGCGTAGCAACCACGATAGCTGGCCTGATGGTTACTGCCACAGTTAGCACATTTGCTCTCGGCAGTTTCCCTGCAGGAGTCCGTCTGATGTTCTGCGCTGCAGCGGGCGCATCTCCGGCGTAGCGAGCAGCATTCTGAGGAGTTCCCGTACCTCTGGCAACGGTGGCACTGAGGTATTCCCGATCGGGCCCGGTAGAACTCGACCGTGACCCTCAGCCCCAGGACGTCGCTTACGGCATACAGGCTTTCCAGCTGCGGCTTCAGGGCCGCCACCATGTATACTGAGGTAGTGAGTTTATCTCTACCTCTCAGGTTTACAACTTTTATGGTGTCAATACTTTTGCTTTTTAACGCCTTGGAGATGGTCTGCGCAGGTATGTTCGGTGGTAAATACTTCACGACTACCTTCGGCGGGAGGACACTTGCCACCTGCTACGTGTAGTACTGGATTTTCTTTTCGGTGAGGTGCGTCGTTAACTTCTTCCAGGCGTCTATGTTCACGGGCTTAACCCGGAGATGGTCAACCTTGAAGGTGATCTGGGTGCTGACGTTTTCTTTCTTCAGCTCCTAGTCCGCCAGAAGAAAGTCGGTTTCGTATATGTAAACCTGGTCCCCCAGGTGATCTTGTAGTTTGCGCACCACTGGAGCTCGACCTAGGGGCAGTGGACGGCGTCTGGATTTGTGTGGGCGTGGTCTTCGGTGGCCTGTTCTTCAACTTCTTGGCGCTATTGCTCGTGTTGACTATGGTAAAACCGTCGTTCTCTTCGCAGGAATCTTCGTCTGAATCAACGATTCTTCGCGAAGCACCCTCCTCGTCGGAGAGGGACCTCTTGGACCAGGAGTGAACGCCGTCCAGGAGCACCAGAGCATCAGCCATGGACGAGCCTGGTGGATACGCCATCCGTCTAAGATAGAGTTAAAGCTGCGAATACAAATTGAATATATGCTTGCTTTTCTAAAACGAAAAGTCTAGAGCATCACGTCTGATCTGTTCAATGTGTTTCGTTGATTAAATAAAGGCGACTGGATTCGATTGTCCAGAAATATCTAGTATTGTACTGTTCTTTCTTGACCATACTGAAATTTCCTTAAATACATAACAAACAACTTGCTCTATTCGATCATAGATGTCGCAACTAACAAACACATTTTCTACTTTGAATGTTATTGCGTGGTGTTGATTTTTTATTTTCTACATATATGGCAAAGAAAGAGCGGCCAAAAAAATTCTTAAAAAAGTTTAGAAAACACTGATATAGTTCAGCGAAATACGTAAGTAGGACCAAGCAATTGCACAAGCTTTGCTTAGTTGTGGATATGGAGCTGACCTTGCTTTCAGCCCTTCTCGTTCATCTTGGTTGGGCACCGACATAGGCTGACGGAAAAAGTTGAAGAAGGAGAAGAAGTAGAAGAAAAGGTAGAAAAGAAAAAGGCGAAAAAGAAGAAGGAGTGCAAGAAGACAAATATAAAGGGAAATTCTGAAAGAAAAAAGAATAAAATAAATGCAACTAGAAATTTATTTATGTATAAACATCCTTTTGATCAAACATCTACCGTTCCACATTTTTATTAATTAGTACCTATCTGTAGAAATAAATTCATTTGTTGCATCCATTTTTTTTAGTTTGTTATATATTATTTCAAGCTGCTTTCTTAAACTACAGTTTTCTTTATATAAAATTTAAATTTCTCTCAAATGCAAGCAATATTTCATGTGTTGTATTTTTTCAAAGATATAGAATTTAAATATTCATAGATTGCATTTATGGTAAAATATATTTTATTTCTTCGAAGGATAAATTTAATTAATTTATTTACTTTAGTTATTTACTGTAGTTCACGTCACTAAAATAAAACAATTCATTAAAGCTTAGATATTTGTGTTATTACCAGTACAAGTTAACCATTTAGAATACTTTCTGCCAAGGTAATCGTATATGTTGTGATGAGAAAGTTTTGACTGTTCTTACATAAAAAAACAAATATTTAGTGTATAAGAAGTTATCAGTATTTTATTAAAAATATGGTACTATTACATTAGAAATATGACGTAAATCATTTTTAAAAAAGACCGTTTCGAAAATAAAACGGAAAATAATATTATTCTCAAAATAATTACATAGTTAAAATCAAAGGATGTAAAACTACAATCCAAATAATAAGGATTTTCCTATTTAATTTACATCATTACTATGATCCACATGTAGGACATGTGGCAATGTGTATAAGACAATATTTACATAAAACAATTGTTGTTGCTGATAGAACTGTCGTCGGGTTATAGATTGTAGAACTAAGCCACTAATACTGACTTTGAAATGAATAAAGGTGCAGGGAAAATATGATGCTTGTCTTAACATGCTATCCAAATGTGTCAGCTTTTTAGGTATAAATTTATTTAATCTCGAAAAGATAAATTGACTATATACTAAATGGTCCAAGCCACGCACTTTACTCTGTCCAAAATAAATAACGAAATCGCTACCGTGTAAAACCTCTAAGTCTCCCCGATTACGGCCATTAAACGTTCGCATGTAAAAAAATTATCTAAAAGGATTTTAGAGAGAAAACGCCTTCTCACCTTATTATGATTTATTAAAGTCTTTATCATTTATTGTGAACACATTCATCTGGATACACAGCGAGTGCAAGTTTTTAAGCATCAAATTTTGGCTCTCAACCAACAAATTCTTATCCCGGTTATTGACTGTTATTACATTTCCGTTTATGTTTTTCATTCAAAACTTCATTTCGTATGTTGGGTTTTTTAATACTGATGGTATTTATAAATTTTATGTTTAATTGTTTTTTAAATTAATTTCACTACTCATTAAAGATTATTTAATTTAATATTAAATTAAGTATAAAATAATTTCGTTAAAATACTTGCATAAATATAAGGAAAACTTCTATACGGATCATAGAAAAATATGGGTAAAAATAGTTTCATAGAAAATACAACTGCAGAAATCTATTTCCGACTCATTGGCATTAGCATGAGGCGTGATCACGTATTATTTGATTAGCGTATGTGTTGCTTTGTCGAGGGTCGAAATATAATTTCCTTGCCCTCTTCGTCTTCTTTATACCCAGGTTTACTGTATGTGTAGGAATTCATTAATTTTGCAATTAATTAATTCGTGAGATGTGTTTGTTTGCTATGTGTTGTATTGTTGTGTTTGGTTTTACGGTCTGTATTTAAAAAGTATCGTGATTTTCTCAGTTTGTTTAACAAAGTCGATTATTTGTTGTGTCGTTGCGTTCGTTGAGTGCGAGGGGTAATTCGCTGAGGTATTGTGGTGTACACGCTTCAGGAATTACTAGATTTTACAGAGAAATATTAAGGAATTATTAGAAATTATGAAAGAAATATTCGGTATTACAGGGAATTGCGGGGAATTAGAAAGGAATTGGAGGGTATTATAAAGGAATTGCAAGGTATTGCGAAGGAAATATAAGGTATTACGGGGTATTACTTAGGAATTTTTCAATAGTCTTTCTATTGCGCATGCGCCATTGTTGTTAATTTACAACCCTACCTCGTCTGACAACAAGCAACAAGCAATCAAATCCATGTAAGGAACATCTGTGGTGACATCTTTATACCTAGTTATTTTTTAACAAATGAATAAAATAGAGCACACTATGCGTGGAAAAATGGGAATCCCCTCTCGAGTATATAAAGTTCAAGTTAATACAGTTATAATCTGTGTTAAATAAAGTTGAAGTCAAATGCTTAACTCTGATTTTTACAACATAACCAACCCTAGGACACACCTTTTAAAAGACGTGTTTGTTTCGTTTTTGATAGATCTTCCTGCACACCTGAAAGTTTTCAAGATTCTATAAATTGTCATTTTTGAAGTCACGTATTAAATCCGTGAATCCGAGGGGGAAAAATCAGTCGGAAGTTCGAGAAAAACTAAATGAAGAATACTTTAACACGCATTTGTCTTCGGGTTCTTCTCTTTTCGACAAGTTGGAAAAATATTTAAATGTAAATAGTCTCACATGCATAACAAAACATTCTAATCATAAATAGCTACAAAAGTGAAGCCTTTCTGGGAAGTATCACGGAATTATAAATTCAAGAAATTTTGTAAAGAAGATTTGTCTCACATAATAGAAAGCGAACGACTAAGCACTTATCGATCAATATACAAAAAATACTGAAAGAATTAAAATATGTAGTTAGCTTGCATAAAAAATTAATTTTTATTATTGCAAAATTTTTCAAGGAAAAACAAGAACATGAATTTATGATATGCAAAAAACAAGCCTCTAATTCTCAATGTAGCAGGGAGAATATCTTCAAACCTGCATCAACAGTTAAGAATATATTAGACTCGAATTTTAGATTAATGTGCAGCACAAGCCAATAAAATTTCTAGTAAAAATATGCAAAATTTGGATGTTTCGACGAAAAATGTACTTACATTTGAAACAATCAAACCATGGGCCCAATGGTAGCTACCTCTTGAAATGTGGCCAAGTTTAATTGATTTTGAGAAGATTACAATAACGTCGAACTTCGAAAATCCAAAAAATGTATATTGCTCTATTAAGTATTTTTGCAATAACATTTATAAAATTCCAAAATTTGTAAAAACACAAAAAGAACAAAAACGTTGGATTTATTCTCGTTTTCAGGGCCACCTCAAACAGACACACATTTTAGCAAAAACGACTGGATTTATAGAAATATGGAAAGAAAGAACAAAATTTTAAAATCAAATTATTTTCTTAATAAACTTTCAAAGGAGAGGGCTCAAATTTCTGAAGTCACTAGGTCAAGAAGGTATAGTCAAGTAGTCAAGTAGGTATATATTATTACAAAAAAAAAACATACTTGACATACAGTCATTTAATTGCAGATACATACCTCTATTGCTTCTGATACCATAAATGTAAATATATTTTTAGGAATTACTGGGTATTCCAAGGAATTTAATGGGTATTGTATCTAATTTGAAAGGTATTAGTGTGAAATACCTCATATTTGGGAATTGGTGTACAAAATATTGCGAGGGAATTACCCCTCGGTTGAGTGTAATAACAAGAACATTCGCCCTAAAATTAAGGCTAGCTCATTAGTTGTGTTTGCGTTTATATGTTTTGTATTGTCGGTGTTGTTTCGTTTAACTGCCCAAGGATTTTGTGTAGGGATCGGTGCGTCTATGTTTTTACTGTTAGCTTCGAAGTTAGGATTTTTTGGACATGTTTTCCAGGTGGATAAGTGTTCACCGTTTCAGTTCGCACATTTAGGTGGTGTCGTTTTGGGTTTAGTACAAAGGTGTGTCGAATGTCCGTCACCGCATTTCATGTATTTGTAGTCTATGTTGCAGTTTCGTTGAGTATGTCCGTACAGTTGACATTTGTGACATTGTTCGTCTTCGTAGTGGTTCGACTGTAACTGCAAGTCCGCAACATTCTTGTATGTCGTGTATTGATTTGTATTGTCTTGTAAGTTCGTTTTGTATGAGAGGTATAGGATGTCTGAGTTTTCCGTGCAATCGTGTAAGTTTGAGTGTTGGGTATCCTTTGTCTGTAAGATCGTCTTGTATTTCAGTGTCAGTTAAATGTGTTGCTACTCCGCGAATTACCACTTTCAGCGGTTTTTCACTTCGTAGTTGGAAAGTGGAAAATTGTATGTTGTGCGTTTTAAGTGTTGTATTAAGTGTTCTGTAGTCAGTTTCAGTTGTTGGTTCGATTTTTATGCCTGATTTTACTGTTTTACTTTTTGTGACTATGATTTTGTGTGTTTTGATAAGTTGTCGTACTTGTGTCCATTTGTCTGTGTCTGTGATTATGATAGGTGGTATTTTGTGTGTTTTTTGTGCGTCAGTGTTTTGTGTTTTTGGTTTGTCTGTTTGTGTTTTTTGTGTGACGTCGGTCTTTTTACTCAGCATGAGTACGTTGTCCTTGGATGTTGAGGGCTGTTCGTGTTCTTCCTCGTTGTCTTGATCTATTTTCGTCTCCGTGTCTGTTACTGTGAGTACACTGTATGGGTTGGCTATGTTAACCGTGTCGTGCGTGGTCTTCTGTTTCTTGACATAGCTATACTTCTTCGGTGTCTTATACTCTTCGTCTTGGCTTGACTCGGTGGAGTGTTGCTTGTCTCTGGCTCACTACGAGATGGTCGTAGTGAGCCTGTGCTGTTCGATAATGAAATTCGATGAGTTCTTCCTTGGGCATCGTATCCATTCTTGTTAAGAGTGCTGCGGCGTTCCTAGAGAAGGTTGCGCCGTCGTCCATTGGTTTTTGGTTCCCAGCCATTTCTTCTGGGTTCGCAGTATATAACAAAAAAATCGTTGATGAGAGCTCTATGTTGCCGCTGAGGATGCAGAATATAGAAAATGATTTGATTAGCCTAAAATGTTGCCTTTTATTATATCCTATGGGTTCAGATGACACGGAAGTTCACAATGTCTACTTTGCGGCGACGTTTAGATGTATTCTCGATACAGAGGACATTTTGGCTAAAGCCTCAATTGGTGGTTTATGTCATGTATGGTCTCTGACTGTTGCATTTATCTCCCGCCACATGCCTTGGCTACACTGTACTGATGTTGATGAGAGTTCTATGTTGCCGCTGAGGACGCAGAATATAGAAAATGATTTGATTAGCCTAAAATGTTGCCTTATAATAATAATAATAATAATAATAATAATAATAATAATAATAATAATAATACCTAATAATAATAATATTATATCCTATGGGTTCAGATGACACGGAGGTTCACAATGTCTACCTTGCGTCGACGTTTAGATGTATTCCCGATACAGAAGACATTTTGGCTAAAGCCTCAATTGGTGGTTTATGTCATGTATGGTCTCTGACTGTTGCATTTATCTCCCGCCACATGCCTTGGCTACACTGTACTGATGTTGATGAAAGTTCTATGTTGCCGCTGAGGATGCAGAATATAGAAAATGATTTGATTAGCCTAAAATGTTGCCTTATAATAATAATAATAATAATAATAATAATAATAATAATAATAATAATAATAATAATAATAATAATATATCCTATGGGTTCAGATGACACGGAGGTTCACAATGTCTACCTTGCGGCGACGTTTAGATGTATTCTCGATACAGAAGACATTTTGGCTAAAGCCTCAATTGGTGGTTTATATCACGTATGGTCTCTGACTGTTGAATTTATCTCCCGCCACATGCCTTGGCTACACTGTACTGATGAAGACCGATGGGCTAGATATACTTATCTCCAGTTGCATTTTCGGCGGAATTACCCATGAACTTCTTTACTTACATAAATATATATAATTATTACAATGCAATAACCAATACTACTTACAATTATTAAATCCAATAATAAAAACTAAAGTGTATGCAGCTAAAATGAAACGTGAGTATATGAGGATGATTTGACAAACAGTGAGATTTAAATGAAACATTTAAATTATGCCAACAATGTTTTTAATGTTTCGCTTTAACTTTAATACTCTTGGACCAACAATGCTGGAGTGCCATTATTCCAGTTGAATAATCAACTGGAACAAGGTTGACGAAGTACTGCTCTACATCTGCAATTACTTCCCCGTCTGTTTTGAATTACCTTTCGGCGAGAAACACCTTGAGTTTTGGAAGTAAATGGAAATCCGCAGTAGACAATTCTGGTGAATGAGGCGGGTACGACACGACTTGGAATCGCAGTTCATCCCGAATCTCGAATTATAAGTGGAATACTTAAAAAATGTGTCCGATTATTTTTAAAGTGTATTGAAAACCAGTAATTAATCATATTGCTACACTGCCAGAAATTGTTTAAAATATATGAAAAATATCTTATTTAGTTTCAAGGTAGTGACACTTTCCAATTCAGATAGATGGATAAAAAAAAACCGTCTTAATGGAAACTAACGGTATACTCAAACATGTTTTATTGTTCCTCCCAAATTATTGAATTTTAACTATTTACTTTCACGCCTCTTACATTTATAGAATTAAATTTAAAAAGTACTAAGAACATTAATGTACTATTTCTAATTACCATAGATGGTAAATCATTTTTTGTTCCACTGACGAGGTTTTTGCGTGTATTTATTAACCAAATTACTGAATTTGGTTAAAACAGAAATATTTACCGAAAACACGCTAAGATTTGAATTTTAATTGGTATTTCTGGCTAACCTGTGTGTATTTGATATATTTCGTCAATAGCATCATGAATTTGCTGCAATAGTTCTTCAAAAGTAGTTTGCAACATCATGAAATGTTCCTACAACTATCAATCACTGAAATTACGGACAGTGATTTCCGAAACTTTTCAATTATCGCAATCATATTTTATTTTCTTCTTTCTCGACAGAAGGCGTTATTTCGTTTACAATGAAATTTATCGACGACTAAACAATAAAGTAGGTATTATATTAATCAGTATTGGCTAATAATAGGACTCATAATACCCGGAGGGAATAATGAAATGCGACCGGGGAATAATGACCCATAACGTTACTATTATTCCCTGCATTCCGCCAATAAGAACATAACGTTACGAACGTTGTCGTATAGTAACGATAGACAAGTCCGCCATTTTACTAACTGTCAAATCGTCAAACGTCATATCGATATAGTAATCTAACATTTTCGTTTAATTATTTTGATTTTTTTTAGTAATTTTCAGTTAGTCGTAGATAAAGTAGCGTATACTAACTCACAGTAATGACTATTATACCCTCGAACCGCGTTACTCCCTCGCCGCTTCACGGCTCGTTTCGGAAATTCGGCTCTCGGGAATAATAACTGTCATTATTGACTCGTTGGATAAACTACTATTATTGCGTTGGCTGTAATAATGAAAAGTATTTTTCTTCCATCACATAGCATAACTTCTCACTTTCTTTACGTAGTTGCTCCCATGGCTCGAATTCCTTTCTTTATTTATCGGCAACTCATATTAATAGCACGTCATGTTATCTAATATCTGCTCGCTCGATATCGAAATTTAAACCAAATAAACGTAATTCTGGCTATATTTTGTTGAATAAATTAGCTATTTTCTTAATAAAAACACAAAAATGACAAATGTCCAGAATTTTCTTCTCCGGGAGTTATGTATTAGAAGATTTTTAAAATGGGAAGAACTGATTCTTTCTTGCAGGGAAGTTTTTAAAGAAAAAAAGATACTCACATTGCCGTGTCTGTACGTGATGGAATGTGCTCTATTTGTTAAGGAAAACCACGAATTATTTAAAAAGCAAGAACTTCATCACTGTTCTGGAACCAGGGAAACAACGCAGGTTTCGCTTCTACCACCGAGGACTTCCAAAAGTGTTGTGCGGAAGAATGCAACTACACAATTAGTAAAAATGTATGATCACTTACCATATGATTTAAAAAAGTTACAAACAAATATTTTTAAGAAAAGACTTAGCACAAGTCTAATTAACTGTGCTTTTTACACATTACAAGATTTTTTCATATACAAATTCGAGTTTGTGCCATGACTTTATGACTTTTAATACTGTAATACTTTTTCTACTCTTCTGACGTATTCAAGCATTATACAGGCTGTCCGGGAAAATGTGGGAAAGCTCCTGGATGCAGATAGAAAATGAACAAATAAGATGACAAGTTCCTATAAAAAAAATTCCTACAGCCCCCTCCTACGGAGATATGCGTCCCTGAAGGACGCCGCTGCAAATCGGTTTTTATTGAATTTCTTTTAAAATAATTAAAATAAATATAATCGCGGTGGTGTCTCCGGAGGCACCTTAACGGAATTATTGAAAAACTTCATAAGAAAGTTTAACTTGGGCTCCGTGAAGTCTGATACACTCGCGGGCACTTCACCTTATTTTTTCCACTTTAACTTTTTTAACTTATTTCTACATAGTAACACAATGATAGAATCTCAATTAATAGTGAGTACATCTCACAATGAATATATACGAAATAATAAAAATAATGTGTCAATCAAATATTTTTCGGAAATGATAATACTTGTTTCCATGTCTACATTAACGTCATCAATTTTAGAGTACTAGATTCCTCGATTTCTATACGTTGTTTCTGATTATAATAAGAGAAAAATAATATATCACCACTCCTCATTAATAAACTGCTCAATGTTTACCATTTTTCATTGTGCGATCGATTATACGCGTCAACCATTTTAAAGCGCTTCTCTGATGTCGCAATTCCTTAATTTGTTTCGCAAAATGGTATAGTTACACAACTAAAATCTGTGTGAAGTTTACAAATAAACCACAAGGGATGACCTTCAAGCCTAGAATAATTACATTTGCGTCAATAATATATGCAAACCCAAATCTGTTCAAAAAGCAATAATTACCAACGTCTTGGTGGAATTGGACGTAAGTCACTTTTATTACTTACATAGTTCAATTAAGCAGTAGACAAAACCTATTCACGTTTTTGCAAAATTTCCATTAAGTAAAATGTTTATTCTGAGAGGTATCGCTTAACACACATTTAACAAAGTAAAAAACCAAGTTGAAGGTTAATAGTATCTAACATTTGCTCTCGACGTGACTGAAGTCTTAGACATTGACGCATTCAATAAAAAGAATTGAAGTGCGAAATCTAATTTTATACTTGCCAAGCTGTCAACTAGCCAGTTGCTAAAAGAAATGGTATTTTTTCATTAAAAAAGATAACTATATACCTGTATTTGTTTTTTCTCTCGCCTGTTTGTTTTGGCCGTTCTAAATTAAAATTACTGACGTACTTGTGTGCGTCAAAATTTCAGATAGGATTCAACATTTTTAAGCTATTTATAGAGACGGTTGTGCACACGATCTTCGGATTGATAAAAAAATGTGGAAAGTATACGATACGAAAGTATCTACAATAATTATTTTCATTCATATTCAGTCAAAATAAACATTTTAGAGATGTACGCAGAGACCATTTCAGTTTTGACGTATTTGCAGCAATAAAGTAGAAGTTTACTGAAACTATATTTATTTGAAAAGATGGAATAAAAACGTTTGTGTATTTACGTTTTTCTACAGTACATTAAAACTGAGCTTTACATATTTTATGAACTTGAATAACTTCAGTTTATGTTTACTTACATAAGTTTTACAAATCGTTTATGTTTATATCGTGCATTAGGTAAAGTTAGTCAATATAATAACGTAACTTTCCTAACTTGTAATATTGTGTTTACGATTTTGATTTAAAATAATTTAAAGAACGTTATTATAAAATGTAGAATAACAATACTTAAACTGAAAATAATAACTATGAATAAAAGTAATTGGGGTACCATGTTAAGCAATTTCAAAGATAACATTACAAATTAAGTAAAATCTGGTGTATACCAAGTAAACTGTAATGATTTTGATGCTATCTAAATCGGACAAAGTGGCAAAAATATAAAAACTAGATAAAATGAACATAAAAATCAGTTATTCAAGGAACCATAAGTACTGGATCGTTAGAACGTTGTGTAATAATATCTAAGGCCGGGAATTTTCCAAATTTGAGTATTCACATTTTCACATTTTGATAAATATTTAAATATAGAAATTCGTCGAATATTCGAATTACTTAAATAAATATTAATTCGAATATTCAAGTATTTGAATATTCGAATATTTGAATTTGAATATTTCAACAAGTTCTTTTGTATTAGAATATTCTAACACAAAAATTTGAATTTTTATTACACATTCCAATATTCGGATATTTATAGTCATTCTTGTTTCTGTTATTCGATGTTTTATAATCAGTTAATAAGGCTGTTTATTGTCGTTATGCAAAAAATTGCAACAAAACGAGAGCGAAAAAATTATATTAAAATGATAGGTACATAGTTACTCATGACGTTACTTACCTTCATTTGAATTGATTGCGCAAAGGAACTAATAAATAATCTTACAAGACAACTAGCACAAATCGAAGATAAAAAACACAAGCAAGAACGTTTCGCTGTTACAATTTAGAGAAAGCCCTCTGAGGGTATCGGTGGAGACGCAGAGATATCGTTTAGCATATTTTGATAGCTTTGTATATTTATTTTCATTGTTTTTCCACCATTGGAACTGGCACATGTTTTTTGGTATACTACATTCCGAAGAATATATATCGACTTCATTGACACAATCTACTTATTCATTGGGGAACAAAATATCCAAAGGGTCATTTTTTGTTAGATTCATGTTCCTTTCATCAAATTCAACTGATGACTTCCCTTCGTTTTGCAAGATATTTTTAGGTGGCTTTTTGTTTTAAGCAGAGATCCAATAATGCTTCTTTTTAAACCTTGGACCTAGAAATGTATTAATGTCAAATATTTCAATTAGTGAAGCACTGTAACCAAAACTTACTTGGAAACACTTTTGTGAACCTTGATTGAAATTGCCGTTGCAAAACAATTTTTATTACTTTTTTCTCTTCTGGTTCATCCATATCAATCTTTGAAATGAAATTCTCCATCAAAGATTGCAAAATGGACATCACCATTGAAATCGTCGATTGAGATTCTGATGATAATAAAGACGTAGCCAACTCAAAGTGATCCAATATTTGAACATATTTTCAATGATCCTTTCATCTTCAGTTAACATTAAATGTCCTGTCTGAGCTGTTGTGGTTATTGCCTTGTCTGATAATACGCTGATCGATGTTGAATTCCAACGGTGCCAGATGGTGTTTGTAATAATATTCATGCACTATTTTCAAAAAAGACTGTTATAAAACTGAAAGTGATACTTCCGGTCCGAAATTTGTATCATCTTTTTATACAACAATTATTCAAAATCTATCTCTAAGCACTTTCCTACTCTTAATTTGTCTTAATAGGTTTGTATAGTACGTATAACTTGCGAGATATTCGCGAAAAAGTATTTTTCGATAGTAGTAAAAGACCTAATTTCGAAAAGTCCTTTTTATGAAAATTTGGAAATCTGCAGTAAATTTCGAGTTCGAAAATGTTCGTCATCCCAGTACTTTCTTATATGTAGTATAAGAAAATAATACCTATTTGTTACATTTAGAAATTGGATACAACTTAATTTCAACTATTCGAATATTTAAATCCGAATATTCAAATATTCGAATAATTCCGTTTTGAATCTATTCAGAGTTGAATATTCCAATATTTGAATTATTCGTATTCTACTCCCGGCTTTAATAATATCCACTTTTCTGATATGAATAGTTATAAAGTACTACATAACGTCAATGAAAGTAAAAAATTAAAATTATTCAAAGCATCGGAAATTTAAAAAATAATAATTAGAAAACAAAACATAACAAACAAGCAAGCTGAACATTTAAACATACACGAATAATAAATAATACATATAAAACGGTCAAAATGATTAAGACTAATTGCATAGGTATATAAATATGGGAAGTTATACCCTTATATTTACTTAAACGAACATTTAGAGAATGGTATAACATACCAAAACAATCTAAATACGCTGGTGAATGAAACAATTATTTGGATGTCATCAGCAATATAATATAGAGCTCAATTTTTCATTTAATTTAACACGCATTTTCTGTATGCCACAATCCTATTTTTCATGCAAATCTTGAGCACGGTGTCATACGTACGAAGATTATTCCTATTTCATTTATTACTATAATATTTTGTAATATCTTGTCCACATGGTTATTAAAACAAAAAATTAAGAATTAATATTACTACAACTGAATTTCTATAGCATTAAACCTCCTGGTGACAAACACTAGTACCCTTAACTCACACACTAAAATCTTTCAATTTGTAAATATATCTTTGAGATTTCGTCGTACCTTTGGTTATTTGTTAGAATTGAGTTACCTTTAAGTGACAAAGTTTGATTTTTGTCAAAACAAAAGTTTGTTCCGGAAATAAACACAAACTCTAATGGTATTTGGTAAGACAATTTAATGAATCATTTAATTAATATTAATAAACAAAAATATTTTTATTTAAACAACGCAAAAATACAAAACATTTCTTCGAATACATAGGTAAATAGTAGCTTAAATGTTACTAAAATTATAGTTAGAAAATGCACAGTTATATAAAGTATTTAATTTATTTGTGGCCGACTGAACACTATTTAGATTATTTTTGTTGTGTAAGATTTGTAGCAATTTATGAATGATGATTTGAATCAAACAGTAAGATTTTAAGGATTTTGTGTTTGAATCGCTTGTTATTTTATTGATTTGCAGATTACTTACTAGCTTTGGCTAATGTTGAAACAGAACTTCGTCGATTTGAATAATCAGTATATTTATTGTCGACATTAAGCTTAATTTTGATAGCTGAATCTCTGGTCCATTTAAAGAGTTCATTTAGACACATCCTTCGACGCCTTCTTTTTCATAATACTGATTCACTGTCAACACCAATCGATAAGTAAGAATCTTTGGTTCTCTTTGGTTAGAATTTCATACAACAGTTTAGGTTTGTTTTTGTTTCGCTAAGAACGATTCCAGAACAGTTCACGTCATGCGCAGAATTATGTTAAGTGTTCGGGTTTCCGGAACTGTTCTGGAACAAAAAACGTCGTGTTTTGGTTTGTGATTGGCAGTTCTGGAACCGTTCCGAACGGTATACTATGACGCATCTGTTCTGCGCAGTAACAGAACTGTGTTAGAACCGTTCGCAATATTAAACACAAACAAACCTTATAACAGGACATGAATCATGATTTGTTTATTTTCCGTTAGTCACTAACTATCGTTAAGTTTCTTATCTTGACCCCGGGCTCATTTCGAAAATATCAGATTGTATTGTTTCGCAATTATTATTTTTTCCTTTGCAATCCATTTGATGTGTTCTCGTCCCATTATTTCGTCATTTTTATAATTTCTTCTTTGGTTAAAGCAGAAGCACTCGTTTTTCTTCTATTGCGTTTTTAGCACAACGAGCTGATTGAAAAATAATATACTTAAAGGTCAAAAATTATGCCAAATTCATTGAAGTATTGTTCGTCAATACATTTTGCATTAGTGTTCCAGATAGTTTCTCTTTTCTTCATATTATAAGCCTAGTCTAGTATTCTAGCAATTACATTAACTGGTGTATTAACGAACAGTTTATAGTTTCTCTCTGAGCAAAATTGCATGAATGTCTTCTATATTGAGACTTTCATTTTTTTCGTATTATTAGGCATGATATTCGATACTGCACCTTTTATTTTTACTTTCTTATACGTAGTATAAGGAAGTATTGTGATGATGAAAATTTTCGACCTCGAGATTTTTGCAGATGTCCACGTTTTGAGGTTCCCTGATACCAAAAAAGTGGTTTTTAAAAAATGTCTGTGTGTCTGTGTGTCTGTGTGTGTGTCTGTCTGTGTGTGTGTGACCACGATAGCGGTCAAACCACTCTTGAGATCTGATTAGTTTTTCAGTAAAATCGGTAGACCGGAAGTAGCAGTTTACTTCAGTGAAAAAATCGAATTTTGCCAATATTTCGTCAATTACTAAGTTTAAACAAATTTATAATGAATTGAAATGTACTCAAAATTAAATTTGAGACAAATTATCTTAAAAAAGTCTTTTGAAATTCCAACCGGAAGTAGGTCTTTTACTCTTATCGAAAATCAGTTTTTTGCGAATATCTCGCAAGTCATGCTGTCTAGGCAGGTACATTATGAGTACAAAAGTATTTAAATTATAATTTTAAATATCTTTTGTATAAAAAAATTTCAAAATTCGGACCGGAAGTACCACTTTTACTCTTACCGAATATCGATTTTTTGCAGATATGTCGTAAATTATGCATTCTATATATATTTATTAAGAGTACAAAAGTATTTAGAGTTGAATTTGCAATATTTTTTGTGTACTTGAAATTTCAAAATTCGGACCGGAAGTGGCACTTTTGCTCTTAGCGAGTAGCACGTTTTTTCGAATATCTTGCAAACTATGCATTCTATAGCGATTTATTAAGAGAATGAAAGTACTTAGAATAGGATTTTGAATAAGTTTTGTATAAAAAAAATCTTAAAATTGTATAGTTTGAAACGCTCATACGTATAAGAAAGTCGTGTGGTGGCCACACCTCATTTTTTCTATAGGAGCACTGTCGATACATTTCATTTTGGAAGAGAAAAAATCCGCTCTCAGAAACAAGAGAACGACTAGTACCATTCCAAAAAATGAGCTCGTAGCTGTTCGCAATCTTCTTGTATCTCCCCGAACGATTAGAAGGGGCTTAAATGAAGCTGGATTGGACAGCAGAAAACTACCCAAGAAACTCCTGCTCACCAGAGATCACAAAATTCAAAGATTACGTTCTGCGAGAAATCATCAATATTGGACTCTTAATGATTGGAAGATGGTTTTATTTTCGGAGGATTAGCCTTAAACCTCTCTGAGTTGGTCCCTATACGTGTTAGGTCAATAAATGCAGATGATTATCTTGAACACATCGTTGTTGCCAGTGTAATGCCATTTCCTCCTTTTGTGGGGCCGCATTTCCTGTTTATGCAGGATAATGCTCGTTCGTCCTCATACGGCTGGGAAAGTTATTCACTACTTAAATGCTGTTGCTATTCCGTTCATGGAATGGCCAACCAATTGTCGTGATACGAATCTAATAGAGCACTTATGGGAAGATATTTAAAAAAAAAGGGTTCGACGTCGTACACCTCCACCTGACAACCACAATCAACTGATAGACGCAGCAATTCAAGAATTGGAAAATACTCCTCAAGAAGTCGTTCAACTTTTGATCTCCATTATGCCAAGACGCATGGAAGCAGTAATTAGAAGTAAAAGAGGACATACACGATATTAGAATAGCTCTAAGTCCATAAATTCTATTGTTTTCGTTTGTTTTTTGTTTACATGTTTGCGTTCTTTTCAAGAAAAAAAGTTTTCTAATAAAAAATGATTAGATATAACGCCATATTTCGATGATTTCATTTAGAAGCTACTGGACAGTACCTAACTCTAAGCTTTCATGAACACTTTTTCGCAATATTAAATTCAGTATTATAATTATACAAGTTTAATTGAGTGGTGCATTTCATTTTGTCCATGAGTTCTCTTTTATATTCTTAATTTATGTTTCTATACGTTATTTCTGTTGAGCATATAGATTTCAACGTCGGTGCATTTAATATATCCGATAAAATCGTGCTAAGATCGAATGCACATTGGGAAAATATATTAACGATACAATCAGATACCTCTATTGCATGTCAGTCCTGTACCGACAAATAAATATAAATCTTATATTATAAATAAACTTCAAACAAAATAAAATGGTGCAAAAAGTATATATTTAGTAAATCATTCTTGGAAAATACAGTCAACATATTTAGTCAAAGAAATAGTTAAATACATACAAGTAGGTATATCCAAAGTTATACATTTCCAGGCAACATACCGTATGTGTCAATTTTCATTAGGTATAGGTATTCAATGTTTACGTGCGATTTATACGTGTACAAGTAATACGTGGCAACGTGGCACCCCTACTGTCCGTCACCAATCCCGGCAACAATCGACATCACAACGATTTTCTCCGATCTTCACACTTCTCCGCACCAGATTTTACATTCAATGGTTAGCTGCGAACACGTTGCGATCTAGTCTGCAATAAAAGCCGTCTTCTTACTGGAACGGGGAACATCAAATGGCCGCCGCGATCTTCTGATCTAGTAGTTTATTATTATTCTCAGAATCCTTTTTTATTTACCTTATTTTTAATTTTATTAGAATTACGCTTTTGTTTGTGTCATGCAGCGTGAACGCAGCTTAATAATTCTCTGCATTTACTGAAAGAAAAAAGAAAAACAAATCCTTGCAGCTGTATTTTCGAGCATGTATCGGTCGCGCTGACATTGGAGAGGAAAGTAGGGGTGCCACGTTGTCACGTATTGCATGAATTGATCGCCTATGGCTAATGAAAATTGACACATGCTGTATATAATTTCCTAAATATTAATCAACCATTTCCAATAATAAAGAATGATCTAACTCGTTTTACGTAGTTTTTCCTTTTAAAAACAGTATCCTGAACTGGCTATTTCGCATTTTAGTTTACATATTATGTAAAAGTATTTAGAAAAATTGAATATTTTCAGCTTAAACTTATTTTTTGTATGTTCTGTTATGTGAAAGGATGATTGTATCTTATAGACACAAAATAAATTTCCATTCTTACGTTTCTGGCACAACGCTAAACGACTGGACTCAAATTGAGTGTTATTATTCACTACTACCAAAACTTAGTTACTACTCATTTAAACACCAAATCTATTTTCGATTTTTAGAAAATTTTCACGTGTTTTCTATGATGCTGACTAGTAAAACTTATAGTAAGTGCACAACCAAAAACAAAACTGTTTTATGTGAATTGAAATAATAAATTCTTCATTACTTCTTATCGAATGTATTTTAATTCAAATAGCTTCAATAGTATATCACTAAATATGTGACTTAGATGTGTCAGAAAAGATTTCTACCAAAATATAGACTTTGTGATGTAATGCATAGCAGGCGTCTCTACTTCGACTGACTAAACTTTAATGAATAAAATTTTCAAATATAAGTATAGCACAAATGCTGTAAAAGTTTATAATTGGTGTATTACATTGATTTATGCATTACCATTTAGAAATTTTGGTTTTAGTAAATAGACAACATGAAGATGTCTTTCTTCATTTGTTCTACCATCCAAGTCACGTCTAAATATTTAATTTACAAAATAAACATCATCTTCCATAATAATATTATCATGCAGAGATGCAACTATACAATTTTACCCCCAATTTGAAAAACAAATAAATAACTTTAAATTTAAATAATTTTGTTGTTTAAAATTATTGCATATATGGGACTGTAATGTCAGATTTGACAAATATGCTATGAAAAGAATATTTTCAAAGCATAATAGATGACGAAATATGCAAAATCCTGTAATTCGATATGTTCCTTATAGACATTTGTACTATATTGACATTTGTACTATATTGACATTTGTACTATATTGTTGCTTATTACAAAGATTGCTGATTCAGTATAATCTAAATCATTTTAAGATATTCCCTGCATAAAGTTTTGATAAAGCTTATCTGACATTTTCCTGTTGCTATACAAACAAACCCTTGGAAAAAAAAATTTGTATTTATATTATGGAGTTCTTTAATTTACCGACGTATTCTGTTGTAAGAATTGTAATACACTCATAAAACTTGCCACCTTTCCAATAACACTCAAAGTGCAAACATATATTCTTCTGATACTTTATCGTGTATAATCCAATATTTGGTATATGCTTTCATTATCATTGTTTTAAATTTTACATATTTAAGTGCCTTATAATGTATGATTTTATACAACAAAGTTTCATTAAAATATGTCTTTTAGATTAGGATTTAATTTATCTTATATAAAATTTTAAATTATATCATAATTAAAGGTAATAAAATAAACTTAACTAAACTTATTATTACAGTAATAAAATTATACTTACTTACTCGTCCGATTTGCTTAGAGCTTCATGAGGCATTTCAAATGAATTTGATTTGTTCCTTATATTCCCCTAAATGCATATATAAAAGATAATAGCGTTTATATTACACTTTCTATATATATATCTGCTATAACTTATATTTATTCATAACTTACATATAATTCTCTAAAGATATTCATTGATATAAGGTGTAAACCACATTTGTATATTGGATTTGTTTTTACTTCAAATACTGAATGCTTTTATGTACAGGATTATATTTTCTGAAAGCTTCTGCTTTGTTGAAAATTGTAATACTTTTAACCCCAACCCAAGTAACATTTTTCAAATTTCGCGGGTGTTTTAATTTGGCATTAGGTGCAATAGAATAACATGTAAAGGTGTATTGATATTTCACTGCAAAATTAGTGAATAGACACGTAATTCAATCAATAAATATTTCTACATCTATTTTTGATAAATTTCCCTGCTTCGGTACACGGTTTGTCTAATAATGTTGCAGTAAATTGTTAATTAGCCTACCTGTATTCTAATTGATTGTGTTCGTAGCCAACATAAAACACTTGCAAAGTTCGAAAAATATTACTTGGGAAACTCCAATGTAACCTATCGTAGATATTGTAATGGGGGGAGGGGGAAGGTACTTATTTAATTTAAACACAAAATAATAATTAATTAATGTATATAAATCTTAATTTTGAATATATTGAAAATATGTGTGAACCTTAAAAGCCTTTGAATACGACTCTGTACATTTATTAATTCAACTGTGCCTATTTTTCACTGCTCCACCTATAAGTAATTCAAAAACAGTAAATTGCCGTGTTTCTTTGGACCATACAATGAATGCAATTAATGTTGCTAGCTTAAATTGTTTTTATTTGCTAAAATTACCTCTTCAGGGTCTTAATTCAATTTTGTCAATATATTATATATCTAGGTAAGTCATAAACAATAATAGTTTTGTGTATGATAAGAACACTATGACATGCACTATTCCAGTAAGCATTTACTTGGTTATGTTACTTCTTCTTATGTTCATACAAGTAATGGAAATAATATTATATTAGTTTTTTACAGCTTTCGTAGCAAACAATTTCCTGTAGATTTGGAGAAACAAAACACACAGAAGAAAACAAATCATTGGTCCATATACCTAAATTTAATGCTATGTTAAGCAGAAACGTTTTAATCAATTCAGAAGACAAATAATTCGTCGTAGATTCTAAATGTTTATATTTCAAATATTTACTTTCAGTTACAGCAGTGGGAAGTAAAAAACATAACCCCAGTTAATATGTTGACATGTATAATACATGCTTTGATATTGATAACTAATTAAAATTCAAAATATTGCGATATATATCGGAAGGAATGTGTGTGTAAATATTCCCTATACGTTTTTGATGTGAATAAATAATCGCTATATTAATAATGGATTGAAGATTTGGCAGCTAGGTTACTTTACAGAATATAAATAGTATGTAATTGATATAAATAAAATAAAAAACTTATACCGGTTGTGTCAAATAGCATTAGCCATGGAAATCAATGTATACGTATATACGAAATATACGTAGCCGGTATGGGGACGGCAGTCGGTACCGGATTGGCATACATATACATACGTATACATCGTACATACACGTATGCATGACAGTCCCTATGGCTAATGCTATTTGGCACAACCGGTATATAAAGTTTACTACGATTTATCGCAAAAATCCATGTTTTAAATTTGAAAGTACGTTTGGGAAATGCAATATAGCTCTGTCTCTGGAGTAATGTTCTTAAGAACGAGAATTCCTAGGTCATAATAGTCCTACTTACTCGTAGCTAAGATCTATAGCAGCCGGACTTTGACAGCATTTTCAGGAACATGATAAGGCAGGATTTGCGCAGAGACGGCACAAAATGCACCTTTGATGGATTATAAGCAGAAATAAGAGAATAGTTTGTGTACAAAGTGAATAAATTTCCTTTTCTTTAATATAACCGTTGTTGTTTGGTTATAACATTTATCACAAGGGCGCGGATACGAGCGAGTCATGACTCATCGCCCGTGGGCGCACTATTGAAATTTTGTATTTTTAAAGAGGTTTTAATTATATTTACATAATTGGATAACAAGTGGCTGGTGATCTATAAAATACAAAATACCTTATTATTTGTTCATTTTCTCTTCTGTAAGACTTGTTCTCTTTGAATTAAGTACATCCTTGTAGATAGAAAACGTCCTTTAGTACTGGAAATATTCTTTTATTTCAGCGTATTTAGCATACACAATTGCCGCAATGTTACTAAATCTGGATTTCTATTAAAAACTGCGTCTAACTTTTGCCGAAGGCCACATCCCAAGTCACTTGGAATTATTAATAGCCACATCTAATGTGGTTAATCCATTTTTTAATTTGAGATTCGATTTTCAAAATATGTGATTAGTTTAGGCAAATTTCCAAAGTGTTCCTGAAGGAATAACAACTGATTTTACTTTCTTATACGTAGTATAAGGAAGTATTGTGATGATGAAAATTTTCGACCTCGAGATTTTTGCAGATGTCCACGTTTTGAAGTCCCCTGATACCGAAAAAGTGGTTTTTAAAAAATGTCTGTGTGTGTGTGTGTGTGTCTGTCTGTCTGTCTGTCTGTCTGTCTGTCTGTGTGTGACCACGATAGCGGTCAAACCGCTGTAGATATCAATTCCAAATTTTGTATTTACGTGTATAATCTCCCTCTTGAGATCTGATTAGTTTTTCAGTAAAATCGGTAGACCGGAAGTAGCAGTTTACTTCAGTGAAAAATTCGAATTTTGCTAATATTTCGTCAATTACTAAGTTTAAACAAATTTATAAAGAATTGAAATGTACCCAAAATTAAATTTGAGACAAATTATCTTAAAGAGGTTTTTCGAAATTCCAACCGGAAGTAGGTCTTTTACTCTTATCGAAAATCAGTTTTTTACGAATATCTCGCAAGTCATGCTTTCTAGGCAGGTACATTACGAGTATAAAAGTATTTAAATTATAATTTTAAATATCTTTTGTATAAAAAAAATTTCAAAATTCGGATCGGAAGTACCACTTTTACTCTTACCGAATAGCGATTTTTTGCAGATATGTCATAAATTATGCATTTTATATATATTTATTAAGAGTACAAAAGTATTTAGAGTTGAATTTGCAATATTTTTTGTATACATGAAATTTCAAAATTCGGACCGGAAGTGGCACTTTTACTCTTAGCGAGTAGCACTTTTTTTCGAATATCTTGCAAAGTATGCATTCTATAGCGATTTATTAAGAGAATGAAAGTACTTAGAATAGGATTTTGAATAAGTTTTGTAAAAAAAAATCTTAAAATTGTATAATTTGAAACGCTCATACGTATAAGAAAGTCGTGTGGTGGCCACACCTCATTTTTTACTTTCTTATACGTAGTATAAGGAAGTATTGTGATGATGAAAATTTTCGACCTCGCGATTTTTGCAGATGTCCACGTTTTGAGGTCCCCTGATACCAAAAAAGTGGTTTTTAAAAAATGTCTGTGTGTGTGTGTGTGTGTCTGTCTGTGTGTCTGTCTGTCTGTGACCACGATAGCGGTCAAACCGCTGGAGATATCAATTCCAAATTTTGTATTTACGTGTATAATCTCCCTCTTGAGATCTGATTAGTTTTTCAGTAAAATCGGTAGACCGGAAGTAGCAGTTTACTTCATTATAAAAATCGAATTTTGCCAATATTTCGTCAAATACTAAGTTTATACAAATTTATAAAGAATTCATATGTACTTAAAATTAAAATTGAGAACAATTCTATTTAAAAAGTTTTTCGAAATTCCTACCGGAAGTAGGTCTTTTACTCTTATCGAAAATCGGTTTTTTGCGAATATCTCGCAAGTCATGCTTTCTAGGCAGGTACATTACGAGTATAAAAGTATTTACATGAAAGTTTTAAATATCTTTTGAATAAAAAAAATTTCAAAATTCGGACCGGAAGTACCACTTTTACTCTTACCGAATAGCGGTTTTTTGCAAATATGTCGTAAATTATGCATTCTATATATATTTATTAAGAGTACAAAAGTATTTAGAGTTGAATTTGCAATATTTTTTGTATACATGAAATTTCAAAATTCGGACCGGAAGTAGCACTTTTACTCTTAGCGAGTAGCACTTTTTTTCGAATATCTTGCAAAGGATGCATTCTATAGCGATTTATTAAGAGAATGAAAGTACTTAGAATAGGATTTTGAATAATTTTTGTATAAAAAAATTCTAAAAATTGTATAGTTTGAAATGCTCATACGTATAAGAAAGTCGTGTGGTGGCCACACATCATTTTTTAAATTTGGGATTTGTGTTAGTTCCTTGCAGTCAGAACTACTTCTAGCATCGTCATTTAAACATGTAACGAAATTTTGTAAACTATCGACATTCTCTGCATAAAAACTATTTCTGTGTATGTTTTAGCAAAGCTAAGTGACGAACGTGCGATATTTTGGCATTCTGTAACGATATTTTACAGACTTTGTAATAAATTTCGTAATCACTGACAATACATTTTCATATCAGAAAAAGTAATATAAACAACGTTCTAGATCTAAATAAATGATAACTAAAAATGTATGTTATTGAAACTAAATAACAGTAAGTATATACATATTTACATTATTTCTCTTGCGAAATATAGGGTAAATATAATAAATTTCAAAAACCCCTCAGGCTATCTACGCCGATGTAGAAAGAATTTTACTCATATATTCCTTATTTTATGGCCATTTTTTGCTCACATTCTCTGGCTCTTCTCGAGCGTAAATAGATGTTGCAGTTCACCATATAAATTAGTGCTGTTCAGTAAATGTGTATTGTTTACATTATTTCTTTACTCCGTTGTAACTTCGTCCTAGTTTAACTATGTCATGTCCGCGCCCTATTTATCACTTTGGAAATTTATAATTTTGTTATAAATTATAAATGGAAATAATTTCTTATCGAATGTGGAAAATTACTATAACTTTTGTACATATGATTTCAGATATAATAACATATGTCGAATAATTTCTTTCTTGTGTTCGCACGATTTTCTCCAGCAAAGTGTCAACGAAACCGAAAGATTCTAATCCCAAACAAAGCGACCTGCCGCTCGTGATGATAAGACAAGAAGATTATTTACAAGACACGACGCAAATGCTGTCGACGTGCAAAAGCATGTTATCTTTTTGTTTTTCGAAGGCGTCGGCGTCGTCCTCTTAGAATGCTTACCAATCACAGCAATCAATAACAAAAAAAAGCCTGTCATCTACATTGCTTAGGTACCTTAAGCGTTTAGCTTGTTGATAACAATCTACTGCGTAATTGTAACGTATAAAATATGATCTTCAAAAATTGACGTCAATATATAAGAAATAGGTGTAGTTGTGTATGTGGTTTTACTAGTTTTGGCGTTGTAAATTATGCATTCTATATATATTTATCAAGAGTACAAAAGTATTTAGAGCTAGATGTGGAATATTTTTTGTATAAATGAAATTTCAAAATTCGGACCAGAAGTAACACTTTTACTCTTAGCGAGTAGCACATTCTTGAATATCTCGCAAAGTATACATTCTAAGAGATTTATTAAGAGAATAGAAGTACTTAGAATAGGATTTTGAATACTTTTTATATAGATATTTTTTAAAATTGTATAATTTGAAACACTCATAATAATAAGAAAGTCGTGTGGTGGCCCCATATCATTTTTTTTACTTTACGTAGTATAAGGAAGTATTGTGATGATGAAAATTTTCGACCTCGAGATTTTTGCAGATGCTCACGTTTTGTCTGATACCGAAAAAGTGGTTTTAAAAAATGTCTCTCTCCCTCTCTCTCCCCCTCTCCCCCTCCCTCTCTCTCTCGCTCTCTCTCTCTCTCGCTCTCTCTCTCTCTCTCTCTCTCTCTCTCTCTCTCTCTCTCTCTCTCTCTCTCTCTCTCTCTCTCTCTCTCTCTCTCTCTCTCTCTCTCTCTCTCTCTCTGTGTGTGTGTGTGTGTGTGTATGTGTGTGGGTGTGACCACGATAGCTGTCAAACAGCTGTATCTATCAATTCCAAATTTTGCATCTACGAGTATAATCTCCCTCTTGAGATCTGATTAGATTTTCAGCAAAATCGGCAGACCCGAAGTAGTAGTTTACTTCAGTGAAAAAATCGAATTTTGCCAATATTTCGTCAACTGTTAAGTTTAAACAAATTTACAAAGAATCTATATGTACTCAAAATTAAATTTGAGCAAAATTTTATTATAAAAGTTTTTCGAAATTCCTACCGGAGGTAGGTCTTTAGGCCTTTACTTATTTAGAACTTAATTTTCAATACCTTTTGTATATGAAAAATTTCACAATTCAGACCGTTTCACTTTTATTCAAATTTTATTTTATTTTTTGCAAATATGTCGTAAATTATGCATTCTACATATATTTATCAAGTGTACAAAAGTATTTAGATCTGGATTTGGAATATTTTCTGTATAAATGAATTTTCAAAATTCAAACACTTTTACTCAAAGGATAATATTTTTTTTTATAAAAACGTTCTTAAAATTTGACTTATTATTCTAAGAAGATAAAACTATTTAAAACAATTTAGAACAATTTTGTATAATTTGAAAAGCTCATACGTATAAGAAAGTCGTGTGGTGGCCACACCTCATTTTTTTCCAAAAATGAAACTTTTACTTACTAGAAATTTTAGTTGTATATATAAAATAATTTTTTTTTTAAATGTATTACTCACTGATTTTCCACACGATATATTTTTAATATTATATACATTTAATATAAATGTTAAACTAAAAATCCTTGTTTATAAATACTATAGTTATACAACCTAGGGAAAACTGTAAATATTTCTTATGTAGTAAAGTGTCGTCCTCTGATATCTTTCAAATGGATTAATATTTATGAATGAAACTGATCAGCCAATGAAATACTCTCAACCCCACTCTCACAATTTAATCCGGAAGTTTATAAAAAATGTAAATATATTTTGATGTTTTCTATTAAATTTTACGGAAGAGTATATTTTGTTTGATTTCCTTTTGACATCGTTTGCCCTTGAATTACATATCAACATAACCTATATAGTATTACTATGGTAGGATTACTATTTTTGTCCCTTATTATACTCACAATTATCCTTTTATAACATAATAAAAAAAAAAATAACATACGAAAGGTTTTTTAAATAACGTATTCATGTTTTTTAAAGAAATAAATCTAAACAAGGAAACAGTATTAAAAAGCCAGCATTTTTATTAAATACCTACATGAAATGTCAGTCTGTTTGGGGTTCAGAGTTTGGGTTATTCTCATTTTCTTCTATGTGTTCAACAGGTACGTCTAAAATAGTCTTCTATATATTTCGTATGACTAAATGTATTATGTAAAAGAAGAAAAAGTAATTAAAAGCTATCCAAACCACAACATTTATTAAGTTGCTTTGCATGGTTTCATCAACTTGACTGGTTTATGTGAGGCATTCAAAACAGTAATGTAGTACGCTTTACAAAGAAAATGCATTATAAACACCACATTATTTTAAGGTTTTGGTATCTTCAGAATTTAGACATTTAAATGGTTCACAGCCAATCGTTTATCACTTAACTAAGATAAATGTGAGACAGTTTACTTTAATAGTAAACATGGATCAATATATATTCTACAAATTGAAAATTCCTTGATATTAGACTAGATACAAGATTAACATGGAAGCCGCAGATAGATGAATTAATCAAACACTTGTCTTCTGCTGCTTATGCAATTAGACGTATCAGATTTATAACTGATAGTCTACTGGAATAACGACATACTATGGACTATCAAATCACATATCAAAAAGGTTTAACCAATATGAGGTAAGTAGGCCTATGAAGAAAAGGTGTTTATCCTGCAGAAGAAGGCTGTTCGAGCAATTGTCTGTGTTTCATAAACTATCCACTGCAAACCTCTCTTCAGAGAGCTTATGATAAGTCCATTAGCCTAGACACATATTCTGCAACAACTAAGGAGGGCTTTGAAAAAGCAGTCACATCTGATGACTAGGGGTGAGATTACAGAAGTCTCCACCCCTCATAACCATTTGCTGCACATCCCGCATTACATAGGACAAAAGCCACTTCAGTACATCATCGTCACTTAATTATTTAACAAAATCAAAGTTATGTGTAGACATCTTTCCACTTTCGTATCTAAAGAGAAAATAAAGGACATTCTCCTTCAAGAGGCATTCTACAATATCAATGGCATAAATTAGCCCTTTGATTACCTGTGTTGACGTTATCATCACATTTCTGCTTGAATGTGCTATTGTGCAAACTGTATGTAAATCTTATTATTGATATAATAAATTTATTATTATAATAGAAACACTATCCTTCTTACTGCAGAAGTGTTATAATTAATCCTGCTTTTACACCCACAATACCTCATCTCATCAGGGAAGTCGCAGCAACTATCATTATACATTTACATTCTTGGTAATTATCAATATAGTATAAGTACTGCCTACACATGGTCTGTATATGGACGTTTCTTCAATTTGTATTTACCTGCGATTTTAAAAATTGCTTTCAATAATTGTAATTCCTAATAATTGAAGTTACGTTGGGGTTATCAAACAATTTAATTGCAATTGTTTGAAGTCTTTATTGATTTTATTGTGTTATATATATATATATAGAATTTTAGCCTTCATATTCATTGAAGTATAATATCTTTTGTATATAGTACTTATATCACTTCGTAAAAGGTAACTAGATACACACTTAAATGTACTCAGCTTAGACATTACTTATTTTATTATGGTTCTAGTTATTTTTATTTTATCTAGGCCTGAATCGTAACAACAACTGCCATGATGCAAGTCTGAATGAATAATCATCAATTATTGTTGAGGATAGTACATACCCAACAAGTTAAACAAACAAACTAATTCATAACCAAGCAAAGATTTTATTAAAGGTTAGTACTTTGAACCTTTTTCAGCTTGTACTGCAATATCATTGTCAATTATAAGATAAAATATATAGGAAAAATGACATTTCTTCATTACATCGTCTTGCAATATGTATTTCAGAATAACATTTAACATCCACAATCACATCATCACTTATTTTTGGAATTTAAAAAATTAGTGTCACTAGACTTATCATATCCCTTAATTCAAAATATTTTAAGATATTTAAATCTAAAGCAAAACGCCTATAAAATTGTAACAAACACGATTGGTGTAATTGGATAATTGCGTCACTTGCTTTAAGCTCCCATTGGCTTCTCTTTACTACTACGAGAAGACTGCTTTTACTATAACAAATTTAGCGGGAGAAATTTCTGAATGGGCACGTCCTACTGCCCAACCCCTCTGTTAGCTACCTACCCGAACTAACCTTCAGTTCTATAACTATAGTATTAATAAACAAGGCTAAAAATATCTTCTGGGATAAGCAAACACAGATTAAATGATTTCTGGGTAAAGTATGTTCATAGGTTGAAAGTTATTCAATGAAGAAAAAATAAGTATTTGCCGATATTTTATTATTTACTTTTTTATAAAATTACATTGTTATTGTAAACATGCAAATTTAATTTGTCAATATGAAATTTAGGAGACGAGTTGGAAAATAGTGTTGTATGCTTTTAGATGACTGGTTTCATCTGACTGATTTAATTTTGATCTTGCATGTTTTATCTAATTCTACTAATCAGCAGAGAGAACCACTCGAATCCTCTTCACAAATCCAACAACTTACACCCAACATTCGGCATTCAAGTTTTGTTCTATTTCTTATACAGAATATACACTTTTACGTTAGTGCATTTACAAAATTGCGTTTAAAATAAATATTTTCTTAAAAAAATTATTTTATTATGGAAATTTATAGGTACTTACTATAAAGTCCAATATATATGAGATATATATTTAATTTTAAAATTACTTTAAATCAACTTTAATTTTCAGAATTTCTAAAAACTTGTTTGGATTAAATATTTTTCAGATGTCTGTTTTCTATTTTATTATTTCATTCGTTAAATTATTTTGCTTATTTAGGATTAGGATAATATAAATTAAAAAATACACATTTTCTACAAGTTAAACTATATTCATTCTAAAAATTTTTTTTACAAATTTGACTTTTGAATTATAAGGTTTGTTTGTGAGTGTTGTCCCATATACAAGTTTTTAATGTGTTGTATGTCGTATTTTAAATATAACAGACTTGTATGTAAATTATAGATTATTATATCATTGACACACAGGAATAATTTTGATTTATTCCTTTTTATTTTTTGAATAAAAATTTTATTATCAGTACTGTCTGTTGACACATATGATTTTTACACGGATGTGGTTGCTGGTGCAAGGAAGGTAGTCTTCTGTTTTGGGATTGTAAGTGTTGTATTAATCTCCTTCATTTGATACTGATGTTTTCACTATATTTTTGACTATTTGATTTTTTTCGCAATTTGTTTTAAAAAAACAAAAAATTTTTCATTATATGACTTGTACAATTTGTTATATTAATTAGTTAATTTGTTAAACACATTTTTAAACACATTTTATCACGTATTTTGTAATTTGTACCTCGGTGTCACGAGATTACTTTCTTGTTTAAGCTTGGCCTGAGGATGTGAGTGTAGTTTTTAAACTCACGAAACCGGTCGGCGTTATCAAAATATAGAATCTGTGGGACATTGGACCTTGTTTCAATTTCATCTCTTAACTATCCACCCACACATGGCCCATCATACCAATTTATATTTAATTTAATTTTACATTTACATCATGAAAACTGGAATATTTTCGGACACTGGTTTGATACTAAAATAACGTGTAATATCAATAACTATATACTTATTATTATTATTATTATTATTATTATTTTTATTATTATTATTATTACATTTGGTACTGAGATATAGACGTAACACTCATATTTACATAATGGTCATAATGAAACACTTTGAATAAATATCTGTTTATTAAGGTACATGCCAATTACATTGGAAATTTAGAACATCTTATATACATTTTAACATTTTTATAAACAAAAATCAGAGAAAATGCGAGAAATGTAATTATTAAAAAAAAGGTCTTAAGTAAAAGATTTTCAAATAAATATTAGAAATTACTAAATATTTAGTAAATCATACTTAAATTTGAAAATTTCATATAATGAGCAACAAGTCAACAATATTCTCAGTACATATTGTTGCTAAAACAACACAGATATATAGTTCGTGAAAAAGATAAGTAACAGAAAACAAGCAGCAAAAAGTATAAAAAATACCCTAAATACAAAATGTAAAACATATAAAATTCAGGGGAAATAGTCAAAACAATTGTCATAAATATAAAATAAATGCAACCTAGAAACAAAATTATTTATAATCAGCAAAAAAAAAGTAAATAACAGACGAAATTGAGCAAATAAGAACACTCACCTTATTATAACAACAAATAATTTCAAAAATGCATAGAAACTTGTTTTGAAAGTACTGCTAAATAGCTCGTATTTACCATGTACATGTTTTGTAATACTTACCTTACTGAACCACTATGAGAAAAAAATGAATGTTACTTCCTATAGTAAAAACCTAATGTGTTTCGGTCCAACTGCTAATACATACTAATAGTTTTGATTAACTATATTTGCTGGTAGTAATGAAATGTGACCGTAACTGTACTTTCAAAACAGTAATAACACAATTTATTCTTCTTCAGCTGGTGCTTCTTCTGGAACAGCTTCTGGAGTTTCAGGTTCTTCAACTACTGGTTCCGATTCAACAGGAGCAGACGAGTCATCTACAGCAGCAGAATCAGCTGGAATCTCTTCTGTGGATACGGCTGGTTCTTCTGCTGTAATATCTTGCTCTTCTGCAGGGGACGCTTCTTCTGGTGCTACTTCTTGGTCAACTTCTTGAGCGGCTTCTTCAGCTTCTTTTCTTGCTTGTTCGGCATCTAATTTTGCTTGTTCTGCGAGTTCTGCTTCTTGTCTAGCCAATTCAGCTAGTTCTTTTTCTTGTCTTTCCAATTCAGCTAATTCGGCTTCTTGTCTGGCTAGTTCGGCTGCTTCTTCTTCTTCTTGCTTTCTTCTGGCTTCCTCTTCCTCTTTCTTCTTAATTTCAGCCAGTTCGGCTTCTTGTCTCGCTAATTCGGCAAGCTCCTCAGCTTGGCGTGCGAGCTCGGCCTCCCTTTCGGCTTCGGCTTGACGTGCAATTTCTTCCAAGCGAAGTAGTTGCTGGCGCTCCTCCTCGGCTTTAGCTAGATCGGCTAAACGTTTTTCTTCTTCCAAACGTGCTCTTTCCTCTTCCGCTTTACGAGCTCTTTCAATTTCAGCCTAAAATAACATTTATTTTTAATTCAATTCTTTTCATATTCACAAAATTAAATATTTATGTAATATGAGCCTTATGGATTTCTTAACATAAAAATGCAACTTAATCGGCTAAAATAATTAATTAAGGCCACGATAGGTTCTAAAAATGGATACAGGTTAAATTAGCTGTTGGTTAGATGGGACTTTTTATATTTTTTAACTCAGAGAAGAAAACTAAATTGTTTCTTGAAATGTTCGACTAGCCCAAACAATCAATGAAACGAACACTTTTAAAAACGTTAACACTGATTACACTCAAATTAAGTGAGGCTAAATGGACCCACGTCATTTCGATAATTATAATAATTATTTATTTCCATATACTATACAATTACAATATAATAAAAAAGCTATAGAAGATTATATACGGATATTTTACCATAGAAATTCAGAATAAACCTGATCTATCATTGTATTCCATACACCATAAGCACAAACAATATAAAGAAATAAATATCACGAGAAAAGCTAATTATCCTAACGTACAATAACTGTTATGTGTAAAAATAAGCAACGACCCTTTTGAATACCGTAGGATACGCCCGCTTCAGTTCCTCCGGTAGTGAATTCATCGCTCGATAGATGTTATAACTAGATCTCTGCTCGTAAATCACTGTGAATGTAGAGGGGGCGAGATTAAGCCGCTGGAGATGAGAATAACATTACAAATATCAGCTCTGTACCGAATCTTTTCTAGAAAATACGAAGTACATTTAAAGTACATAATTTTATGACAAACAGTAATCATCCATAGTTCAAACCTATTTTCCACATTCAACCATCAATGCTAAAATGCTTAAATGAAACGCAGAAATTCTGTACAAGCTGAATCCGTCTTCTATCCTTGCAGTTTGTCAATGTGGTAGTATGTATTGAAAACAAGGAAGGACTAACGAGTTGACTAGCGTGGACTTACTCTCTAAACTTGAGATCAACCTATGCGTACAACTACCTGAACGCTGAATACGCGCGCTTAAAGCAACTTGAAACATGCGGCTTAAAACGTAATGGAGTAAACAAGTAACTTCCAATTTTCTTGCCACGTTAACCACAGGTATATAGGATAAATTTGTAAGATATGAGACACGGCTACTTGGTGGATTAACTAAGATTAATGTGACTGATAGCAATATCCTCGTCAGCAGGTTCAAATGAATGATAAAACTGATTATCATTAGCATATTCACATTTAGTACAACCAAATGCAAACACAATTTAGCAAATTAGAGGTACAAATTGTAAACCTCTCCTGGAAACCTGTCGTTATAAGATACTGTAACGTAACCAGTAGACATCCGGGCAACGACAAAAGAAAGGCAGACTTCCGAGCGACAATAAAAAAAAGGTTATAAATCATCTCGACGCGACTGATAAACATCGTAAAGCAATAAACCATCCATTTGCGTTGTACTGCAAAGAGACAGAATGTCTGTCGAATGTTCTACAAACATCGAGAGGGAAATGGAGTTTACGCGAATGCTTCCAGATGTTTCGTATGTGTATATAAGGCGGCTGGGTCACCGATGGATGATTAATTCCGGAATAAGAAAGTCCTTAAATAGTCTCGTGCGGAACAGTAAGATAAATATAAGAAATAAATAAATAGTTGCTATAGCGGTAGCCGAAGAATAAACATAAATATAAGTAGTAGTAGATAAATACGGTACAGTGATATAAATACGGTAGTGTTACATAAATATACGGGCATATTAGTAATAGAAATAAATACTTGTGTTAATTTAAATCGTAGTAGTTTAAGTGTGATACATTAGTTTTATATTTTTCATATTGTAATTAATTTTAAGTGTATGAATATACAGACTATTTTAAATAAATAGATTGCACGAGTTGTTTATTGCGAACCCGAAAACGTTACAATACGACTGTCATTCAAATAATGGTGAAAACATCACAGTGATTTAGTTGCAACGGCCAGCACCTAAATCAATATAACGCAAGTTAACCAGAAATAGCTCCTAATTGTCAGTATCAAATGTACCTCTGAAATCCAACAATGTTGCTCCGATCCAGCTCCGAAAAAATATAATCCGTAACTACACCCAGAGCAGTGTTCCAGCTATGCTGAAGCCGAAAACAGACTTATAAGCTGGTTAAATTTTGAAACTGTTCATATGGTCACGCAATTTCCCCTCAACGACTCTGTCAATAATTTTAGAAAGAACTAGGAAAATACCAGTAAGCCAGAGATCTTTAACTTCAGTGCACTTAGAAATTGGTATGATTAGGGCGTGTTTCTAAGCATCAGGAAAAACACACTCCAATAAACAGGAATTCACAATACGAGCAATAAAGGTCAAAATAAATAGGCAACATGTCTATAAGATGAAAACGATAGATGATCAATCGTTTTAAATGCAAAAGCTTCACTTTTAATGTTTAGGCACTTATTATATTATTAGACTTAAAGTGTACGGCATCAATTATAAGTTGATGAATTATACGAAACAAAGAAACATAATGAACGTTTATATCATTAACAACACCCAAATGCGAAAGAATTACAGGCCTCTCTTTACTGTACACTTCTGATTTCTTCGACTCACGCCTCATATCCACCCGACTCTAGTTACTTAATTCATCATTTAAATAAGGCTTTTTTTCAACATTTCCAATAGACATACTGAAATTTTGCAGCGTTTTATAGTTATTCTAATCCGATGGTTGTTTAGTGTTCTTAAATTTTGAGTGTGTATAATAGTCACTGGATGTTTTGTGTTGTGTGACAGCCAAGGAGACACCACTTTACGTAACGCCATGGACACACAATCAGGGCATATAACAATTCAATAATTATGTTATATTTTCGTGAAAAACTTGTTAACTAACTTGATTCAGAATAATAATCATTATGTTTAATGAACGTAAGATTACCCTTTTAATAACAGAAAATATAACTACATACCAGAGAAAGTATACCTCATGTCAAACAAGCAAAGTATCTAGGAATGACTCTAAATGCCAAATTAAGATAGAAAACTCATGAGAAGAAGAAACGAGAGCAACTGAGTCAAATTCAGAAAATATATTGAATACTAAGACGCCACTCTGCTTTATAAATACACATATGCTTCTATACAAGCAAATACTACCAGCATACATACCAACCATACCATACTGACGGTATAGGTATTGAAGTAATTAAATTGTGTTGTCCTTATCTAAACAAAATCATAACGCATATAATTAACTACTGTCTCACTGAAAATATATTTCCTGGTTGCTGGGGAGAGTCATTGGTGACTCCGGTACCAAAAACGTCACATCCCTGAAATTTAAGGATTTGAGACCCGTAAGTATTTTGCTTGCCATCTCAAAAGTGCTTGAAAAAATTATGGATAAACAGGTGCGAGAGTATTTGAGTCTCTTCTGTAATGTTGTGCCAGTAACTCAGTCAGGTTTTGGGCCGAATCACAGCTGTTCCACTGCATTGCTTGATGTAGTGGATGATGTGGTTGTGAGCACTGAGAACGGTATGTGCACCGCGTTGGTGCTCCTCGATTACTCTAAGGCCTTTGATATGATTAATCATGAACTGTTGCTATCAATCTTGTATCACATTGGTATGAGTGCTGGTACTTCACGTTTTTTTGAGCAATATTTAAGCAAAAGAATTCAAATGGTTACAGTTAATGGTTACATTTCGCTGTCTCTCCCACTGGCATCTGGTGTGCCGCAGGGGAGTGAGTGTGGGCCCTTATTATATATTATTTATTCCTTCAATATACTCAAATCTTTAGAATCTTGCAAATTTCATGCATATGCTGATGACACTCAATTGTATTATTCGTTTGACGGCGCGAGTTAATGCTGACCTTAAAGTTGTGTTTGATACCTCTACGGAGCATGGCCTTGCGATCAATCCCGCAGTCCGCAGTAATTTTATTTGGTAACAGGCAAAAAATTGAGATACTGAAGGGCATATTGAACTTTCAAATTAATGATATTCCAGTACCGTTTACGACTTGCGTCAAAAATCTTGGCGTTTGGATGGATGAGGAACTAAAATTTGATAAACATGTAACTAAATTGGTCCAAAGACCATACGGTATCTTGAAAGTGTTGTATCCTTATCGTCATGTTATTAGCCAAAGAAACAAGATCTTGTTGACAAACTCGCTTATATTATCTCTTTTTAATTATTGCGATGTGTTATATGATTTATTCATCACTAGAATTAATCAGAGGCGAATTCAATACGTTCAAAACTCTTGCCTCCGTTACATTTACGGTATCCGCAAGCACGAGCGTATATCTTACAAGCTTAAGGAGTGTCGCTGGCTGAATATGAACGACCGTCGCGGCCATCATTCAGCGGTTTTGTTGTACAGCATTGTTCAATGTAGACAGCCGGCTTATCTATATAATAAGATCACTTACCGGACGGATATCCACAACATTAATAGCCGACATAGAAATGTTATGGGATTGCCCAGACATCGGACTGCCGCTTTTGAGCGTTGTTACTCTTACCGCATCGTCAAATTTTGGAACTCTTTACCTGGGTCGTTCGGGGGCATCAGCTATGGCACTTTTAAAAAGGAAATACAAAGAGTATTTGCAGGAGCCGCGGTGAGCGTCCCGCGATATCCTTCATTTGCAATGTTGTTACTCGTGTTTCAGATTGTGTTTTCTTTTTCTTGTGTTTGCTTTTATTTATTATTATTATTATTTTTATTATGTATTGTTGAGGGGTATGTGCGGAATAACAGACGATCAAATTTCCTGGTCAGTCTGAGCACATGCCTTTTAATCTTCTCCATGTATTTGTATGTCTCTCTTTTATGTATGTATACATGTATATATGGCTGCATGTATATATTAATATTATTATTATTATTATTATTACTAACACCTATATAGACTTACAAAATCCATCTTCATCAAAGTCATTTAGGCGTATAAAAATAAAGTACCTACTACTAGTATAATTAATGTCTTGTGATACTTTCGCTATGAAGATATCAATTGATATCTGAAGTGCTTACAATTGAAGATGAAATTGAGGGGTTTGCTTTCAAATAACAGAAGAGGCTCGCAGGCCACAAGAACGCCGAAAAAAAAACTCGCTACGCAATGTCATTATGACAGTATTATATTATAAAACAATCTAATTAAAATAATCACAGTTCCGATTGATTTCATGTCTAGTTTTACAAGACTACAGTCATGTGTGTGATAGAGTGAATATTGACTGTTGTAAAGACTGGGTTTACCGGTGTATGATTCACACTTTTTGAAAATTATCTCGGCGATCGCAAGCAATACGTCAGTATTGACGAAACTCTTACTGGCTGTCACGCATAGGGTACCTCAGGGATCTGCCGTTGGATCGATTTCGTTTCCAATATGTACTTTTTTCTCATGTCTTTTTTATTGCAATGTACATGTATATGCTGACGATAAGAAGCTTTATCTGTTGTTTTGAGCCAAATAGCTGGAGACATGCTGATGCTAATGTTAGAAGCTCTCTGCATAGAGTATCCACAGAACATAGTCTTACATCCAAATATATCGAAAGTAATCCTTTTCGGCTCTGTGAAGACTTATAGGAATATATCTTGTATATTTAATATCGAAATTGATAATTATACGATACCAATTGTAGATAGTGTGAAGAGTTTAGGACTAGTTGTGGACAACACACATAGGTACACGCACCAGGTTTATGGCTACATTCGCAATGCTTATGTAAATTTGAAGAAATTGTATCCCTACAAATATGTTCTCAACGAAACCGTCAAAAAATGTTTTCAATACTTTTATTCTCTCTCAATTTTCATACTTTATTCCAGTATACCACTCAGATTTAGACAGGTTAACGCAAATTCGTATATAAAAAGTAGAAAACACCTGCTTGAGGTTCATATATGGCATACGGAAGTTCGAACACATCTCTTCTAAACTCAGCTGTGCACGATGGTTAAATACACATAATAGAAGAGAGCTTTGGTGTATGACTTTGTGTAACAAAATTATTACATTGTAAACATCACCATGATACTTATATCATAAGATCTCCTTCAGAACGGATGTTCAAAAGCCCTCTCCGAGGTTTAGAGGTAGAATTTCTCCATCACCACATAAAACCGCTCTATATCGAAGATCATTTTCATATAAGTGTAACTGGGTGCCTACTGAGGTATTTTCTGGCTCGTCTTTCCGTAATTCTATGAAGAAATATTTATTACATGAATAAAATGTTGATGGTGGCTAGTGAATAAGTTGTCATTTTGATAAATCTGGTAGATTTAGTACATTTAGTGAGTTTAAAGTTATTAATGATTTTTATGTTTGGGTGTGTGTGTGTTTTATGAAAATTGCAGCGGTGGTGCATCGGAATTAGTCTTAGGCACTTTTTTTATCATACTACAAGCCCTTTTGGTTCAATATCCATGATAAATTATTTTTGTACTCATTTTGTACATGACATAACATACAGTTTTACGCATTCATATGGGTGCGGGAAATTCTATTTTCCGCACTCGTGCGGGAAGTAAAGTTGGTACTAACTGTAACTTGATAACATTTTAAAACCATAAACCCCTAATCTTACCAATATGCTGCCCAGTTTGTTGTTTTGATATGACAGTAATAAAACACAATGTAATAGAAATTGTTATATTTCAAAGGTATGTAATTAAATGTCAGAACGGCAACAAATATTGTATAAATTACCATTATTAACTCTTTTCAGAAATTGAAACAGAACAATTATTAAAAATTTTGATAGCACAATTTTCACAACCAGATATTGATAGTCCAGGGATTAGCTGATTCGTTTCAATTGATCTCGATTGTGAGGGTAAGGTAACATTAATAGTATTATTAGATAATCCTTGTTGTATTTCAGACGTCGAACAAGTTGCAGGAGAAATCAACATCTCTGACTGGGTCATTTTTTTAGCCAATTGAATTCTGCTATGAAGAGAATTTTCGACATATCCTTCTGCAACCATAAATGATTTCCATCCACCATGTCTTTTAATTGAAAGCAAGTCAGCTCCTTGGTTTGCCAACAATGTTGCTGAACTCCTTCGGAAACAGTGACCTGTGAAGCTACTTACGCTATCAAGCTGAAGGTACTCAGCTATTCGCATTGGAATTTTACCAATTGTATTAAGATCAACAGGTGAAGAAACACACTTGCCATTGCGATATGTTAAGAAGAATCGTTGGTTGTTGTCTGGTCTTAAATTTGCATATTGCCGAATTAATGCAATCCATTCTGGCTTAATGATTGCAAATGTACGGCTTTTATCTGTTTTTGTTTGTGGAATTGTTACAATAATTAAATTATTTTTAAATTCTATGTCTCGCAATGACATTTTGCAAAGTTCTACACGTCGACATGCTCCAGAAATACCCATTATTAATACAGCCTATAAATACATATAGTAATGTATGAATTTAAAATATACAAAAAAGACTACCTTCACTAGTAGGAACAAGGAATCAGGTGCTTCAACTATAAATTTAGTAATTTGTTCTTCGCTTAATACTGCCGATTTTTTAGGCTGAAGGTGTTTCGTTGCCTGTTTTAAGTATGCTATGAGTTTTGCATATTTAGATATATCCGTATTATCATATATTATTAAGCATGATTTTAGCATAGAATAAGTAGACCATAATGATTTATTTGATTGTAAACTTTGAAAATAAACTAATAAACAATTTTCTGAGTAAGTTTTTATATTTTTAGATCTAGCCCAAGTTATGAATTTACCATAAATGGTGTTGTATCTGTCTTTTGATTTTGTAGGTAATAAAGTATCGATTGCAGTATTGGCAGCTTCACGAATTTCAGGAAGTGTACATTGTATTTCTTCATCAGAATGCATGTTTCAGAGGAGATTTTAATTTTGTATTCAATGTTTGGAATTTGACTAATTTTAAATTAAATGTCAATTCAAATAATAAGTACTGCCAACTCAAAATTTTTTAATTAATATGAACAAATTTGTAGTGTGTCATAAATGATAACGTATTTAACAGTAGGTATTATTTAATTATTCGTACAAAAAATATTGTACAAACTTCGTGCGTGAAACATTTCGCGAATTCGTGTCCATAAAGCGCTCGCCTTTCGGCTCGCGCTTTAAAAATGGCCACTCATTAGCGAAATATGCTTTCCCGCACTTGGTTCGTAAATAACTATTACCTAACTGATCCAATCTTCAAAATGGAGGATTATTAACAATGCAACATTTCAGAAACGAACATTCACCAAATTATCAATGCGAATATGGATGTGAATAAAGTTAGGATGGTGTCATGGCTTCATTGTGCTTCTCAGCGTCATAATCATATGTGCGCGCTTGTTTTTAAACATGTGTAGAAACGACACGATACAAGTTATTCTCATAGGAGATGAAGGTTATATGCTATAATCCTCTATCTAAAACAAAGTGGAATGGAGGCGCCCAGATAATCCTCATCCAATAAAGACAAAACTCATCCAATCATCAAAAACATATTGACTACAATATTTTGAGATAATATGGGCACTTTAATGATTGATTTTAGAGATTACAACATAACTGTTAACAGCTTATATTATGCTTTTTCTTCGATTACTACTTGACACAAGCAGTAATTTACTAATTTGACTTTAAATTTAACATCCACCGTATAGTCTTGATCATTATTATTTATTTCCTACTGAAATTAAATTTATTACTGTTTTAGTATCACACCGAAAAGATACAGCGCTTACTTTGTATATAAGAACATAATACTGAAATTTTCAAATAGTGCTGGAATTTTTTATTTCAATCACGTAAGGTCGCGAATTTTTATTTTCTCACTATTTTATTGTTAAGTCTAACTTAGAGTGTATATCGTATAGTCTATATACTTATAACAAAACGGCAATAATAGTTCATATAATTGCTTTGTTGAAGTTTTAACATCGTTAGTTTAGTGTTAAATTCCAGTACACGTAATAATCATTACCTAATTACAAGTATTTCACATTGACCTAGTTAATTTACGTAAATATGTAGCACAAAGCAATTTTAAGTTATTTATTTTCTAAAGAAATCTATGCAAATTTTCATATCCGAAAAGTTATAGTCATTGAAACTTGATAATTTTTATTATTGTAGGAATTAGTAATTGTATATACTATTTACAGACATTTTCCATTATAAATAGTATATCTCAACATATAATTTTACATGGTTTAGATTTATTTTATATAGATTTTAATTAATTTTCCCAATTAGTTTTAGCTTTAATTAGCATCGCTTTCCTAACTGCTGCATCGTTGTATTTTATGTTTATACACATAATTCATTCCTCTTTTATCATGGAAAATCGTTTAAATTAAGTACATTTACTAGGTAACTTTAGTTATTTCTTACCAGGAATTCTTTATTAAGTACTTAATAATATAATATCCTGTTAAGACCTTTTTAAAAAAAAGCTCTTAACAGGATTTTATATTATTAACTACTTAATTAAGAATTCCTGTCTAGTACTTGTTCTCAAAGTTGGCACATTTTTAACGCAAGATATATTATGGATATAGCAAATAATACGAATTGCTATATCCAAACGAACAACTGGGGTCTTTCAGCTTTGAAAAACGGGGGTTTATTCGACCAAAACTGGTTCATGAGATAATTTTTGTTTCAAAATATATTCGGCACAAATATTTTTGAAACAACACTTTCGCAAATTCAGTTAATCACCAGATATATTATCTAATAATTATCGTTTCATTGAATACAAAACTTAATTTTTTGAGGTTTGTTGAAAGGATCAAAGTTATAAAGATGGACATGCGCAGGTTTCAAAAAAAGAAACCTAAGAAAGCCAATCGAAATATCGCGTCGTACAAGAGAGAGCTACTTTCGTAAATTATAACACAGAAATGCATAAACAAAATCACGTGCAATACTTAGTATAGTAATCGACTACAAGTTCTACGAACGCCATTTTTTGGAATTGTTATTTGTATAGAGTAAGCAAATGATACTGTACTATTATTCAGGGTTGTGGGTTCATTCTAATTTGTAACAGGTATTCAATGAGTGATAATTGGGTTCATTATTATTTATCCTGCATCTCTTACTTTTTAAAAATCTAACTTAGTTTTAACAATTAAACTTCATATTTTGATTGAAATAATTATAGGATATTTATTATGTCAAAATTTACAAGGGTATCCTTGAAACATGAAAGTCTCTAATACATCAATCTTACATAATAAACCCCCCTATCTTGAAGCTTCAAGAAACTTTGGTTTCTTACAGTTGCAACAATTTTAAATACATGATTCTTCCTTTACGTTTATATCATTTTATATTCCAAATTAAAATATTAAATTCATAACGATTGCTATTTTTACATTAAATTACTAAAATTCAATTAGTATAGTTGATTCAACGTATTAGAAAAACGATAATTTTATATAATTACACATTTAAATTATCAAAGACATTTTTAAGATCCACATGGTTACTAACACAAAAAAAATGTCTTAACGAGTAACAGTCAACTTAATTAAATTATAATTTTCTATGGAGAAAAGTGTATCTTCTAGTTCGTGCAATATTAATTTAGAGTATATATGCTTTTTAAGATAATTATTCAATATGAAGATCAGTACTATTTCATTATATGAGCTCTCGATAATACATGTAGGTATATTAATTTACCTTTGTTTCTTTTTAGTATTTGGATCAATTCACACTCGAGGGTACTCCGTTTAAGCTCCTAGGAGGAAATGAATTCCTCTAGATATTAGGCAGCTGCAGCTTCCTCTGTTCACCAAGGATTGCTCGTAGAAAATATAAACAAAAATGGCCTTCGAGTTGAAGTTTTCCAGATTATAATTTTTGTTTATAATCTTAATGGTTTAACACTTATTTTGATTTACTGTTCATCACAGGTACTGATATTTTACTGGATAAAGAATTTAATTTTCTTATTATTTAAAAATGAACCAAGCCATTTTTATATCGATGGCATCATACTACTCTCCATTGTTTTTCTTTTGTCCTTATAAGCATACTCTAATTATTTCTCAATTGTATTAGATATTATATAAAAAAAAACAATATCACTTATGAATATTAAATTATTAATAACGTTTGACTTACATTTTTATATACCAGAATTTCATGTCTCAAGATTAATAACCCCTTGTATATATTTTTACTATAATAACAGCGTTTAAATTACTGCTAATTCATAAATTGAAAGATTCTAATAATATGTTTTTAATCTAACAGAATTACATGTCAAATACATTGATAATAAAAGATTTATCTTCTTCAATACTCAAATAGAAATCTATCTTTATGCACTCGTAATATTCCGGAATAGCTGGTTCACATCCTTGCTAAAAATATTATACTTGCAATAAAATCCTGTTCAAATCAATATAGGGATATTTATTTTATCCCGATAAATGCCTATCATTGAACTTATAACTTAACTACGAGTATATTTCTTTATAAATAAACCCCCCGACCCGCTTAATTTCTTTTGTATTAATTGTGCTATGATACTATAGTTCTATTTCTATCAAGATGACACCTATACGCATAGATGATGAACTTCCTACAAGCTTCAACCCCCTATACACAGATGCTATGACGATCAGATCATTTACATCTACCTTAATTAGGCATGAATTCTGTTATAAACTATTCAACATGAGATAGCACTCACATACATTTCTAAAGATAAGTATTTCTTTATTTTTGACGTTAACATATAAAAACTATTTTATTTGTTTTTATTTTTAGAATTCGAGTACCTTAATACAAAGATGAATATTGAAATCCAGAACATATAAAGACTAACAACAAGATTTTATATCGATATACCAAGCCAGATAACTGAATTATCCAATTAAGCTACGCATTCATATGAAATACAAACATAACCTGTATGCTTACTAAAGGCAGTACTCTCTTTAATGTGCAAACTTAATTTAAAACCTTCTCTTCTATTTGTTTCAGACAACAACCATTTCACGAATAGTAATGACTAACATAATAGCTATAACCTCCTCTTTGTGATATTTTACATAATATTTTTTCTAGGCTGAGAGCTATCGATCATGCAGTATTTTAATAACCCTTCTAAAATGCCATATATCTCTTTTTAAATATATCTTATAACAATTACGGAAGAATTTGCAGAATTGCTAAAATTTAATAAAGAGATTTCACACTCTAACATAGTTTAATCACATGTCATAACGGGCATCTAATAAATTCCAAGTTTTATAAAAATTAACCACTGCGGATTGATAATAATGCCATTACACTAAATAATTACTGATTACCATTACGATAAAGTAGCAAATAACAAAATTCGTGTAGCGCAGATTTATGTAGATTTCCTTACTGTGATTCATCCCGTTTACACTTTTGAAGACCACTTGAGCTATTTAGTATACGTCGTGTGCAAAATATTTAATAGCTTTGTGTTTCACTACTACGCCGTCAGATTTTATTTGTAACCCCAATAGCTAAGGGCAACGTAAGTCAAAAGGGACTAATCCATTAAATACACGAACGCTCCTAGTGATATGGGGACGTCCGCATATTCCTTTCAGAACCCGGCCTTCTTTACTAAAGGGCTACCTACCGATTTCAAAATAAGTCATTCAAATAAAGTAGAGTCGTGTATTATAAGATTTGATAATTTCATAAAAAATGATCATTATCTAGTTTAGTAGTGTAAGGTTAATTTCAAAGGAAATATTTTGGTGGATTATTTACAGTACCTGTTTGGCCAATTCTTCTTGTCTGGCAAGCTCAGCTTGTCTTTCCAACTCTGCTGCTTTTTGAGCAGCAGCTTGAGCAGCAAGTTCCTCCTGACGAGCAATTTCCGCCAGTCTAGCTGCTTCTATTTTCTTAGCTTCTGCTTCTCTCTTTGCTGCTTCTTCAGCTTCGGCTCTATTAAAACAAGAACATAATTTAAGGCTTAAAATAACTATTGGGCTTAACATTTTGAAAATTTCGCACTCTTAGAGCAATGGCGTCAAACATATGATCCACGAGGTTAAAGTTTCGTATGACGCATGCCAATTTTTATACAGTGCAAGTGTAAAGTAAGAAATACAATTCGTTAGACTTTTATCTCTAGTGGTTGGCAATTTTTTTAAATTCTCATCTTTTGGCATAAATTATACCTTCATGTCCCAACGGTGGCGGCATCAAAGGGGCAACTTGAAAAACTTTGATGGCAACTGGTGTCAAATGTTACATTTTCAGACAGATCGTTTCATCCTCTAACTAACAGTAAAAGAATGTTTACATCCATTGTTTACTCAAGTATTAAATTGCTTTAATATTTCACGACTAATAACTCTTTTTTACTTTTTTCAGTGTGACGTTTTTTCTTTTGCTTTTCGTGTCGGCCAGTTGTTATTGGGTTTACTCAGTTTGGTGAATCATATTTTGAGCAAACTGCTGATTTATTAAGTTCTGAGTTGGCCTAAAAACAAAATGAATCGTTTAACTGAAAAAGATAGGATTGAAATCTTAATTATGCTCAGTAATGGTAATAAACGCCTTTCTCAGACGGAAATCTGGGCTTTATTTAATGATACTTATCGCGCTAAAACATCACCCAATCATCAGTTAGTAAAATAGAAACCAAGTTCTGGAAAAAAAGAATATTAGGAATTGGCCCAGGACCAGACGCCCGAAGATCTCCCTTAACACTACGATTGATACGCTACTCCCCCACAAGAAAATATACATCGAACACCCCGAGAATTAGTTCTAGACAACGGAATAAGTTAGAGATCAGTAGTAAAACATTAAAAAATTGAAAAATGGCTTCCAAATATCACCTCTTAGAGTTCCGCGAAACAGCGATGGATATGTGCAATTCAAATCACGATTTAAAAGCCAGAATATTTTTTTTGGATGAAGCAATATATACCCTTAATGGACAAGTTAATTGTCAAAATTTACGATACGCCCTTAACAATCCCTACTGAACGCGACAAGATCATACGCAGAATCAACAAAAAGTCAACGTTTGGACGGAAATATTGGAAATCAGAATTTTGGGTCCATATTTTTTAGAAGGTCCAACTTATGTATATGCTTGAAAAAAGGAAATAAAACCCACTTATGCCTCTTTAACACGTTTGCTACCGAGAGATATTTAAATTGCGCCCACACTGACCCTTAATGGCGATAATTTATATATTTTTAAAATGTGTATAGAATATTAATAAAATTTAACTTTAAAAGGGTTATCGCATTTGCAGCGCGAAATTACTTTACGTGGTCGTTATTAGTTAGTTTAGTAGGACAAATTGCTCATATTTGAGATGCTGTTTTTTAAGTTATCCTGTATCAAAAGTGTGGCGCTTTATAATCAATGTGTTAAAGACAATCTATTTGATCATTTTTTTTAATGTTTAGAAAACTAAAGTTGACTTTATATCTGTTTTAAAATCCATTTAGTATATACATACATATGTCTTTTACAATTTTACTATTACCACATATACTGGCTCAAGAGTGTGTGAAATCGAAAATAATATAAATAACGCCCTCAAGGATCTTGGTCGCTGGTTTAGTAGTAATGGCCTTCACATGAATTTAAGTAAGACGCACACTCTCTTGATACATACCCCTCAATCTAGGCTGGATCGAGGGATTGAGGCTGGTGTGAATGATGCGCCTATGGAGGCCAGCAGTCTGCAAAGTTTCTCGGCCTTATATTGGATGCACATATGAGTTGGAAGGATCACTGTGATACCCTTGTAAAAAAGCTAAATTCTTCATGTTACTTAATAATAAATTTAAAATCTATTTTATCCCATGACTATCTGCTATTGTTTTATTATGGTGAGGTACAGTCACGTATTTCATATGGTGTTGCATTTTGGGGCAACTCATTATCGTCGCGTGACGTATTCTTGGCGCAAAAGCGGATAGTATAGTATAGCGGGGATTACCAGTTCTGAGTCTTGTCAGCCTTTTTTTAAGAGCTACAATATTTTGACAGTCCCGAGTCTCCACATTCTAGAGACTCTATATTTCGTTTTTAAAAATAAGGAATGTTTCAAAAAAAAATCAGACGTATGTACATAGTTATAACACCAGAAGTAAGGATGACTATGTCATTAACAATGACAGATTGGTCATGACGAGGAAAATGCCTCTCTGGCTGGGTACTAAACTATTTAATTCGCTACCCCCCTATTTGAAAGGGGAAAGATGTGGGCAGAAATTTTAAGGCCGCTTAAAATCATTACTTATCAGTAATAGTGTATATTCCGTTGAAGAATTTTGTGGACTAATTAAGGTTTGGGGGTCTGACAATTAGTAAATACCTCAGGATATAGAATGTAATCCTTAGTGTTCTAGTGTTTTTATACTTTTACACCAACTGTTTTATTATTTGACATACGTCTTATGATATTGTAACGAAATCAATTACAAAAAAAATGCAGACGTCTAGGCGACAGCAAATCCCGAACAGCAAATGCAAAGGTAGAACCTCCCACCTTCGATGGGAAGACGTCATGGATGACGTACCGGAAACAATTCGAAGCCGCTGCAGGAGCAAATGGGTGGACGTCCCCGGAGAAAGATACTGCCCTGATTGTGTCATTAATAGGAGAGGCCAGTAACATTCTGCAGACCTTACGTCCGGAAGAGTGTCAAGACTACCTTAAACCACACCTGGAACAGGTAGTCCAACGATTAGTGAATCAGGTGCAACCTAAGAGAAGAACGCTCCGATGCTGGAATTGGAAATGGAAATGGAAATTGGCCATGTGCTTAGAAAATGCGGAAAGGAGCCCAAGAAAACCATAGCAGAGCAGCGAAAACTGAAACGGGTCGATGAGAAGAGGCAATCGTCGACCCAGTATCGTAGAGCCTCAAAATCAATAGCGCGAATTGCATCTGTGCAACACCAAAACGCTGATGCTGTTGCAAGGAGACCACGTCCAGAAAACTGCAGACATAGCAACCGACTAGAAGAAAAATCGGCCAACACATTCAGTACTACCGTAGTTGATGATCAGTGGCAACCTGACAATTTGCGGATCGATCAAGAAGCTGATGAAGACCTTGGTACATTGATGGTTTGGAAAGGTACTGGTCGCGGTCCGACTTGTCAAGAAGTAGCTCCTCGTTCACAGGGACTGGAATCCTACTGGGCTCAATGGGACTCTCTGAAGGTGGAGGATGGCCTACTCAAGCGTGTTGTGGAGAACGCAAATGGAGAAGACTACGTCAGCGGATCCAGGCGAAGGTTGGAGGATGCCCACGAGCGAGTACGCCATCACACTGAGGATTCCAGCCACAGGACGAAGAATCGTTACCACGTGCAAGCCGAGAGAGGTGGTTACCGAGAAGGAGACCTGGTTTGGTTATATAATCCTCAACGTCGCCAAGGCCTGTCCCCAAAGCTCCAACAAAACTGGGAGGGACCATGCGAAATACTAGAGCGAATAGATGACGTGGTTTATCGCATAAAACTAACTCCCCATAGTAAGCCGGGGGTGGTGCGTTTCAACCAATTGGCCCATACCATGGACGCGACAAATTACCGGAAAACCTAGAGAGCCAACTTATGGGAATCCCTTGTCGATTTACGAGGAGGAGCACTCGAGCAAAATATAAGGAGGCTGGCAATTCCGAAGCTGGGCTGCGGATTAGACCGGTTGGAATGGAGAACCGTAAGAAACATGTTGGAGGTAGTGTTTCGGCGTACTGGTGAAAATAGTCGTATGCAGCTATCGGCCCAATCAGCCCGTCATACAACCTAAGACGGTGGATTGCCATTTTCACAAGACAACTGGGTGCACCCGTGGGTCCCAATGTAGATTCCGTCATCCGCCAACGACAAGAACATGGAATAGCGTGTTTCGGGACGAAACGCATTTTTTTAAGAAGGGGCAATGTAACGAAATACATTACAAAAAAAATGCAGACGTCTAGGCGTCAACAAAGACGTGCTCATAAAGTCCTAAATCATGCACGCCGCACGACGTAGCTAGGTGACGGAAAGTCTGCAGATTCTTCTAGTACACTTCGAGCCTATCAAGACTTCGCTAGCACCTTTCCAGAAGTTCTATCTACAGATATAAAAGCAGTTGAACCGATGGATGAGTAATTCCGGAATAAGAAAGTCCTAAAGTACTCGTCGCGCGGAACAGACTAAAGTAAAAATAAATATAAGAAATAAATAAATAGTTCCTTGCGTGGTACGGTGTTATATAAATAGAAGTGGTATAAATAGGGTAATGTTACATAAATATTATTAATAGAAATAAATACCTGTGTTAATTTAAATCGTAGTAGTTTAAGTGTGATACATTAGTTTTATATTTTTATATTGTAATTAATTTTACGTTTGTGAATATACAGACTGTTTTAATAGTAGTTTATACAACGAGTCAATAATGACAGTTATTATTCCCGAGAGCTGAATTTAACTCGGTTTGAGGGTATAATAGTCATTATTGCGAGTTAGTATACACTACTTTATCGACGACTAACTGAAAATTACTAAAAAAAATCAAAATAAGTAAACGAAAATGTCAGATTACTATATCAATATGACGTTTGATGGTTAGGCAGTCAGTAAAATGGCCGGACTTGTCTATCGTTACTATGACAACGTTAGGAACGTTATGTTCTTATTGGCGGAATGCAGTGAATAATGGTAACGTTATGACCCATTATATGTTCTTATTGGCGGAATGCAGTGAATAATGGTAACGTTATGGCCCATTATTCACTGGTCGCATTTCATTATTCCCTACGGGTATTATGAGTGTTATTATTAGCCAATATTGATTAATATAATACATACTTTATTGTTTAGTCGTCGATAAATAAATAAATTGCACGAGTTGTTTATTGCGAACCCGAAAACGTTACAATATGTATTTGTTAGTTAGTTATTTTTTTTATTGTATATACATTTTGACGTATTGTATCCATTACTGGCAACTTCAATAAATAAAAACTACTACTATAGGGTCTGATGAGGTAATTCTGAGACAGCCAAAAAATTGGGTAAAAATGAGACACTTAAGTAGCAATTACATTTTAGTTACGTTTCTTCTAAAAATTTGGTAGAACATTTTTATTGTTTTGTTTTTTAATATGTTATAATTTAACTCTAGACTTTAAACTGTTTCCATAGTATTTTAACTAATAATTTTTTATGTGATTTAATACTCACTGGAATTTTTGAACGTTGTCATAAAACTTTTGCGAATGTCGCCATCTGTGGAATAATAGATCCATGATAATGTTATAAGTTGTTGACTAAGAGGTATTGCTTATGTTCTCCAAAGAAAAAATCTGTAAAATTCATTGCTTTACAGAAATTTACTTAATCGTTTCTTGAAGGTAAAACTGAGACATCTAGTGGTACAAATATGAGACATGCGCAGTGCAAAAATGAGACGCCTATCATAACCTTACATATGTGGTTCCTGTTGTGGCTTAATCTGACACGTGGTAGCCTCGATTATTAGTGTGTTTTTAAGTGCCTAGGTGATCCATAAATATCATAGTCGCAATGCCCCGTGTATATGTACCAAAACCAACAGGTTACACAGCCCAACAGTTAGCTGAAGCTGTAGAATTAATTAAACAGCAAAAGCTTACAATACGCGCAGCAGCAAAAAGGTACAATATTGATAAATCTAAATTAAGTCGTTGTGTTCGTGGAGTAAATGATAGTAAACGAGGAAGAAAAACTGTGCTAACCAATCAACAAGAAAACGACTTAACTGAAAAACTTGTTACTATGGCTAAATGGGGGTTTGCCCTCACAAAGGAGGAAGTAAAGTTAACGGTAAGAACGTATGTTACTGAAAACAATATACCAAATAATTTTCGAAACAATATCCCCGGTAATGAATGGTTTACTGCGTTTTGCAAACGCAATTCTCTCAGTCAAAAAAAGATGGAACAATTGGAAAAGTGCAGGCGTAGCGCAACGAGCGACCCTTTTATAATCTATGGTTTTTTTGACCTTGTGGAAGCAACTGTTAAAGAGTTGGGTTTAGAAAATAAACCAGCACATATCTATAATCTCGATGAAACTTACTTTTCGTCAGACCCTACGAGAATTAGGGGTGTTGCTAAAGTAGGCCAGAAAGTCCATAGAAACATAGAAGGTTCGGGGAAAGAAAACATCACCGTAATGGCGTGTGTGTCAGCATCAGGTTTATCGAGACCTCCGCTAATAATATATCAAGGCCAAAATTTATGGTCAACATGGAAAGGTAAAAGCAATGTGGACGCTGAATATAGTGTCTCTGAAAAGGGATGGATGAATGTGTCTATATTTAATAGCTGGTTCGAAAAATTTTGTCAAAATGTACAAGAAAGGCCTCTTCTAATAGTATTAGATGGACATATAAGTCATTTAGACAGAGGAACTATAGACCTAGCTATTCAACAAAATATTGTGCTCCTAAAGCTTCCAGCACACACCACTGATTTATTACAACCTCTCGATAAGTGTTGTTTTGGGCCCCTAAAGTTGAAGTGGAATAAGAAATTAATTGAGTGGCAACGTCTTAATCAAAGAAAATTGACAAAATCTGAGTTTGCTGATTTATTGCTAGAAATTTGGCAAGAAGGTTTACCTGTAGAAAACATTCGTTCAGCGTTTTATCATACAGGCATTCATCCATGTGATAGAAGCAAATATCCAAAAGAACGTCTCAACCCAGAAAAACTTAGAAAATACGAACAATTTGGAAACAAAGAAAGTCCGACAAACATTCAGGATCTTATTAGCGTACAAGAAGTCACTGTTGACGAAACTAGTGCAGCAGGTCCATCTCGTACTTTGGATTCAGAGACAGAAGTAGTAAACGAAGCAGAAAACAACATTAATAACGGTAACAGAACCTTTGAAGATTTGCTATTACAAAAAATTCAGAGATCAGCACCGACTACCGAAAAACGACGTAAGATTAATACGGATGGAAAAGTCATTACCAGTTCAGAATTTATAAAATATATTAGGCAGAAAGACGAAAAACAAAAACCCAAGAAAAAAATTAAACAAAAGAAGTCACGGGTGGAAAGTGAAAGCGACAGCGATATTTCGGTCAATCTTCAGGATGTATCAGAAACAGAAAACTTAAGTCTTAAGGATATGATACAGGAAGAAACTGATGACATAAGTGAAGCCAATATTGAACAAGGAGACTTTGTGTTAGTGAAGTTCCCAACCAAGACAAATGTTATTCATTATGCTGGACGTGTAGAATCTGTGGAAGGTGAACTCTATCACATTAGTTTTTTAAGACGAAAGAACAAAACATTTGTATTTCCTACCATAAGCGATGTTGCGGTAGTTCAACAGCAAGATATAATACTGAAACTTCCAATTCCAGCTCCTACTGGTGGAACTGAGAGAACAGCCAGACACTATAGCTTTCCAATTGATTTCGGTACATATGTAGTTCACTAAACATCATTTATAGGTATAAGGTAGATGTGTAGGTAAGAACTTACCTATGTTATTGAAAATGCCTTTATTTTTATAGTCTTTTTTGTGAAAACTCGTATGGCAGTTAAGTTTTACGTAGATTTAAAATGTATTTCAGTTATATTTCTGCGTTAAATTTCATAAAAGTTTTGTTTGCAATAGGTGCATTTTTACCCTTCGTGTATCATTATTCCCCTTGTGCAATGGAAAAGCTTAAATTCATGGTTTTATAATCATGTCTCATATTTGGACAGCACCGTCTCTTTTTTACCCCAAATCCTTGTTAAAAATGAGACACACTTTTTTGGTTGTATAACAAAAATTAAGATATATACTTTAAAAACACTATCTGAAGTATAAAGTTCAACAAAAGTTACATATACATATTAATATTAGTTTAAGAAATAATTCTGTTAACACCTTCAAAAATTAAAAGTTTGTAAAATGTCTCATTATTACCTCGTCAGACCCTATGTATAAGTCCTCAAGCGTTTACATGTGCCTATATAGTCGGATACATCTCTATTCTCTCTGTGTGTTTATTAGTTGGTTTAATTTCAAGTTTTATAACATTGTATAGCTCTTCTCTTTCTCCATCATATTGTGTAAATATTGTTGTTTATAACCTACTGTATTTCATATTGTATGTGGTAAGTCTCGCATATCCTATTCTTGTTGTTTTTGTTTTATTATTTCTGCACATTACAGCAAATTTCTGTTTACATTCGTTGTTATTTGTGTAATCTTTTTCCCTATTGTATTCTGTTCCAACACCAATCCGTTGACCTCGCTCAAGTGTTTGTGTTTTCTTAAGTCGTCCTGACAGGCAGCACTTCGCGTGGAGAACATATCCTCGTATTATTTTTACTATCTTTCTTCTTTCACATTCATGTTTAACGTATACTAATATTATTTGTATTTTATTCTAGCTTTATACGGCTCTGTTGGAATTTGTGCATCATTGTTTTCAGCAGCCTTTTATGTAATGGTTCTTTTTTCCCTTGCGACTTTGGCTCAAACACTGAGCGATGTAGAAAGATTTTACATGGCGCTGTGAGGATAATAGAAAGTGTTGCGTTATCGTGGATCAGCAGGAACAAATGAATCATATCTACAATTACATCGAACAGGTGCTCACGTCTGGTCGAAAGTTCTGAGTCTCTGAAAACTGATTGTTTGAATGTTGGATAAAATAAACTATCTACTGTTGCATCTACACTACTTTGCGTCCGTCTCGATTGATTATAATGCCAAATAAATTCGTGATATTAATCCAAGAAATTCTGGGATAATGACTGCTCTAAACCATCTGACTGATCTTTTTGTGTTAAACTAATTCTATCATATTGTTTTTGTATAATCCTACTACCCTATCTCTACTGCAATATCAGCAATATTCTGTGGCTCAACAGAATTGAACGGTATTTTGGACGAAGGGAATCTTTTCTTATTTTCTCTTCTCTATATAACAAACACATTCTGACAGATATGTATATCGGGAAGGTACAACGTTTTTCCAGATACTTTGATTTCACACAGCACGACTTTAGTTTGAATAGCAATATAGATTATGAGATCTTATCTTTCGATCAAAATTTTGATTGGACATTCTTGGATAACATATCTAACATTGAGATTCCCATTACCGTTTTTATGATAAATTGTATTCTAATTTATCTGGTCAAACTGCGAAAGCGTCAAAGAACCCGTATTCACCATACTTCGCCTGCAAACATTTTCAGAAACTTTTAACTCAAGAAAGAGGAGCGTCCATCTTAAAAACGTAAGAATAATGTATAAGCGGAATGCAGTAAGTAGAGTGAGATGGTTGGTGAGTAATATAATTGATAGAGGTTGCAAAAATTACATAACCTTCCTTTATTCTAAACCTAGCCGTTTTTGAAATCGATACAGCTTACAAACATCAAAAATATGAAATAAATATGTACAGACCATATAAACTTCAAAACTATCATTGGAATACAAGAAACGATGTGACGCCACTATCGCAAAGATAGAATAACAAAAAACCTAATAGTATCCATGAGAAAAAAGATGCCTTTTCATTAATAGACTTTCACAGTAAAGTGTTATCAAAATATATGTTTAAGAAACATAGTAGAAAGTTTTATTACATAAAATGCATAATTACGAACCCAGGAACCATATGCTTTCTATGATATTATTCTTAGACTATTGGCAGGTTAAAAAAAATATTTAGAGGATGTGATGCTTCTGGCTTTCCTGGTGGTGCAATGCAGCTTCCAAAAATTACATAACCTTCCTTCCTTCTAAATCCATCTGTTTTTGAACTTTAATGAATAAGAAGCGTGAAAAACAGTGTTGTCTCACTAGTTTTTAGTATGATGACCATGTTGTTTCTAATCCTATCGACTACGTGAGAAATTGTTGTCTTTTGGGCAGCTCCAAAAGTCACTAATCTTCTCTTCGTCACATAGTTTACTGCAACTCGTATTGGTAACGGTTTTAAGACTGATGTGTTGTGTATCGACTTCTCAAGACCTTTTGACCAAGAGAATCACTATTAGATAAACTATCTGAAATTGATAAATCACATAGTATCCTCTTATTTTTTAGATTCTATTATGCACTGCGTCAACTCTTTGTTTATTTGATGCTTTTAGATCTAACTGTATTACATCATCTAATCTTGGTCCTTTTTTAAATATTTTATTAATGATATTACTGTGGTATTGGATGCAGGCTGTCTGTTGTATGCTCATTGTTTCAAAATCTTCTCATACGTAAACAATCTGCCTGACTGTTAAAAATTATAATCTAACGTTGGTAAACCATGTGAATGTAGCGTATTATATCTGTCTCTAAATGTTCCGTCATCTCATATACAAAAAAGATTGATTCCTTTGCTTATCATTATAGTGACATCCAAAAGCCTGGCACTTTGTGTAGTCTCATGGTTTCCATTAACTCTGAGCTATCCTTTAGTAAACCCCCACTATCTAATCACAGCTCAAACTCTGATTTTGTCATTCGCCAAAAAAAACCTAATAATTGTTTCACTTCTAATAAAGTTAAATTGAACCTTCATTCGTTGTAGGATAGAATATGCTTCCTCGTATGAAGTACCTTCTGTGATATTCATTCTGATGCCCTTAAAGATATTAGCGCCGTTTTCTGAAATATTTGTGTTTTAAATTAGATAGTTTGGAAAATAGGCAAATTCCTACATCTCTAATATTTCTATCCAACATATTTAAATGCAGAATTGATTGTCCCGCCATTTCTAAACTGTATTTAAAAACTTGTCTGTTGATCAGTGTAATTAATTAGTTAATTCCACATTCTAGATTATTCTTCCTATTACTCTAGTATTAATTACTGTGACTTACATATATACCTTTATACGTAAAACGTATATGCATATATGCATGTGTTTGTTAGTATTAAGTGATATATATCAGCCATTCCATTGCTGCAGGTAAAAGGATGGGTCAATGATTTTTTTTTTCGAAATATCAACTGTAAATCAACCATAACTAACAAACTTGTCCTTCGTTCTTATACTTTTTAAGATAGACTATAACATATTAATGTAAATTTAAATTTCTTCTATGTAGTGGTAAAACTACAACGGCCTAAAGTATGCATAAAATTCATAATTACGAACATAGGAACCTTATACATTCTAAGATATTATTCATTAGACTATTGGCACATTTGTTTTCTCATAGTGCTGTGAGCTTATGGGATGTGATGTCTGTGGCTTTCCTGGTAGTGCAATGCAGCTAAGAATCGCAAAGTAGTAAGCCCGAATCTCATCCAGAGCTGGTTTCTTTCATAAAGAAATTGCTTCAAAATAAATAAACTTACCTTTCCGCTACTAATAGAGCCTCCTCTTCCTGTTTCTGCTGTGCTCGCTTGATCGCTTCTTCATCAGCCGGTGATCGCAGGGGACGATAAAGGTCGGCTTCTTTGGCTGTCGCGGCAGTGGATGCCCTCGCCTTAGCGCGTTCTTCTCTAGTAGACGTAAATATACGAGTAGGACGAGCAGCGGGCAGAATAGTTGCTGTAAAAGTACAGGTTGATACGTTAATATCAATCATGATTTTCACAGAGTACAACAATGGTCTTGTTTTGTTTCTATTTGAAATGTTTTATTAGCAGAATAAATATCACTTCTGAAACATAAATCATGTATAATTCATAATTAGCATGTCTTAATTGTTAAAGGCAGTATGCATATAAAGTTGAGTTTGCTGTCTTTGCGTTAATTTTGATGAATTTGTTGGAAATAAGAATATGATAATGACACCAGTTCAGTGTTTGGCTTAAGTGTGCACATAACTTTGTGTATGTTTTATAATAGATTATTAAATCAATCAAGCAGTCGGTAATTTATATCCAAGGTATTGAATATTCTCTTTACACAATTAAAAAACCTTATTGACCATGTCAAAATTTCTTCTTCCATATATTTTCCAAGTTTTTTCGTTTGTTTACAGAATATTATTATGTAATTATTTCAGATTCTAATTTACTACCTTCTTTTGCAAATTAAAACAATAATCGCACTTTAGTTGAATACATGCTTCGTCAAGACCGAATTCCTTGTTCTTTCTAATTAATAAAATGAAATAAATATTGCAGTAAAGTTTATTAATCTTTCTAATAAGATGTTTGAACATTTTCAAATTTACTCAGATATATGTATACATGAGAATATAAACTTATTTGGAGGAAATCAATAGAAACCATAGATATGCATAGAATTTGCTTATACAATATTCTTAATTTAATTATATTAATATGGCTATTGAGTACATACCTATATATTATACTTGTAAATATTATGAGTTGAAATAGCTAATAATATGAACACAAGAAACTCTAAGAACATTTAGTCAAAGTAATAATAAGGCCTGTATCTACTTGATATTGTACATTCATTAGTTCAAAGACTCGATGATTAGAAATATAGTAAAAACGATTTGTGCAAAAAAGATATTTGGTGTGTTTATTTAAATTATCTGCTAGTTTGCGATTTTATTCATTCTGCGTTGCCTATTCTGCGAACTGCATTGAAAATCATTCATTTTATTTAACGATGAAACCACATCTACCTTTAGGCTAAATTAATCGAGTAACTAGGGCTTGTTCAAAATGGCGTGCTGCAAGTCGTTGTATCTGAGAGAAAAGCTGTTTCTCAAAGAGTCATCAGTCAATTTTTTTTTGGAAGATCCGTAGTCCTCTTGAACATTATCCAAAACCTGCTGTTCAAAGACAACTCACGAATATTTTTTCTGTTTATTTCTAGACATCACACACCACCAACCCACAATACCTACCAATACGTGAGTTAGATACGAAACTCCAGCGCATAACTTGATTGTTCACTGAGATACTGTGAGAAAACTTCTCCATATAGCAAAATGGTATATTCATCTATATCGAGAGGTGATTGAGGTGCAGGATTAAACCGATATCTAGAAACAAGTAACTATGATGATGAATCTTCGACCACAGATTTATTCACAAATAAATCTAAATATAGATTTCAGATTCTGGTTGGTCAAAAGTATAGATGCGACGTGTAAATAGTCAACCTTTGAGGCATGATCAGGAAGCACTCAGTTAGAGATATGGTACTGTTCTGATATGAAACCTAATAATAATCATTGGCAATCTAACTGATCTTATAAGTTCAAGTGCTTTTTTCATAGCTCAGTAATATTTGGATAATACTCTTTAGCCCATTATATATACCTACACATGTCAATAATATTGGTGAAAAGTGTCATCTCTTCAATGCTCGTCCACATGTCAAGTATTGTGCGCAACTAGTTGAGGGAATTAAAGTATTACCGAGGCACCTTAATCTGCAGATGTGAATCCCGACGAGTGTGTTTGAGGCATGCTTAAATTACTGATTCAGAAAGCATCTAATAGCAGATTAGGTAAATATGTATAAAGGTAACAACATATAGAAAATTCTATCGATGAATAATGGGTATAGATAGGGCTGTGATTTGTCAACTCTTTATTAACACGTATTTTGTCTCGTTTCTTCACGAATTTCTGAAGGGTGTGTATAATACAAGTATGTACTGTAATAGCCCTAAACTCCCTATCCTAAAATTGATACTTCTTTTCAATTTAAAGAAGTTCAGGCTATATGTACCGTAATAAATTTTGATAAACAACGTCACTAAAAAGTAAGGATGTATAAATGCATAAACTTTCAAAATTCATGTTTCAAAATCAATTGGTTTGAGGTTTCATTTATTTTATGACAGAATATAAACAATGAGCTTCTCAGAGGACAAACGTCGAAGTATCTTCGGAATTGCCTTGAATTAGCGCCTTACATGCACAATCTATGCCTTGTGTTGATTGATATATCTTTTGCTTCATATATTACATTTAGATAACCTTTGTTTAAGGAATCTAACTGAGACAAAACTGAACCGCATGGTCTAGAGGCGAGGCCTAGAAGGCTGCTTTTGTACAAATGTTACAGATATCGGTTCCAGGTCATCAGAACAGTAGTGGTTGTGAGAACGTTAACTCATAGCAATTTGGAAGAAGCAAGAAAAATTCCAACTGACGGGAGCCAGATTGATGACTGAAGTACAGGACCACAAGGTAAATCACAAAATGTAAATTACGAAAAAGGAAGTATAAATATGATGTATTGGAGAGATAATCAAGTTATAATTAATGTTAGTTTTACAACACATCTAACTAAATTAAGTCAAATAACAAGAGTTCTTCATATAATTATTAGTATAACTGCAAAGAAGGCACAAATGTTGAATTGTAATTTAATCTCCTATTTGTAAACAAAGATATCACTATGTATTTTAAAAAACACACTTAAACTATCCACATTTTTGATAATCATCTAAACGCTTCTTAAGCTTGCTCTTGAAAATCGTCTTTTGTTTTCTATTCTTTTGACTATAGTTTTTGATAGAATAGAGGTAGAAAGTTCTTAAAAAAACATAAATACCTTTTTATTCATAAACAATAGCCTGGTGGCAAAGAAATCGAGGGGCATTCTAGTCTAAAAATGGAGTTCCAATATTTAGTACTTTTTCCAAACGAATTATTAGATAACGTAATGTGAGTATGTTTATCTATTTATTTATAGTTTACACATTTTTGTAATATTTTACATGCGAAAACAATAATTAATATATATATAGCCAAGATATTGTAAAAGAAGTAAAAATCATAGTTAAATGGTGGAAATATCCAGAATCACTTTTTAGAAATGCTTATAGGTTTTGAGTCACATTTTCTAAAACAAAAAACATCGGCTATTGTCAAACTAATATGGATTAAGACTTTCCTCCGTTTGCTCTTCCTTGCCACTGACGTATAATGTAAAACACATTTAAAACTAATCCCTATACCGAGGCGAAAATGTAATAAAATATCGGATGTGCAGCGGCAAATCAGTTCCCTACAAAGCGAGATAGTGTCGTAATAGGTCTGGCAGTGCAGAATCGTACATTATGCTATCGTTCCGGTAGGCGTTAATATTCGTATACTGCATCCTATTAAATTTTATTCCATGAAAAGGAAATGTATGTATATACTGTATTTGAATAAATATTCATGTTTATGAAATATTCCTCGAATTCTAGACCCATTTGCCTTATCAGAGTATATTAAAAAATTTTACTCTTGCTCTAAAGTGAAGTAATGTCATTTCCGTCAATACGATAGTATTTTTAATTGCTTTTACAAAAAATTGAATTTTTGTAAATTATATTTCTATAACGCGAACATTACAATTATGTAATTAGTTATTAAGTAAATGTAAATGTGCAGACAGGTGATGTGAAATCTAAATTATTTCAGCCTAATACAGCGCAGTTGTACTGTATGCCAGAATATATAAATAAGATTCTGAAGGCGAATAAAATAAAACTCATTTGTCTCACGCCCGGTTGTATAAATTACTTTTATTATGCCTAATACCAAAATAAAGAAAGAAACAATACATAATCTACGGCCGTATTGTAAATTTATATTCATCTCATTTATTGATAAATTTTGAAAAATATATTTAAAAAGCCGCACATACCTACATTTACATCTTTAATTATTCACACTTTTTCAATAAATATGTACCCAACAAAAACCGTAAGAGAATTGTAAGAAAATTAAAAATATTACACTTGTAGACTAGAATACTCCCATTAGGTTTTATAAACATATGTATAACTTCATGTTTCAAAAAAAAAAGCACGTGCCTGGAGTGATGGAGTGTTCAAAACTAAAATGTATGGATATTTACATTTTACTATGCAATTGGGAATCATTTTCTGGAGACAGTGTCTCTCAAAAATAGCACTTTCCTGTAAAACTTTAGGATACATATATTTCTAAAACTATAAAAGTCAATACATTTAAATATATTTTCAACTGAATTGAGAACACTAAAATATAATGCAGTTTATTTTATCACGCATAACTTTTTAGTGTGCAAACCACTTCCTTATTTGAGTTTGGTAGAGAAAAAACAAACCTGCTTACGGTAACTCAAATATATATAAACAATGAAAATCTAACGTATATAGTTAATTTAAAAGTAACGTTGTGGTATAGTATTTTAATTTTAAAAATATGATGAATTATATAGAAATTCAAACACAACAATGCAGTCACAAGAATAACATAAATTCATTTGGTGTATACGTAATATACATACATATTTAAATTGAATTTCTATATATGTATAGTTACTACATGTTATAATATAAGTTTTATATTACATAAAATTGCAATATAAAATATTAATTTTCTAGTCGTTTTGATATTTCAACTATATACCAATTTTACGATAGGTACGAATATTATAATTAATAATTTCAAAGCATTTGTTTGTTTTGCTTAATTTATATTCTATGTAAAGAATTTCCATATTTCAACACAGAATACGAAAAATTAATTTAATGTTAAGGAAAGAAGTTTTTCTGTAATAAAATAATCATACTTTAATTCATATTTGCTATAGTTTTCGAGACATATTACAGATATGAGCTCTTTCTTAGATGTGCTATCTTCCAAAAATATCTAAGTAAGGTAAATCCACACGTAAACTTATTTTTAATTAAGTGATCTATATACGCTGACAATATCACAATGAAAAGATATCGACCCATATTTTCTCTTGAAAACAATACTTCTTGCCATTAGCTTAGAGCTTTTTAAAATAGTAATTTTTACAGGAATTTAGCTCTACTTGATCAAAAGTGGCATAGCTAAAAAATTGATCTATTACGTATGGTTCTATACTTCAAAGATCTGATTGAATCCATATGACAATCGAATATTTTCAACCTCTATTTCATAATGTTAAATTATGACATACATAACAAATATGTTCTTACTTTTATAAGTTTCAGAATTTCCTTAGCCAAACATGAACAGTACCTTAATTATGCATTTAACAGCAAATTATATGCGTAATAAAATTCATAAACATGTAAGTTACTTATTTACATGTCCAAATTACAGCAATCATGCAATTACATCTATTGCGTGCAATTATTTCTAAAAGCTTTCTCTGCACGCGAACTCAAATAGAAACAAAAGACCGACCAGTAACATTAGAGAAGCTAAGTGATTACGATTAATTTCTGTTTAAATGTTTTATTATTATTTAGTTATTGTTTTAAAGCTAAAATTTTTAATTGAAGATCCACTTACATAATTCTAATCGTCGACGAACCACCTGGCCACATCTCGGTTTTTAATTATTTTATTTAAGTTGTTCATATTTTAAGTAATTTGTTTAAATGTAAAAATATTTAAGTTTTCCCATTTATTGGAAAGTACAGAATATAGATGTTAAATAGTTTATTATTTCTTTTATTTTAAAAATACAAAAATAACAGTAGTGTAAATTGAGTGACATAAGAAGATTTATTACAATCGGAAATTTAAAATACTTTCAGTTACATTTAATACATTTTGAAATACAGTAACGTTTTCAATCAATATCTTTGTTGTGAATGTAAATTTAGACCTAGATATTACAAATAAATGTCTCTCTTAGGATAGAATAATCACCAAATTCAAAACTAAATAATTTTCTTTTTGTACCAATATACAATAAAATGAGATTTTTGCCAGTCAGCTTTAAAGCTTCAAATGCTACCAACGATTGTAATCACTATGAATAGCGAGATTATCAATAAAAACTATCAATTAAATAAAAAAAATCCAGTGAATATTCTAACACAAATTAGAAACCAGATTGAAATTCGACAGAAAGATTTGCTGTGATAAGCAGTATATAAATACCAATTACAACACATAATTTAATAAAGACAGGCACCTGACAGAAAATACAAAATAAGATAAAGATGAGAGCGGTCCTCAATACGAATGCATTGAAATGATATCGAATTGCACGAAATACTTTTTCTCAGAGCTGAGACATTGAATTCTAGCTTTTGAGATTTACTATTGAAAAAAATTAAGATATATATCACCTTGAAAATACTACTGAAGTAACTTAAAATGAATATACTTCCTCTTGATTCTTAATTTCAAATGTAGTTGATAAAACTGCCGGGGTCATATAGTGTAAGTTTTGTGTTTGCAGAGTGTTTCATACAGTATATATGCCGGTACCTGAACAAACAGGTACAGCTCCCAGACTGAGACCTAGCCGATAAGATGCCCCTCCCACAAGGTGCGCAATGAATCCTTATAATATTAGGATAACCACGAGCAGTCTGGAAAATTTGTCAAGCGCTACACATATATGTGTCTCTTTTCTGTATATTACAATTCCTTATCTGCATTTACTCGTTCGTCCGGCTAATGTATGCGATGGTGAACAAATGTTATCATTTCTTTTTTCCGAATACTTTCTCTGTCACACACTGACCTATAAATCTGCGCGACTTATAGGTCGAGGCTCCTCCCATTGGCCAAGACTCAGTCTGTGTACTGTATGTATGTATATCCTTCCATACCGAGGATAACTCCAAGGATGACTTAGTATTAAGTAATTAAGAAAATATTGTGAGGAATTTAGTTTTAATTTTAATTTTATTTCAAAAACGATTTCAAAGCTTATCACATTAAATTCATTCATTCTAATAACAGTTATTAAAAATTACATTTTCTAATTATTATTACAACAATTAGGTGGTCTCTTGGTAAAGAAGATCAACTACTAACAAATGTTCTCAAGTGTTAATAACTTCGTATTTTCTGACGAGTGGTTTGATCAAAAATTTGTTCGCTTTGAAATAGATGTATTATTTCTTCTGCATCAACATTGAGAAGATATAATTGAAAATTCTACTATTTACATTATATTTTTTTAATAGTTTTGATAACCTCATTCTGCACCGCCGAAAATAATTCATATTTATCATGAAATTCAAAAGTAGTTTATACCAAAATTATATCAACCATGCACGCGATTGAAAAGCCGTTTTCTGAGGAAAGATGAAGAAATACTAGTGGCAGTTTTTTTTCGAGAATAAGCAACATCACGTTTATGCTATGCTATATGTTTTACAACCTGCCCGTATCACCCGTACTTTATAAATTTGTAAAGCAGACAATTTAGTTAATTTGGGACCTTTGTACGGATGAGCCAAAAAGAATTTATATATAGATACCATACGGTAATAAAAGCAAAAGCAAACGTAAAAACTTATGGTGTAGGACATTAGAAACAATAAAGGAAGACAAATATATAAAGAATTGTCACAGTACAAAATATTCGTCCAAATCTATCCGGCAATTGAGAGAATATTCCTATTTTTAGTAATAATAATTTTCACTGTTTGTATTTCATAGTTGTAATAAATTCATCTTGTTTCACATCAATAAACATTAAAAAACATGCTTAACTAGAGATAATTTTATACAAAATATAAATTATTTAAGATAATTTTAACTAAGCACTATTGTCAACGAATAGTTTATTTGTAAGGAAGCATAATGGAAAAGGACAAAGTTTGAAAAATAGTCTAAAACATTCATTTCTATTGTTCAATACTTCTGATATTGATAGTTTTACTTTACTATCGTGTTGGTTTGATGTAGTTTTAAAGGAAGTTGCAATCACACACGTATAATAGGAATTATTATTTTATTAAAAAAATAAACTTTATTAAACATAACAATTTTTATTTTATCCTTTTGTGTTTAGTAATAATTTACCTGTTTTATGCTTAAGATTATGCGTTCAAATAAATATATTTTTGTGGTGTTAGTAAAAGTAAAAGAAGCTTTCTCTTTTAAAACTTCTAACAAAAGTAGTTTACATTTGATGCGATGTTTTTGCGACACAAACCCGATTTTTTGCTACTTTTATATGAAGTTTTAGAAATGCTGAGCGATAAAATGAGAAAGTTAATAGGTTAAATATATTTTAAATAAAATTAAACTTTCTTGCTTGTTCGTTTTATTAAAAGCTAACTTGATCAGCAAAATTCTAAATAAGAAACAGTCCAAATATACAGATAAGTCAATACATACATATACATACGATAATAATTAATACTACTATAAATAATAAACGTAGTAATAATAATAAGTCGAAATCAGAATCGTAAACATAAAGCAGGTAATTTATTGGTAAAATTAAATTAAAAAAATTACAAAATGTGCTTGAAAGAAGAGTGTTTGTGTGTAATAATGCGTGTGTTTATATATTGTATATACAAGAAAAATAAATTCATAAATTATATTATAGTCAACAATGCAAAATAATATAATAATTATAGTAAAACGTAAATTGAAGGTGTGTGTTTCTCTTTTTTTTTAATTGATAAAAAGTGGACCGCAAATTTTATTCAGTTTATGCTGCTTGTTGTTGCTCTTCAACTTTTTGAACATTCTCGTCTGCAAGGAAAAACCATCAACGTCAGAATTTCAATGTTAGATACAGAAGTAACTAAAAACATTGAGCGTTTTGATGTTCTTTTATATAAGTGGGATGATATTAGGCTATTATGACTTTGATGAATTATTATTGGATTGGGCTTTAACAGCAATTATTTTGTTTTCACAGAAACAAACAGAAATATATAGCTATTAATTTTAAATCTTCATAAAATCAATTCTGCATTTAATATTTAAAAACATCGTTGCGTTTTGCTTATTATATGATAATAAGCAAAATGAGTGGTCTAAATATTATTTAGGAAGATTATTTTCATTTTTCGAGCTTAATATCTATTAATAACGAAACAATATAAATGTATCGAAATCAATAGTGAGCAAATATGAAGAAAATAATAAAAAAATTGCTAAGTATTAAAGATGTTTTTGTCTAAGGTCAAAAATTATTATTCTTCCAATTATATTTTTTTCTCTTCCAAATCTCAAGTGTATTAGTAAAGACAAAACGTATTGTATCAAAGAATTACAATGAAATAATATTCTTTTTTTAGTAAACTTTGTGCAAATGCATTTTATCCCGAAAAAATCGTATTTAGTCTCTACCTTCTTTTCATATACCTCACGCTACGTAGCTCAATAATTGTGATTTAAAATATCATGTGTTACACAAAAACTGTAAATACAGTGTTGAATATATTGAAAAAAATAATTATGGTCTCTGCACAAATTCTTTTGGAAACCACGGACAAATGGTAACATGTGGAGACATATCTAATAAAAAATATCTACGTTGTTCAATGTTATTATATGATTTATACGTTATAACTATAACATATTTAAATAGCCAGTTTCAACAGTTAATCAACAGCGGATGCTGATAAAAATATTTTTCATACATTTACACCAGTGAAAATACTTGACTCAAGATTTACGAAAACCATTGCTAATAAATACCACATTATCAATAAGTATAATGAATGAATTTAAATACACTTATTTTTAGCAAATGGATTTGGAAAATTTTAGAATATGCCTATCGTTTTGAATTCAAGCCGAATTACATATTCGCAAAATTACTCTATGTGGGCCTAATTTTCAAATAGAAACATAGTAGAATCGTAATCCTTCAGTAGTTTAACATCCACAAGATATTTTGAATGTCTACAAACTCTATCTTTCAACCAAATTAAAAATATTACTTTTGTATTACGTATATTTTCAACAAAATTGTTGCGTAATTCACAAAGGTATCGCGATTCGTGATTTATTTAAACCAGAAAATTTCATTAATACTTAAGTTAACTTCAATTAACATATATTAAAGAAAACACTTGGAATTAACCACTGGGACTAAATTTTGCAAGGAAACCTGAGGCCTATAACACACACACTCCAAGTGCATCAAATACAGATAAAAATTCTGCCCCAATAATAATTCCGTAACACTACGTAATATGTAAGTTCGGAATTAATGCAGGAAGACTTCTGCAGCTGTGAACGCATTCTATAATAAAACTTTTGTACATGAAAGGTTGTACTACAGAATTTAAAACAATTATACAGAATTTGTTGCGTTACTAGAAACCATTATAGTTCCATCTAGCCCTCGTAAAATAAAAAGGAAATGATTTTCAAAATAGGCGCCATAAATTCTCGGCTTGACAGGCTTATACAGGTTCAAACGTGTTCAATCTCCGTCACGTCATGTATGCACATACACGAGGTGTACACTATAAATATGACGGTTCGACGCCTAGTAGTAGCCTAGTCATAACCAGCCAACCAACGTGACAAGCGCACGAAAATATCTGAAGGAAGGAAAATTGAGTACCGCACGTTCATTAAATTTCTAACAAAAGAAGGGCATACACCTTATCACATTAAACAACGTGTAGATGTCGTTTGCGGTAATTCATCTCCTTGGTATTCAACTCTAAAAAGTGGGCAAAATGTTTCCGTTTGGACAAGAATCCCTGGAAGATGCTGATAGGTCGGGTCGACCAATTGAAATGATAATGCCTCAACAAATTTCATTATTGAACATTTAGTGCTAGAAGATCGCCGTTTGAAAGTGAAGGAATTAGCAGTGATAACAAACATTTCCGAAACAAGTGTTCGCCGAATTCTCCATGACCATATGGGTATGAATAAAATTAGTACTAGATGGGTACCACGACTTCTTTCTGCTCTCCAAGGTGAACGTCGAGTCGAATGTACGCAGTCGTTTTATGGGATAAAACAATGGTTCTGTTTTATAATCGTCCATCGAAAAGAGAGTCCGTGGAATGGCGACGACCTGATGAACCTCGTCCCAGAACGACGAAAGTCGTTCAATCAACGGAAAAGCGCATTTTGTTAATTGACTTTAAAGAGCGCAATACAAGGGTGAACGGCACATATTATGCGTCTTAATTGCATAAATTAGGAGACAGTATTCGTGCAAAACCGTCGTGGAAAATTGACAAAATTCCTTCAGGAATTGGAACATCCACCGTATAGTCCGAATATGGCTCCTTGTGATTTTTTTTTGTTTTCTAATTTAAAAAAAAAACCTTAGGGGACGTAGTTTTAAAGACGACAGTGAGTTGCAAGCAGCTGTTTGACATTTTGACAGAAAAACTTCAGATTATTTTTAGAAGGGTATCGAATTATTAATTTATCGTTGTAATAAATATATAGAAGGGAAGATTACATTGAAAAATAAAAATTCTTATATTGTTTCAAGTTTCCTTTTTTCTATATCAGGCCGAGAATTTATGGCGCCTACCTCGTAGGTGACACTGTCAACTTCTAACTTAAATATATTGGTCCGGCGCTTGTCAATATAATAATAAGTTGCTATGGTTCAACTTCAGCAAAGAAAATAGTGATGGTCTGCATGGTTAGAAAATGGAGGACGATTCTGTGAAGTTGGCCACATGCAAGGAGTTTTAAAAATTGTGCTGTAAATCAAGTAAAATGTAATAAGGTTGTTGCTTGTCCAGAAAATATGTTCAATATTGTTAGAACATTTTGTGCAAAAGCATTTTTTTATCAATCTTATGGCAGATTACGGTGCAAATATTAAACTTTACTATGAAGCAATAAACGGTCCTGTAGCCATGATGTTGGAATTCATTAGTAAGCAGGAAACATGTTCAGTGTTCAGTGAAGCGAAGTCGAGTATCAACAAGTAGCCCAAGGTTTTTCACAACATCGACAAAAGGTAAGCGGTTATTTGAAATGTGTAAATGTAAGTTTGATTTTTAAAAGTCAACACGACATTTAGAACTAAAAATCAACACATTAGTCTTCTGCAACTTAAGAAGCAAGTTATGTTCAGTTGATCACTTATTCACCTTAAACAAGAAAAGGAAATGAATGAAATAACTTTGTGTCATCTACATAAGCTTGGACATAACATTTATTAACAGATGATAGAATGTCGTTAGTTATATTATATAAAGCAGCGGACCGAGGATTGAATCTTGTGGAACTCCAGATAAAATAACGGAACTACTTGAAATATCACCACGATACGCGATTCGCGGTGTTCTTCCTAATAAATAGAATTGTAGCAAAACCAACAAACATTGCAGAAACCGTAATATTTGAGCTTAGAAATAACCAGCTAATAACAAATAATGTCAAACGCCCTCAAATAGTCCAAAAGAATAGGCACACAATTCAATCCATTATCAATAAGCATCTAAATGTCATTCAACAAATAAGCCAGTGCAATGGCAGTAGTGAAGCCCTTCCGAAAACCAGCTTGATAAGAGGAAAGGCAATTATTACCAGTAAAGAAATTGCAAATCTGAGTATAAAGAACTCTTTCTAATATTTTAGAAAGAAGTCACAATATACTAATTATTCCTATATCATAGAATGTGGTAGGGTTATTTTTTTTAGGCAAGAGGAGGCCCAAAATGCTCTTCCATATAGTAGGAAAATAAGACTGTTCAATACAATAATTGACAAGATGTGAAACATAAGGATCAATGAAAGGACTGCAGTACTTCAACATAGTTGAAGAAATATTGTTACACCCAATGCTTTAGTAGTAGTGCTATTAATAATTTTAATGACTTCCTCAACTGATCCTAAATGGTCAGACACTATCTTCGAGGAGGATTTGACATTGAGAGACTGACGCGTAGACCATAATCTTTTCAAATTTGAAGAATTATAAGCAGTATCCAATTTTTTTTCAAGTCTAACCATATTAAATGTAAAAATTTTGAAGTCCTTTATATCTGTTCCAGTCATCAATAGATCTGGAATTTTTGAAATCAGAGAGAGCTCTGTCTCTCAATTTCATAAATATTTTTAAGTTTTCAGTCAGCCAAGGAGCTTTTGGCTTAGTTATACTAATTTCCACAATTCGTGCATCAAATTTAAACAAAGAAGTAAAACATTCATTGAAAATATCAAGTTTGCAATCTATGTCAACCTCCCAAATCAAGGTAGTCCAAGAAAGGTTATGGTAATCAGTTGAAAAGGATGTGTAACAGAAGTTTTTGAAATTTCTGTATTGAATTAGTTTTAGAACTGATTTGACGAACCTAATTGATAATTCACAAAATGCTATTCTGTGATCTGATATCAGATCAGCCGAGATAGTACCAGTCGATACAACTAGCTCCGAATTAGACACAAAAATTTGATCCAAGAGTGTATAGAATGTTTAAGTAATCGTAGTTGCTTCGTTTATTCATTGTTCTTATGTAGCTTCTATTTTGTTATGTACCTACTAGTTTTCGTTCCTATAACTAACACGAAGCAAGTGATGCTACTCGTTGTAGTTAAAGAACAGACTTGTTATATAAAATTTCATGTTAATCGTAGACTTGTTAAAAATGAACTGCAGTGTATATTAGGTATAGGCCCGTGGCAGAAGCGCTTCAATGAAATTGTACAATAGGACTATTAAATATACAGAACAAAAGTAAAAAGAAAATATGACCTTTTTTACTTACCTTCTTGCCTTTTTAGTTTCAAGATATTTTTCTTATTATTCCAGTTTTCTTTCTGTATTGACCTGTGTCAGTATGAAAATTTAAATGCACTTAACATCTATTGTGCATTTCTAAATTTTGACAAACATAATTGCTAATGTAAAGCTTTTTAAATTTTAATTTAGTATATACAATTGGAGAGCGAATAGCATTAAAATCTGTAGAAATAGAAAGGAAAGAGACCATCTATGTGAAACATTTTGCACGTTCCATTACTACAATTACATTTACTGTCTACCTAGTTCCATATTACTCAAATACTAGCAAAAACATTAAAAATATATTTCCAAATGTATGCCATTTTCTTTGAAACCCTACGGCATGTGTAAAATCTAAGTAACTAGTTTATGTTTCCAAGCAAACACAAATTTTTGACCGACAAGGATATTTTTTAAATAGTGATAATTTATATTCTATTAGGCAAACATTTTATGGCAATTTCAATACATACTAATTTAATGGAAGGTTTTGACTAAGTAAATCTACATCTACAAAACCAAAAAACATTAAACATTTGAGAAGTGGAATACAATTAATAACTTTGATTGTGAGAAACGTATTACCGCAATTTGGATTCGAGAAAATCATTCCCATATTTGAAAAATGATTAAATACGTTTAGTTGAATTTATGAAGTTGATTTATAAAGCTTTTCGAATAACTTTCTGTTTATTTCCCATTTTATTTTATTCTGACTTATTTAACTCAAATATATGCAAATGAAACAAATCTGCTTCATATCGCATATTTATAGCGTTAAGAAATTCTAGGGAGTAATAATTACTTAAGAAAATTTCGATGGATATTATTAAATGTTAATTACATTTGTTGTTTATTAAATTTGTTAGTTCAAGAATACAAGTTCATAAGGAAACCATATTAATGTTATTGTTATATTTCTATTACGAAGACCATTACGTAAATTAGAAATAATAGCAGATTTGCATTCTGATAGAAAAGATATCACATTCAATATTTTACTTGCTACTTGAAAAACATTAAAAATCTGAGCGCGTGCATCGTCGAAGACCCAAAGGTATCCATGAATAAGCATGACGTATCAGCAACGCTTTGTCAGATCGCTCAAGACCACTTTTATGTATAACTTAATATAAATAATTTCAAATGAAATTTATGAATTAGTAATATACTCTATTCAAAATAACTAAACACATTTATATATCATTTAATACAAATTACACTTATTTTTTCACACCTATCACATCTACCAAGCTCTCAAGAATAATATAATAAATAAACTTTGTATCTGTAAATTACTTGACATATTGACATAAATTTACTGTTTTTTGCAAACAAGTAAGTTTTCTGTGGTGCAATAGAAGCGTGAATATTTCTAAATATGGTTAACAACGATTAAATTACAAAGACAAATCACTTATTTCATACAGTACAAATCTCCCTATACATCATTCTGTACATTCTCCCTGTTCATGTGCTAATCATAACATTCTTATAAGCAAAGTACTTTTGGGAAAAAATATAATATGGGGTAGGTAATCAGTGTAATATAATTTTCCTCTAACTGGAGAAATGTTGCCTCTGAGTAGAAAATTCTACTAAATGTACCTTATATAACGAACCCAAATTGTCAAATAGTTTATATACAGTGAGGACGCGTGGGTTGGAATAAATTCATTTAAAATTTTTGGTTTTGTTTTATGGAAAAACGCTCGGATAGGTCGATTTTTATTTTGACCTGCGATTTTTTGATGGTAAATTGATGTACAAAGGCTGGTCCAAAAATAAGTAACAATCATCAATTTTTTTTTTCAAATGGAAACATGTTTTTTTATTTAATTTGTTAATTCTACATCGAATTCTAAGTATGTTTCATGTCCTATACCCAAACTCAACAGTTATCGAGAAATTTACAATTGAACATATCAATAACTGCATGTTCAATTGTAAATTTCTCGATAACTGTTGAGTTTGGGTATAGGACATGGTACATGAAACATACTTAGAATTCTATGTAGAATTAACGAATTAAATAAAAAACATATGTTTCCATTTGAAAAAAAAAATTGATGGTCGTAACTTATTTTTGGACCACTCCTTGTACTACTATCAAAAAAACCGCAGCTAAAAATAGAAATCGACCTATTCGAGCGTTTTTCCATAAAACAAAACCAAAAATTTTAAATGAATTTATTCCAACCCGCTCGTTCTCACTGTATACGTATATATATATGGGAATATATAAAAGAAAACTTATTGAATTATTTCTAGTGTTTTTGAAGACAAAGCTTGAAATTTTGGGTATTTTCCAAACGCCGACGTTATTTAATGAACACCATCTAAACAGGAACGTATCTGTTGTTTATGTAAGAGCGCTAATAGAAAAGTTCAACTTCACCAAGAGGCAGGTAATGTTGATTTAGACAGAAGAGTTGAATTTTGTGAAATAATGACAGATATAATATGGCAAAATGGAAATGTTTTGGGCAATATTTGCTTCAGTGATGAAGGTTGCTTTCACTTAAATGGTCTTGCGAATAGACACAATTGTCGATATTGGAGCAACGTAAAACCCCACTTCTTTCCGAGAAGGGCAACACACAGTATTCCCAAAAAAATAATGTATGGTCTGGAATTCTTAATAACCAACTAATTGCCCCAATATTCTTCCAGAAAAATGTATATGGACCTAAGTACCACGCGATCATTTAAATTTTAAATTATAGCAGGCGGGATTTTTTTTATTAGGTTGTCCAGAATGTCAATTATTGATTAATTAACATTTTGAAACGTCACTTTGACAATTCAAATTGTAAATTAGTACTTATATACCAACTTAATTTAAATTTCACAGCCAGCTCTAATTTAGAATTTAAATGATCGCGCGGTACCTAAAGTCTTTGGAAGAGCTAATACATCCTCTTATTACACAGTGTCTAAAAAAACGTGAATTAAATAGAGGAGGAGCAATTATACTTCCAACAAGATGAAGCTGGGCCACATTACTGTTTAGAAGTTATTTTTATAATGTTTTTCCAGGACATTGGATAGGACATAGGGGCCCTATTGAATGAACAGCTCGCTCCTCCTATTTAACTCCCCTAGATTTATTTTGTGGGGACATTTGAAGTCTGTTTATAAGACACCTCCACAATCAATAGCTGATTGACGTAATAGAATAACAGAGGATTGCCAAAACTTAACACCACAAGTGTTCGAAAATATTAGAAATGCTTTTGAAAAGGTTTTATTTATGTTCAAATGCAAACGGTGAACAATTTGAGCATTTAATTTAACTAAAATGTTGTGAATAAATCTTGTTTTAAGTATTTCCATGACTAACTTATGACTTTTCGGACTTAATAATTCCTGATGTCTGTAATCTTTAACTTAAAATATCTCATAAATTTCATGATGTAGGTAACCAGTTTTTACACATAGGAATATCAAGAAAATAGTGTTCCTTCAAAATCAACAACAAAAAATATAGGGTGTCATTTCATATCTTGGAGTAGGTCTGGCCGACGGCGGCGGTTGAGCCGATAGGATGGTATAAAATACGCTTTTCATTGTCCCCCAATATAGTGATCAACCATTAAAAATTTCATGTTTTGTCGTCAAAAACACCAGTAATAATTCAATATTACGTTTTCGTGTGAAAATCCTATATAGCATATTATAAGGCGATGTTTTCGAAAGTTATGTTTGAATTAAGTAGTATTTTAAACGACTTCCATGATCTATCGTAAGAATTGTAGCCGACATATTGCTGTAGGTGGTTCTATTCAAGGCTAAAACGGATCGGCTCAGAAAAATATACACTACTTATTTTCGATTTTTATCAGTTGGTTAGCCAAATGCTTTGCTGTTAAAACTTGAAGTAGTTACTGAATGAACATAACGATGTGCAGCTTATTTTGGATCTCTATTGCGAACATCATCCATATTATTAGTTATGGGAGCTTTTATCATACCAATATTTGCTATTTTTTCAGGTAAGGGATGAATGCACGATATGTCATGCTTATTCTTTTAATCAAGTCGAGACTTTCATCAACTTTTAGAACTCTTTTCGTCAAACTTTTTACTCACATATTCCCATAAAATTTTATCCTGATATCGCGAGGCACATACAGACTATAAAATACGGAGTTACGCACTGTCTGATTTCTTTATACTATAATTTTACATCTTGTACAAACATATTTTGCTGTGTTTTTGCTTGTAATAGAGAAAGTGCACAGGACTTGATTTTCTACATCTTTCTCACCTTCCTTCTTGACAAGATAGATCGTGAGCACCTTATTTAGCACTTCCTGCAAATCGACATATCTTCTAATATCTGTAATATGAATTATTATTTGTTCAAAATCTAAAAACTCTTCCATATATTTTTAAGTATTTTGTAATATATTTGTTAAATCTAGACTTAGGATTTTTCTCCTACTGCCCACTCAATTTGTCCATTTCGCTGATCAACTTTTGACAGTTCTCAAGATCGTGAGCATTGTTGTTTTGAAATAGTAAAACAATTGACGTCCGCTGCATTCTATTTGTTTTTGATTAGCTGGCCACAATCAGCCCCTCTACAGATTCTATCGTAAAGAGCCACCGCCTATACTCATCTACAATCCTTCAGGCTGAAAATGGTTACAGTAATGTAGCATACGTGCAATGCAGAGGTTGTCCACCATTCAAAATTTCAAGTTATTGTCGTCAAAAACACCAGAAATATTGAACGTATTGATAACGATTTTCAGATTGATTAATACATATGTATATATTTATGATGGACACTATATATTCATTTATTAGACTTTAGCCCAATGTTATTCGTATCTAGTCACTTCCAACTTCTCTTACACCTATCTTCCGTCTACCAATATCCCTTATGAGGTTTTGTTTTGAAAGATATTGTTTGGTTATATCGGTATCCCTAAATGTTATATTTGTGTCTGTACTACCATTTATGCTCATTTCATCAGGAACGCGTATGGTGTATGGAATAATCATTTGCACGGGATATTTTCTTATAGGTTCTCTGGTCCAGCTTAGTATGTCCTACAGAACTAATCTTCAATGTGACATTTTTCTTCTATCGATTTAGCAATAATCGACAATATGAATCGGGATAGAGAAGAATCGCTTCTCAGTTTTATAAACATTTGATATGGATTAATTATTTCCATGAACAGGGTAGATAATAATGAATGCTTGAAAATAACAGATATTTTAAAAATCACATCGTTTTGACGAAAATTTAAAAAGCTAAACGAGGTTTACAAAGTGTGAAATTGTTCGATGTATGATTAAGCAGTTAATCGCTCAGAAGTTTAAACCAAAGAAAAGGTTGATATTTTGTAATAAAATTTGTATTATAATTGGAGTTGCTGCTTTAGCATAAATCAAAATCACGCTTTTTAGTTCATTTACTACTTTTTTATTTCAGTATTTTTTACAATTTGAAATGTGACAAAATATTACAGAATACTATTTGCTCAGGTACTGTTTTTCCACTCCCAAAAGGTCTTGGTGGATCACTTACCATGCCTAATATCATTCGGATTATCATCCAAGAGAGAATGTAGAATGTGCATTTTAAATGATATAATATTGATGCAGCATCATTAAATGCTGTTTACTAAAGTTCTTTGTCTTTTTGTTTCCTTATTTCTTTATTGTTGCTGTAAACTAGACTGATTTTACCTTTCTTCTGAATTTCGTTAGTCACAAAAACGGTGTTTGTGACGTTGATTCTGTTTGAAGATTTATTTTGAGCAATAAATTTTTTTTGGTTTCCTTAAAAACTGACAAAACTTGTAGCATAGACACCAGCTTCAGTTTGTTTTCAAATTTTCTTTAACCCACTACTCATTTAGGTTTCCGTAATTTTTCAGAATTTTGTTCGAAGGTATTTGAAGATGTCACATTCTTAATCCAGTGTTTTAACAAAGCATTTCAGAATCCCCATTTCTACAAGCAAAGAAACCATTTGGATTTTTCTTTTTTTACTAAAAATTTATACCATTTTTGTCTTTTCATACTATAAATATTTATGTCCCTGTGGCTACTTTTGCTCAATGAAATGTTTTTCCTGTCATAACTGTTCCAACGGCATAAAATGCAGCAATATTTGGAGCTACCTGTTGCATAGGTACCCAAAATCATTGCAATAACTTAAACATTCGCACAAATATTCCAATATTCGCCTTCGTACTTTATCTTCTCTAACCAAATGTTCAGATTTTTGTTAGTTGCTTTCATGCAATCATGTCTACTGAAACGGAAGAGTAGAGGTTTCTGTTATGTAACAATACTGCATTTAAGCTAATCTTCAACGAATCTATAAATAATCTCCAAGAAATGGAGACATCATGTATTCCGAAAGCTTCGTAACCAGATATAAGTCAAAACCAACGTTTCTAGATTTATTTGTACTTTGTATATACTCTTTAATTTTGATATTTTCTGACTTAGGATCAATATTTATTTGATCATTGTTATTACCAACACAGTACACGAAAGTAGTATGTGAGAACAGACCTTAGTAAAATTGAGTAGTGATCCTTTACCGGACTCAAGTATTGACCATTCATGATGTAGGTCATAATACATCTTTAGTAGATGCCCATCTGCCTCCTACAGACTGGAGGATAGCAGTTTTGAAATTTCTGAGTAGTTCTTAACTTACTATTAATATTCATTTCAATTAGCTTTAGAACTAAAATTTAGTTACACCCAGAAGAAAATAATTTCGGTATTAAATTGCGTGCACACTGTTTAACTAAATATAATAACTAAATATAAATTTATATGAAAACTATTTAATCACCTGGATTTGTCATGCTATAATATTTTCGCATAAGGAGAAAGGACAAAAAATAATATCACTTAGACTGTCTACCCTTCATACCACATCCTTTAGTCATATATATCAAGAAATACGAAATGTATAAATTCCCAAAAGTTCCAATCAAATCTAAATATTTGATTTGCGATTCTATTAAAATTTGACAAAAGGAAATTTTATTCTTAAACACTGTTAAATAAATCGAAAGTTTTATACCAGAAAATTTGACCTAAAAATAATATTCGAACTCAAAGCAACTGGTTGCGTGACGAGTATATTACGAAATAAATTACTGTACTAAGGATTTTTTTAGAAATATTCATATAACTAGAAAACGACATTAATTGCACATTATCTGACCAATACCTTTCATAAATAAGAAATACAATTTATTTCAATCTTCGATAGGAAACAAAGAGTAAATGAAAATTTGAATCCATAGCGTCGTGAATACAAAACTCATATTGGATATTTTGCTTTAATTAATAGTGCTAAAGAATAAAATTTGTATTTTTTGAATGTTATTAAAACTGATTAATTATATAAAATTTTATGTTCTATAATCTTCAATTAATTAGTTACTAAAATGTATACTTTTTTCAGTTTGGTTAATATTCATAGATAAGATGTAACTTATTAAAAGCTTTTTTAATGTCTTATGCAGATCTGACAACACCCTGCTGACTTTTGTTGGTGTCTTTTCTTTTACTTTTGCCAGCATGAAAATAAAGCGTACTTAAATACCTGATGGCAGCTCCTTAATAGAAACAGAAGATTTGTCCTGCCTAAATTTGGCAATGTAATAACTCAAAAGTTGAATATCATTCCTTACGGGATCCTCATATACGTAAACGTTCCTGCGACGGAGATGCGACTTGTCTCCAGCGAACGATACACACGACAAATGGCCCTGCCCTAGATTAGACATATTAAATCAATATACAAAGTTTCGATTTACTGTAAATATACTGTCGTTAAGGTTAAGATCAAGGCCAATGCTTGAAGCGATGCATTGGACAAAGCGGTTGCAGTAAAACCATATCCGCTTTAAAAAGCTGCCAGCCGTCCAAATTATTTAAAGCAAAAAAGCAAAAAAGCAAATAAGCGAACACACACATACTCTCCTATCCATTATGTTCGGTTTAAAAGCGAAGAATCGATTTATTTACAGTTCATTTAAAGCCCAAAATACAATACTGCAAGAGAGCTACAAAATCTAGAGAGAAGCAGTCAAAAAAAGAGGCAAGGAAAAGCTTTGTTTGCATGTTTGTATACGAAAAACCCGAAATCTATTTACCAATAAAAAAAGAGCAAATGCCTTTACAAAGCGATACATAAAAATATATAAATATTTAATGTATAGACCAAATTTACTGTTAATAGTACATATATAGGTATACAAAAACAAACATAAAAAGTAAATAAATAAAAATCAGTTACTAAGGACCAGTGGATTTATGTAAAAATCCTATAAATATCTTCCAACGACATTTTCCCTTATAATTGCAAATTTAAATCTAATAGTGAAATTCTGCTATCTGTAAAAATTACATTTCTATCAGATAAAATAAAATTCATTGATTACATATTTGAATATTTACGTGTCCTGAACTGTTCTTCATCGACTCGATTCTACAACGAAAATTTTCCACTTAATGAGCGGATAACCCAAGGGCCGTATTTTAAAGAAGTGGATAACTTTCTGATAGGAGATTTTAAGAAAACCAAGACTAGAAATTTCAGTGCATATTGTACTAGTGTTGTTAATTTTACAAGTCTTTTGGCGACAAAGGCAGAGAGATACATTTCCTAACAACAGTAAAATCTGCATGAAAAACACTTCAAATATACACGGTGTTCACCATTGCTTATTTTCTTAATATTAGAGCTATGAAATTGGTAAAATTAGAAAATTCTTGGTATTTTTTATTGTAATTGCACTGGTGAAAACGGATTGTCATTTCCAAAATATTTACAAAAACACATCTTTTTAATGAACATCGTGCATATTTTTTATTCTGAAATAAAATAATATTCTGAACAACAAAATAATAATGGATTACTACTGTAAAATTGTAAATAAAAAAAACCAGCACTTGTATTTAACTGACAGGTTCAATTGTTTTCCATTTTTCACCACCTTCATAACTTCAATAATCAGGAAGTCAGCAGTGATAATCACTTAAGTTTGGACATGTTATATATATTACAATATCACTTTTATTTAATTTAAACGTGGATTTTTCTGTTTCCAAGAAAACATTTTAATTTATTATAAATATTTCGACCTCAGTGACCAATAGTTTCTATCTATTCCATGCTACTCTGTATATTCCTGAGAACATTGTCATATGGTATTTAAGCTTCTCTGGTTGTTGCACAAATATCTGAGACTTCTAAATATTTGTTGTTTTTGAAAATATAACTAAGAACTCTAAAAACTCCTTTTGTACTTTGCACAGAGCTCTGGTGGTACATTTTTGATGATCACATTTTTCCGAAGAAGTTGACTTAACCCAGACGAGAATACACAACAACAAGTGTCATTGCTACTTCATAAGTGACCAACTGTTCCTTTCACTTTCATAGTCAATAAATGTATAGAATCGGGAATATTCCCAAATGAATTGAAGAAATCTATTATTAGATTAATATACAAGAAAGGTGAAATTACAAAATTAGAAAACTACAGACCGATATCTATATTGACACATTCGAAATATTCGAAAAAATTATTTTTAATCGTATAATGGATTTCCTTTTGAAACATGATATACTTAGTGAATATCAGAATGGCTACATCACAGGCAGATCTACGATCAGAGCTGCTTATCAAGCCATACATGAGATTATTGACAGTCTGAATCATGATGAGTGCACAATTGGTATCTTCATGGACCTTAGTAAGGCCTTCGACTGTGTTGAGTACTGTGTGTTGTTTGAAAAATTGGAAAGAGTTGGAATAAGGGGACATAGTTTGCAGTTGATACGGTCCTATCTGGATAATAGAAAGCAGTGCGTGGTCGGAGGTGATGCGGGTGTTGCTTCTGATTGGGGGGCGCTGAAAAGAGGAGTGCCCCAGGGCTCCGTCCTGGGTCCTTTATTGTTTTTAATATATGTCAATGATCTCCCTTGCAAGACTAAACATAAAGCGATACTGTACGCTGATGATACTTCGGTAATTGTAAGAACCAAAAAAGATGCAGCAAACAATGAAATACTGTCTACTGTTGAGGACTGTGGTTCGTGGTTTGACAGAAACAGGCTCAAGCTGAATATTGAAAAAACCAATGTGTTGAACTTTGGCTATTTCAAGAGGGACCCAATAAAAGTTATTTATGGAGATCAACAGCTAAATATGGAACACCTGGCAGTTAGGTTCCTGGGATTGTGGATGGATCCTCAATTGAACTTGAAGAAGCATATTGACCACTTGGCAACAAAGATATCATCATTCAGTTATGCATTGCGTATCATAGCGGGATCTGTAAATCAGTCAACAGGTCTATGGGCATATCATGCTTATGTGCAGTCGAGACTTAGTTATGGCATCATGTTGTGGGGAACATCGGTTCATGAATCCAGAGTGTTTATCCTACAGAAGTCGTGCCTGCGTAGTGTCTTTGGTGTGAGAAAGACTCATTCATGCAAGGAAATTTTTAAGGGACAAAAAATACATACATTGACGGGCTTATATGTTCTTGAGTGTGTGACGTTTGTAAGGGAGAATTATGAGTTTTTCAAAGAGCAAGAATTACAACATAATTACGAGACCAGAGGTATAGTCTGTTCACATTTGGTGCCTCTACAAACAACAAAAAGTATTGTGGAAAAGAGTTGTATCACCCAAATAATAAGAGTATATAATCATTTACCTTCACACATAAAATATTTACCTCAAAAAAGGCAAAAAACCGTATTGTTTGAAATACTCATCAAAGAAGCTTTCTATAGCATAGATGAGTATTTTAATTTTAAATTTTGACGCGCATAAATATGAATTTGTGAATCTGTTTTATATATATATTTTGACATGTTCAACACTGTATGTATTACTGAATAAATAGCTTTATTATTTATTATTATTATTATTAATAATAGTATATACAAGTTCTAACGAAACCAACATTAACGTGAAACGTATAAACAAATAATTAAGGAAGTTAAATTCAAAGTAATTACCATACACGTTTTTCTATTAAATCAGTTTGACAAACTGAAAATAAAGATGGACCAAATAAAAAAAATAAATATATTAACAATAATTTTAATTCTAGTTTTATAAATGAACACTTTATTAATAGACTAAATATACGATAGGATTTTTTCATTCGAGCTGGTCGTTTATACTGTAACCCGCGATGTATTCAATTAAATTCAAACTATAGACGACGATTCAATGCCACTACAAATTCACATTGACGAACAGTTTCAGAAGAAAGAAATTAAACTAAGTAACTAATGTTTAAGGATGTTTAAGCTTTCTCTACTAAAATATTATTACATTAACGCAAGATACACATTATTATGTATTACTTTTCTGTACCTATATTTCATTCAATACTTGGCTATTCTGTGCAGTAGGCAAGCACTGTTGACAAATTTGGATAGTTTTAATGAGGATTATAAAAAAACGTTAAAAGATAATTAAAACAAATGTCAAAAAGTGCATAAATATTATTACAGTATTGATCTGGCAGGTATTGCGATAAAGACTTTTAACATCAAACGAGATCAATTTAGAGTTAGTCGGAAATGGTATATTATTAAGTAGGTATAACTATAACTCCCTTTCTAGCAATAAATTTAATATGATCCTCATGCGTACTGAAATAAAAACTGTTATAATCTTGGTACTGCTCTAATTAACAATAAGAAAAAAACTTAACAGTTTGATAAATCAAGGATATACCAAATAAATTGTAAAGATTGTATAAACATATACATCAGACAATTTGATAGGAAGTTAGAAGCACGACCAATATAACATAAAAGAGCAATTTTACACAGCATAAAACGCACAGGTTTCGCGGAGCATTGAAAATGGTAATTGGTCTTTCAGAAACATCAGCATTAACAAGACAGTTTGTTTGATACTTATGAAATAATTATTTAAAGCAATTAGCCGTGTCCTTTTATTATTCGTTTTCGAGTCTGTATTAATTGCTGTGAATATTGCCTATAGCTTATTATGAACATTATCTACATAAATAATTAAAAAAAATATTGAATTAAAGGAGAATATGCAAATAGTACAAGTAAGTTCAAATTAATGGATAATAAATTATAGAAGTAAGTAGTAGATGACGATATCTGGAAACCCTTAAATATAGATTGCACTGCAAAATAAGAAATGAAATTTATAAAATGATTGCGTGTTATAAAGCACTATATAACGATTTTCAATAAGAAAGGAATATCATAAACGAGAATTCAGAAGTAGATGTTTGTACCAATGCTATTTACAAAAGTGAATTTTATGTATCAACCATCGAGCTGCGACAAAAAATCTATGACTGTAAAATGAGTGTGGCTAGACTAGGCACAATTAAATTGATGTGAAAAGCAACAAGTACCAAGTGTAATACAGAAAATAGAAACACAACTAAAATTGTTCGGTCATTTTATACGAATGAGTGAAGCCGAGAATAGCGAATGCGTAAAACATGGAAATCAGGCATGGACTTGAAAATAGGGAAAAGCATACTAAAACGAAAATTGAATTTCTCCGGAGAAGTTAAACAGGAGACGAAATAACAGAGGCACTCAAAATCTCTGGAAAAGCAAAACTAAATTAGCATCTCTATTTACAATTTATTTTAAAACGAATTATTTTTTGTATAATGCCTTACTCATATGGACGCACTGCAAAATCGACCTAAACTGCTAAGCCAAAGAAGATTAAAAAGACATCAATATGGTGTATAATGACGCCAAGGAATAAAATCTAATATGTCTACAACTGTCCTTGCAGTTTTACTTATTTTATCATTTAAAAACCTTTATATGGAAAGTAATCGAGTATGAAGTATGAATACGAATTTTTCAATTAAAAATAAATCAGCTGCTTCAAGAAAGGGTAAAACAATATCGAGAATAGATCGAGAAATTCTTCGGAAAATGACATAAGTTGTTTAACCGATAGTGCTACTTTCCAACTCCGTTAGATACATACATGCATGAGTCTCCCTTTATAATAAAATAGAAAAATTTCTTTACAGATTTATACAGCACTAAGGTAAATTTGAACTTCTTCTAAAATATAACTATGAACATTTCTGAAGTAGGTCTATCCTCCCTTTCAAACTTTCTGAGTATCATCTAGGCGTGGTATTAAATCTTATAAATCTTAAACTATTTTGAAGGATCTAAAGAAATTTATTTCGGTAATAATTCTAGTACGCCTACATATATGTGTTGGGCTGGATAAATCTCTTTAAGCATTGCTAAATTGCTTCTATTCTTTTATGGCAATTACACTGACCTAGATTGATTTATGAATGCATTGTTGAACAACATTTAGTCTATGGTTTACCTCAAACAAACAACTTATAAATTTAAAACAAGTTTGTCACTTTCACCGAACAAATTAAATTTGTTCATAGATGACTCTATTCTATACAGAGCAAAAATATTAAAATCGAATAAACATATTTACCTATTTCAACTAATTTCTTTGATATATTTAGTTGATTATAACAAGTGTAATAAAATATTTTTCAACTTAAAGCAAACTGACAGTACCAAAAAGGACATTTATTTGTTTGAAATTTATGAATTTCTTTAAAAATAGAATATCTGTTCGTATATGAAAGACCACTTATTAGAATGTGTTGATAACATCTCCTTCTTTGCTGATCTGCAAATAATGCACAGGGACGTTTCTTACATCTTGTATAGTTTGTTCAGCATTAGAACAGTCGATAAGAACTTGTAAAACGTGTAAACTATGTGTGCGTGAAAATTGTTTAAAACAGTACATATTTATTATTTATATGTATAGGTACTTATGTAGATAAATATATGTATTTGTATATAATAGTTTTTATTCTGCTATCATACATCCAATATCCTTTCTAAAGTCTCCATAATTTTCGTTAAATTACTAAACAATTTGTGAAAATAGCGGAAGTATGTATTATTTACATAGATCACATTATTCGTATCTCTTAAAAGTTTTTCTCACCGTTTGTATTACATGTATGTCTACAGCCTAGTATTAGATTTTCTTGTAACAATGGACCGGTTGGCAGTTTGCCAAAAGAGAGTTTGACGCAAACACTTTTTGGAAACACGTACCGGATTCTATTACCCTTTGATCAGAAATTGTAAATATTATTGCATACCATTTTATTCGTCATTTTAGCTTCAGGTTTTATTTATTATACTTTTAAAAATAATAATATTTGATACGATGAATATTATAGTTTTTGTAAAACATAGTCGTTTTTTACATATTGGAAATATTGCGACTTTTATTAAAATCGATTTGATATTCCTTTTGTAGATCATTTCGTATTAAAAAAAACTATTGTATAGCTTTAGTAACATTTACATGCAGTAAATTACTATTTAAAGTGCATGATATTCAATTTCACGAATGTTTCGCTTATGTATTACAATCAATTTATAGAAATGAAATCCTCCTCTTATTCTTGAGTTTACAATTATTTCTTACGTTAAGCTTAGCTTTACTTGTTATCTTTAGGATATATTGTACCTAAATGAAATGAAATATGTAGTTCGTCTCTCGTCTTTTGTTTGAATATCTATACCATGAATACCACCCTGGGAAGCATTTAAGGAAAAAATAATATTTTCATAAATTGATTTGTTTCAAAATAAATAAATATCTTATAAATTATACCTATATATATGGGACACAATATGTAAATTCCGTGAATACCCTAAAAAATGCTCAAAACAGATTCTAAGCAATTTATCTGTATAATTACCAGTTGTAAAGACCGAAAACATGAAAAGAAAAACATGTAACGGAACTTTAGTCTGAGGAAAGTGTATAAAAGGAAAACTAAATTTCTTGAAAAAATTATGTTGAACGTATAACTTGTTTATTGCTGCAGTTGCATTTAGAAATGCAAAGAATATATTTGTTTTTGTTTCAACCACTCTGTAACTCTGATTGAAATTTCAGAATCAATTTTAAATCATCTACTCTTTAAAATCATGATTCTCAAGTTTCGGTCATACGATTTAGGCAAAGTGTCATTCTTAGTTCCTCACTTGTAGAATCCTTTGTGACATGTTTTACCACTGCCGTTACATTTCTAGGGAATGCTTTTTCTCTATCGACGTCAGATTTTCGCACCAGAACATTTTCGCCTATATTCAGCAGTTTAAATGTTTCGTTGCTTCAAACTGTAGACCTGTTTGTAGTTCCCGCGATTCTCATTAATATCTCTTTTTGTCTGCAAAATAAACAAATTTTTCCATTGCAGATCCATTTCTTTAAATATAACGATGGCCTATATGCAGACTACTATTAATTACAACAGATACATTTTAAGGAACCAACTACTTGATCATCACGGATGTTTGCTTAGTTATTGGCCTCACGTTGCACTTAAGTAGATAACAATCTTTGGTAGAAATGAGCTCATCGACAGCTGTTTCTCTCGGATATATGGATCAGCCGAACAAACACAAATGTCAATGAGATTATTAGCAGTCTCAATAGCGGTTTTGTTTTAAGAGAACACAAGTCACAATATTTAGTCGAATGATCTTGATAATTTAGTATAAATTTGCATCGCCCATCAGCCTTCGATTGCATATCATACACTTGGCGTTTTGAATTCATGTAATTAAATTATTGGCTTGATCACACTAGTTGATTTTTTCTTCAATTGAAAAGGCTACCACAATTTTAAGTACAAGTTAATTACTACTTGGCATATGTTTTTACACCTCCTCAGTTATAGCTAAAGATTAATTATATCAAATTAATTTAAATAAGTATTTAAATCTCTTATGCTTATGATGTTTGTGCCCCGTAGAGGCGTAGACTAATGAGCTGGATAGATAATGTTAAATAATTCATCACATGCCACATAGTACATTATCTTCAGAGCTGGTATTTTTCGATCAATTAATTTTTGATTACTTCCAATGGTGATAATACCGTACTTTTTTTAACGTCTGTCGTTTTTATTGTTAACGGTTTCTTTTCGGATTTTTATGTAGATACTAATTCCACTTCATGCAAGTTAAGTTCGTACTTTTCTCTTGACATTAGATTATGTCTATCTTATATGTTCTCATTAGCACCACTTATCAGATTATGAAGGTGTTGATTAAACATTTCTTCAAGAGACATTATTGCACTTTATATTAAACTAGCAAAATACAAACAAATTTACAGTTTTTACTCAACATAACCTCACTTTACTGTTTCGATGTTTTGAGAAGCGCAATAGGCTTAGTAACGGGTAATGATAGATGAAAAATACACGGAACTAGTTTTCCGCAAATTATAATGTCCAGTACCTACTAGTTGATAATAGATGCATTAGGTATTGAAAATTTACTTGTTCAGTTTTAAGCATTTTTTTCGTGTATTATTCAAATTCGCATATTGCGTCTATCATATACATACAAATATTATCCTCCAAAGTAAATAATTTAACATTTTTGTATACCTTTTACTTAATATTTCAGTACACTTATAATATTATTGACAGGCAATAAATATTCGAAAATGCATTCGAAGTTTAATAAAAGTGAAATAAACTAAAGTTTACATAATTCAAGATAGGCATTACAGGTTATACGAAATAAAAAAATCAATAAAAAGATATGTGGAAATGAATTTTCATAAAAATAAAAACATGTGTATTATTCTGTTCTTAGCAAGCTTGAAATAAAAGAAAATTAGAGAGGATGGTCGTTTAAACATCGATTGAGGAATATTGCGTTCTACAGTACAAAAAGAAAGATGGAAACATATTTAGTTAATTTCAAAAACAAGTTTTCCAACTTTTAGTGTTGTGATATTATTATTATATGCACTATAAGCAACATCGATAACTAAAAATCCTTCTCTATTCACTTGTAAAAAAATACACTTACGAAAAATGCGATATGACTCTTGTTTTAAAGCATGTAATCCTGTAAAAAGTGTGCTTTGAAATATTCCTGCAGTTCTTACAAACTACAACTTCAAAGCCAAAAAAGACGTCACAATACATATAAAAATCACAAAAAATCAATGCTTCACTCCTAGTGACTAATCTATTTATCCAGCAACACCAATTGCACAAACAGCTATTAAACCAATTATAATAATAATAACATTTGTTTTAAAAAGAAAATATATAGTTAATAATAATTTACTTATTCATTCTTGATATGTATTTCTTTTCGCTTGCCAATTAGTTAAATAATAAGACATACATGTAGATTGCGTAATTCATTTATTCCAATATAATACAACATACTTTTTAACAAACTAAACTTGGAGTCAGTGGCTTGATAGTAAACAAAAACACTAAAGCACCTTTATTACACTAAAGCACAAACAAATAAACACGTATTTCGACAACTATGTTGTCATCTTCAGCGTTGTTCTGTATACTGTATCTTCAATGTCAGTGCTGTTCTGTATACTCTACTGTGTATAGAAAACGCGGGTTTTAATCAGTGCTACTGGAGATGACAACATACTTGTCAAAATACGTATTTACTTCTTTGTGCTTTAGTGTGGTAAAGGTGTTTTAGTGTTTTTCGTTATACTTTTTAACGCTTGTGGAAAGTATGTAGTATGCTAAGAAAAATTTGTCATGTCAAATTTACAGTTTCATTCCATGCCAACCGGAACACTTATCAAATTTCGATATTTCCAATTGCTCTATTTATAATAAGGATTCCTTTCTTATATTTTAAGAGAGTATGCATTTTGCAAAAGCAGCAAAATTATTCTATAAATTGCGCTTTTGAATTAGTAGCTTTGTAATTAAATAAAATATAGCTCATACATTTTAAGGTTAGATATACAAATTATACGCTTTACAACGGTATTACCTGCATCTCTGTTTCCAAGAGCTTGTATTTGGTCATAAGTTAACTGTCTAAATTAGTATATGTTGTTTAAAGCGGGTTTTACTAGAATGATTACTAAAGTATTAAATTTCTAGAATGTGCAAATAAACACATTGCAAAGCGATTAAAAATAAAACAGTTAAATAAATATCTTTATGCTCCAATATCTTAGTAATAAATTAATTTGAGACATATGTTTATATGAACTTTTTTGTTTATTTTATGCTGGAGAACAAGTACCTACAATAGTGCCGTGCAATTCCGAAACACCCGTACATATCTGATGAAGTGAGTGTTTTGGGGAAGCAATTGGTATATTATATTGTATATTGTGTCATCTACTAATAAATTGTGAATATCTTTTTTATCGGTTCTGATATAATTGCTTGTAGAATAAGTTTCAATAAGTAAAGGTTGAACTCCTCAATTATTGCTTGTCTCATTCTGACCTGTCGTTTCTTGAAAGTTTATTTTAATATACTTTATACAGATAGTGTAGCAAACTATACAAGGTGTCTCTAAAAGGTCTTTAAACAACTCTACCACGTATTTTTCGGACCAAAATAAACCGATTTAGCAAAACTTGGCTTAGTCAAAGTTGCTTAGTTTGTGCGCAATACGGTCCTGAAGTTGCAGTTGATGGAAAATTGTTTTTTTGTTATAAATTTGAAACGGCTGGAGCGATTGCGCTAAATTTTGTCACGTTTACTACTAGTTATCAATTCAAAAACGACGTCAAAAGACGTGTACATAGTTTAAAGAGACGTCTAAACGGCCTAAGACACGTGTACACGGCTTAAAGATACATGTACATGGAGCACACAGTATGCGCTGCCGTCCTCTAGTTAATGTTCTCAAATCTTAAAATGCGATTTTTGAGAAAACGATGCAATTTTTTGAGTCTTACCAAGAGAACCTTTTTTCTTGTACTTAAGACACTTAATCTAAATTTTATAAACAAACTCTTTTTTATCCATTGGCGTAGAAAATGGAAATGTTTTAATATTTATAAACGCAGGTTCTCCGCCTATGGATTGATTACTTTCACAATTTTGATACAGAATTTCTTGACTCATAAAACTATGAAAACGTGACAAAATTTAGCGCAATCGCTCCAGCTGTTTCAAATTTATAACAAAAAAACAATTTTCCAACTGCAACTTCAGGACCGTATTGCGCACAAACTAAGCAACTTTGACTAAGCCAAGTTTTGCTAAATCGGTTTATTTTGGTCCGAAAAATGCGTGGTAGAGTTGTTTAAAGACCTTTTAGAGACACCTTGTATATTAGAAAAATATCATAACATCGCTATTAATATCGCTTCCATAAGGTACAACACAGTATGCTGTAGGCATTACTTCTTGCGGCAGACAGATATATAAATAACTGAAAACACGTTTGAAATCCACAATCAATTGAATTTCCATATTTGTTATTGTATAATAAAAATTATGCTAAAAAGTTGTTCAGTATATGTACTTGTCCACAAGAAAGTTTGAAACATGCCATATTGATTTGTACAAAATTCAAAACGCAACGCATTCAAGATCTCAATCTATATCAATAAGCAAAGGTTTATAACCAATCGCTATCTCATAATCATACCGTATGTGCCAATTTTCATTAGGTATAGGGATTCAATGTTTACGTGCGATTTATACGTATACAAATAATATGTGGCAAGTGTGTCACCCCTACTCTCCGTCACCAATCCCGGCAACAATCGACATTACAACGATTTTCTCCGATCTCCCCACCAGATTTTACATTCAATTTTTCGCTGCGACCACGTTGCGGTCTAGTCTACTATAAAAGCCGTCTTATTACTGGAACGGGAAACATCAAATGGCCGCCGCGATCTCCTGATCTACTAGTTTATTATTATTTTCAGAATCCTTTTTTATTTACCTTATTTTTAATTTTATTAGAATTACGCTTTTGTTTGTGTCATGCAGCGTGAACGCAGCTTAATAATTCTCTGCATTTACTGAAAGGAAAAAGAAAAACAAATCCTTGCAACGCGTAAATATTATTTCTGAACGCATTACAAACACCAAAGTCAATGGTCCAACAGTTACTGCTATAACTTGAGCTTGTATCGGTCGCGCTCGCATTGGAGAGGAAAGTAGGGGTGCCATGATGTCACGTATTGCATGAATTAATCGCCTATGGCTAATGAAAATTGACACATGCTGTATAGCGATATATTCAACACAATGTTTGCAGTATTTCTATAGAAATTTTTATTTGAAATCTAAAAACACAAAAATACGCGGGTATTATAAAATAACCAAGAATATTTATATTAATCTTTAATAGGACTAGCAATTAAAATACATATTGTTTAGTTTGAGTGTCAGTTACTTTCTTGAAATTTACGACATATATAGACAAAATAATGATCAGAAAATGTTACATTATTATTAATAATTTTGTTTGAATACGTTAATTGCTATAACACTTTTCATCATATATTTACACAGCTAGTATACAGTTTTATAATGCTAGTTTAAACTATATTTCGTGAATCGAAAAAAACTGTTTTCAATTAATTTCCAAATATTACATTTTGAATAATACTGCAGAATTTAATAAAATTAATGCTCGACAGTTTCATGTGGGTTCATGTGAACACCTTTCTAAGGTTTCATGAAAAACAAAGGTGTTCATTAAAATTTTTAAAGGAAAGCATTGCAGTTGGCGTGGAATATAACCCATATCTGAATAGTCATGAGAAATTAGAACTTTTCAGACATGTGCACTGTACAGCAGCAAGGCAGGCAGGAAACAAAAGCCTTGAAGTAAGCTTTGTGCAAGCGACATTACATGCAAATAATAAACTACTATTGCACTACAAAACTAAATATTATGCTTTCATCCCAAATAAGTACAAACATAAAATGCAATTTGCTTTCGAATTGTCGTTGTAATTAATTTCTTAATTCAACTAAAAATAGTATTTGCAACATGTTTCTACATTTTAGCTTTATTATTTGGGATATCTACATTAACTACACTCGAATAATTTTGTACATAAAATCAACAATTAAAGATTCAGTTATGAAAATTTATTTTGAATCTTTCTTATTTTTTGTTTCGAATGTAAAATTGTTCATTATCTAGTTAGTTCATTCTTTATTGAATTTCTTGATTCTTTAAGTTCTTCATTGGATAAATGATTTTGTTCGGAATTTCGAAAAGTATACTTCTAGTTGACAGAAATATTGCGCTAAATCGCAGGTATCTTAAAACTTTGTATTTATAGTTATGCCAAAATTAGATTATGATATGCTTTTGCACGTTTTATGAAAATGTTTTCAATTTTTTTTCATCAGATTTCAGTAGTTAGAAGTTCTAGGATTCCTAAGTTTCTTTTTTGAAAAGTACTTGCCCTAGATAGTTAATTTCAATTATTTCTCCAATTAATTTCAGTGGCGACGTGCACATTTGTCACAAGATCGTTGCCATTATTCCACAACTGCTAGAAATACCTTTTTAGGAGTGTATTTTTCCCACAGAAAAATCGTTGAAGCTACAGCAGATCTGCTGGAAGATAAGCGGCCGTGGGGAGTGTTCATCGTTGAAATAAGCCGTAAAACGCATGTCTACTGAATACGGTGCATGAGAAACTATCTCAAAGTTGTTATCATGAAGAAACTGCTGAGCTAGCTAGATACACCCGACAAGCCGTGACATTGTCTTGAAAAAAGTGCTGATACAGTTTTTCCTGGTCGTTTTTCATGCAATACTTCCAGAAACGTTGTCCTCAAAACTTTTTGTATAAGGGTACAAACAACCTTTGCGAATAGATTGTACTATTTAGAACACAATGCGCGGGGATGACGCCTTTGCGCACCCAAAGCATGGTCGCTACCACTTTCTCAGCACAAGGCGGAAGTCAAAATTTCTGCGGTAGTTGTTCTAAAACTAATTCCAGTCGAACATGCATTGAGCCTTTGTTTATTTGTGATTTAAATTTCGTTTCAATATCTCGTAAATGAAATCGGTACTATTGTTTGAACGAAACCTTCTAAAGTCCATTACCGCATATGGCGCCAACCCCTTACGGCCTACTCACAGCAGTTAGTCGGCACGTCTGCGTAAGCCCCCTTAGCACGTTAACCTCGTTGTACAGAAAGAAATTCAATGGTAGTTCGTTTACTTGATCATATCTGAACTAGTCTTGACATTTGTCGTAGATAGTAATCGGTTTAAATATTTGTTCTCATCCATTATGTTAGATATTCATAATGCCACGATAAGAAGAAAATTATTAGATCAGTTCCTGTTATATTTTTAGAAAATTAACTATGAAGAACAAGCAAAACAAATCTTGTACTACAAATATTTAATACTATTTCTATGCCATAAAGTAGACTGGATTGAGGAAGATACACGTTTAAAGTTCCTATAATAATGAGTGTTATTTTGCTAAACCAAAAACTTTGGATTTGCGACCAAATCCAAATAGGCAATTAACTTTTCGAATTTCTCTTCTACTACACGGTCAGTATCTGATTCATGAGGTCTGGTCTTCTCCATTTTAAACTTGTTTTGGGTCGCATATTTTCCTTATCATTCTCCTTTCAAAACGTCGCAGTTGTCTCTCGTTTTCGTTTGTGAGAGTTTTAGCCGCTTATTATGCTACTCTTCTAACTTATCATCTTAGTGCTTATTACTATTATTGTGCTCTGTTTACTATATACGTATTTGAATTTATATATAGGTTTATATCATGTTTGCAATTTCCGCGCAATTTCCATTTTAATGGTCTTGCTACTATTTTGATTATTGCTCCGAAATAGTCAAAATTACTTACTACTTCAAATTTTGAGTCTTCTATTTGTACCTGTTCCTTTGAGTCGTTTCTGTTTATTAGCATATATTCTGTGTTTGATTAAGTAAAGGCTAAGCCTTTTTCCTCATTCCTATAGTAATATTTTTTAATGATTCTCTTGTCACTTTGGCGAGGTCGTCTCCATAGGCAACAACCTGGGTCATTCTATTAATAATAATGATACCTTCCAGCTCGGGCTACTTCATCGCACCGTCCAAAGGTAGTGAAGAGCGTGGTTGACAGACCATGTAGCCATCCAGCCTACATGTATTTCGAACGCGTCGGTCATTGGTCCATTTACATATACACTTGCTTTGGAGATGGTAAGTTTTTTTGGAGGGGGTATTAAAACTCGACATATTCCTGTATATTTTATGACGCTTCGGGCTATCGAAAACTTCTTAAAATCCACGAAAAAGCTGTGTCATATTTATAACATTTTTCATTATCTGTATTGCATCTACTGTCGATCTATTATCTCCAAATCCATGCAGTTTTTTCCTATTCCTAGTTACATGTATTTCTTGATTCCTTATTTAATATAGTTGACAATATTTTATATGATGTATTTAATAAAGTAATGATTGTGTAACCTATAATATTTGAAATAATACTTGTAAAAACAACAGAGATGTGGCGAAATACATTTTAGGTGGGACCTTGTATACTAAACACATATTATGTAGATCAGCACGTTGATTGTTCTATTCCAACTAGCAATGCATATAAGTGATTTTGCATGCAGCTTTATTCAAACAACAGGGATGTGGCGAAATACATTCTGAGTGGGACTCTGTATGTAGGACACATCTATACGTATTATGTAGATAGGGCGATGATTGTTCTATTGCAACCACCAACGCATGTAAGTGGTTTCGCTTGTTGCTTTATTCAAAACATCCTTCGATATGTCTTCATTTAACAGTTAATGAGATCTCATGTAAAAATTTAGGTACATATTGTCCTAAAGTCATCTGTAATATCGATTAGCAAATTATTAGGATGTTTAGCAAAGTAAAATTAGGTATTGTGGAATATATATTCACCGCCAATAATTAGTTTCTTATACAGGCTGGCAATAAAAGACAAAATGACCATTTTTGTCATTTTATCCTGATTCATTAACATGGAAAATTTAAGTTTACATGCTTTTGAACAAAGTACCGCCTAAAAAAAAGACTCCAAACACCAAAGCTTTTTTCTGAAGTTTTCGTCTCTCTTTCAAGCATTGCCACTGGATTTCGGCGATTTGAGCTCGAATGTTGTTTTAGATTTTTAGATTTTGAAATCGCCTCCTATGGAGATGAGAATCTGTCTCGCAAAAAGGCCATGCAAACCCTTGCTGTGTGAGCTGTGGCCCCGTTCTTCTAAAACCAGCTTCCCGCTCTATCCCTTCCAATTCAGACAAGAAAAATATTGATCATGATCAGGTAACGTGAAGAACTGACTATAACCGCTCGATCATTTTCTTCAAAAAGGTAAATGATCGCAATTCTTGATATTGCACACCATACTGTCACCTTGTCAGAGTGCAGGGTGTAGGTGAAAATGTGTCTCGTCAGAGAAAAAGCGATACCATCTCATGGCAAAGCAGCAAGTATGTTTTCACTAGAGAGTTGCCGGGCTACAAAATCACGTGGTTTCAATTCGTGGACGACAATCATCTTATGGGGGTGCAAATTAAGATGTTCATTAAAATGGGAAGTCTTGAAATGCCAAGAGCACCTGCTTGTTTCCGTGAGAAATCGATTTCAATCAAGAATTCGACCGCGCGGGGGGGGGGGGGGATAGTATTGAACCTTAAACGGAAGACACGCTGTACGCGGGCGTTTGACAAATAGGCCTGCACACCAAAAAACATGTTGTTCAACGGGCCATTCGAATATGGACATTGAAACCGCGTGGAACATAAACTTCCCTTGCCCCTCTGTCGAACAATCTTTTCAAATCCATGCGTCTGCAGCGTATCACCTGGTACTAGTGAAACATGAAATATTCATCAATAAGCTTTTAATAGTTCTTACATATGTTCCATTTTGCTAGTACCTAACTTCATTAGACATTTACAGCAATGCCCATCATTAATAAATAATTATAAAATATTCTAATAAAAAATAATTAACTGCACATTTTTACATGCAAAACGATTGTAAAGATATACAAATTTCAAGAAAACATTTTAACGGCTAGTTTACATATTCTGCGATTTAAAATATAAATTTCAAACGTAATAACACGGAACTATCCATCATTCTAATATAAATAAGTACGAAAATATTTCATAATAATCAAAGAAACTTCGCACATAGACCCTCTAAAATTAGATATTAAATTATACTTTACGTGACATGTGTGAACAGATTCAAAATAAATTTTCTAACCGGAAAGTTCGTGTGTGGACTGAATCAAGTTCCTATTGTGAGAAACTTACCGAAATATCTCCTGACGGGCTCCGTGTAATAAGTTGTATATGCAAAAACTCTGGGATCCCTTTTAGAGGATACTAACATTCTATAGATATATTTGTCAGATACGGTATTTGTTGGATATTCATCATATCTGCAAGAGAGAAATAATTTAATAATAAAAATAAGATGTGATAAATGTAATAATTATATAATTAGTGCACAATATTATGAGAGAATAGCGATCAACGAGAAGCGAGAAATAAGTTAAAAGCACGTCCTTGTTTTTTCTTCTATTCAATAGTTGTATTATATTTGGTTGTTTATCACGTAAAATCGACGAGGCAGAGGCAGGACACGAAACAACACAGGATCCGACTATAGTGTCGCTTCTCGTTGATCGTTATTCTCTAATATACTACAAACATTTCTGTCTAAAGTATTTATTATTTACGTGTATAACAAAGGAAGCCTTAATATTTTCTTCCTGATTTGATCCACTAAAAATGCAATACTATAATGAAGTTTATTAAAATAAAAGACATATCGCGTTGATCTTTTTTTGTTCAGCAAATTTTAAGTGAATCTTAATATTCGGGACACTTAATTTAATTTGTTGGTAATTTGTTGACTTGTATATTTCGGTTTGTAAGAATGCTCACGATTGCCAAAAAAATTGTTGTAAGAAGATTAGTGACGAATTATAAACAACATATTCAATAAAATAAATGTGCCTGAAATAAATTCTTCCCAAGAATAAAAAAACATAGATTTTACGATGCTATCGAAATTAAAGCTGTTCCTTCTCACTTATGATCATAAATGCAAAAGACAGAGGTCATGAAGTTTTGGTTCTAATAAACAAAATCAAAAAATATATAAATGCAATAATTAAATTGCAACAAATTGCATATGAAAACATATACATATATATTTTGAAAACTGATCAACGAAATATTAATAAAATTTCATCGAAAATCACCTAATATAATTATTATATTCCTTTATTTTAGCAATTACTATTATTTTTACATTTTCTGAGATAACAATACTTGGTTGTTCACATTAAACAATTTAACCTAATAAAAAAAAAAAAATAAAAATAAAAAAATAAAATATAATAATAGATTATATATTATTACTTAATTCAATAATTATCATGACGATTTTAAGAATTGACATGAAATATATTCCAGAATGAGCGCATTATTAAAATGTAGGCTGTTTATCTTATTCTACAGCTTCAACACGAAAACAACAAAAATAGTTTCTCATTTGCTGAAAGTGTTGCCTTATTCTTCTTGTCTTAAAACTAGTCATACATTATATGGTGTCTATTCATACCAGAACAACGTTATATGCAAACGTGGAAACGTACAACAAGTCGATAAAATTTCTGGTTCAAGTTTGTCATAACATACTCAGTGTAAAGAAATAGGTTTTGATAATTTCTAATACTGACTGAATGTAATGAAGTAATGACCAGCAAAACATCTTCTCTAGTTATTTTACGTTGTGATTCTAAAGGTAGCAAAGTAATACAATTTATGTTGAACCAATCTTGCAAGAAGTACTATAAAAAAATTGAGGTGTGGCCACCACACGACTTTCTTATACGTATGAGCGTTTCAAATCATACAATTTTAAAAATTATTTTATACAACAATTATTCAAAATCCTATTCTAAGTACTTCCAGTCTCTTAATAAATCTCTACAGGATACATACTTTATGAGATATTTGCAAAAAAAATGCTACTCGCTTAGAGTAAAAGTATTACTTCCGGTCCGAATTTTGAATTTTCATTTATCCAGAAAATATTCCAAATCCAACTCTAAATACTTTTATACTCTGGACAAATATATATAGAATGTATAATTTACGAAACATCTGCAAAAATCGCTATTCGATAAGAGTAAAAGTGTTACTTCCGGTGCGAATTTTGAAATTTCATTTATACAAAAAATATTTCAAATCCAACTCTAAATACTTTTGTACTCTTGACAAATATATATAGAATGCATAATTTACGAAATATTTGCAAAAATCGCTATTCCATAAGAGTAAAAGTGTTACTTCCGGTCCGAATTTTGAAATTTGATTTATACAAAAAATATTTCAAATCCAACTCTAAATGCTTTTGTACTCTTGACAAATATATATAGAATGCATAATTTGCGAAATATTTACAAGAATCGCTATACGATAAGAGTAAAAGTGTTACTTCCGGTCGGAATTTTTAAATTTTTTCCATACAAAAGGTATTGAAAATTAAGTTCTAAATACTTTTATACTCGTAACGTACCTGTCTAAAAAGCATGACTTGCGAAATATTCACAAAAAACTGATTTTCGATAAGAGTAAAAGACCTACTTCCGGTAGGGATTTCAAAAAACCTTTTTAAATAAAATTCTTCTCAAATTTAATTTTGAGTATATATGAATTCTTTACAAATTTGTCTAAACTTAGTAATTGACGAATAATTAGCAAAATTAGATTTTTTCACGGAAGTAAACTACTACTTCCGGTCTGCCGATTTTACTGAAAATCTAATCAGATCTCAAGAGGGAGATTATATTCGTGAATATAAAATTTGGAATTGATACCTATAGCGGTTTGGCCGCTATCGTGGTTACACACACATACACACACACATAGAGAGAGAGAGAGAGAGAGAGAGAGAGAGAGAGAGAGAGAGAGAGAGAGAGAGAGAGATTGTTTAAAAACCAGTTTTTCGGTATCAGGGGACTTCAAAACGTGGACATCTGCAAAAATCTCGAGGTCGAAAATTTTGATCATCACAATACTATACTACGTATAAGAAAGTAAAAACATTCATTAAATTTTAAAGTTGAAAATAAAAAACTTTTAGCAAAATCTTAAGACGACGAGAATTCTGCAAGATAGAAAATATTTAATTTCAAGGAGTTTCCTGTAGTTAAACAAATTATACTAGTAAGAACACAAAAGCATATGATTTTTACTTATAAAAAACTACATATATAATTACTTTCATTTTCTTCTATTATCCATACTTGGTAATTCTACAGTAATTCCTGTAATTACTAGTTGATTTAATTCCGTCAAAGAAAATAATGCTCTTTAAAGCGGAGCAGACAGTAAAAGCATTTTTAACCGTACTTGTTTTGCATTGCAATAAAATTTACTTTTCAAGAACTTCTCAAGATCGTAAATATAAAATACGCGATCGAATGTCCTACATCTGCAAATTTTCAAGTGAATGCCCGTCGTATCGGAAATGAATAGTATATTCTTTGAACTTCGTTTTTGAACTAGTTTTCCTGTTGAATTCAAAGTCCTTTGTTTAACTTGTTCTTTGTGTCTCGCATACCTAACAGTGGGCATTTCTAATAGTATATTCTTTTTTCAAGCGTAGTATAATAATTGGTTCTGTATAAATGTATTTTGTATCAGTAATATTATTCTTTTCCAATTCTTGCTTAATAGTAATATTTTGGTTAACTTTTTTAGTTCATATTTTAAAGTGTATAGCTAGCAATGCTATAAAATTTCAAGTATTGTGATCCTTGAGATGTCACTTAAGGATCACAAAGGGATGCTCGATTTTTAAATGTAAATAAAACAAGCTGTCAGTGAGACATCTAATATTTTCTTTTTATTTGGAAGAAAATGTTTGGCATTAAGTACGCAATATAACGGTGTTCAATACTCGCCGCTGCTTTGCTTGGTGGCGCCTATTTAGAAGGTCCAATTTTCGATTACTTTGTTTACTTGAACACTTTGAGGACTTGAATTGTTTGCGGCTTATTCGCATAAACCTGCGATTGAAGATAGCCCTAAAAGGAAGAAGTCTAAAGGCGTTAAATCGTACGATCACGGAGGCCATTTCACGTAGCCGCCGCACGAAATAATCATGCCCTCAAATCGCTCGTGCAGAGTGTCCATCGTGGCTTGCGTTGTGTGGCACGTAGCGCCGTCCTGATAAAACCACATACCATTGCGCTCGCCGTTAACGATTATGGCATTTCCAGTTGCGTTTTGGAAAAAGTACTGGCCGATGATTCCGCCAGACCACAATCCGCACCAAGCAGTGGCTTTCTCGGGATGAATTTGGTGCTGGTGTTTGTCGTGTGGATTGGTATCGTCCCAAATCCGAAAATTTGCTTGTTCACACATCCACTTATCGATGAATGGGCCTCGTCGCTAAAGATGATTCTTTTGTCGAAATTTGGGTTAACTTCCAAATGCTCCAGAGCCCAATCAGCGAACACACGGTGTTGTCTATGGTCGCAAAATTCGCCAAGTTGAAGTTGCAGAAAGGCAAAGATTTTGTGAACGACGGGAAATTGACTACCTCGGGATTTCCAGTACACTCTCACGCACAGGAGCGGCGCTTTCAGCAGACCTTGCGTTTCGGTGATGGTTATTTATCGAACCAATTGACTAGAATTCGGCCACCAAACGTCGAATAGTCGACTTGGCCTTACGGTTATGACGAGAATAAAAATCACTTAATGCGCGGAACGCTTCTTGAACGGAGCCTGATTTTGAAAATAAAATTTGATTATTTGCACATGTTGATCAACGCTATAACCTTCGATGATGATTTGCCATACACCACTAAACAATTGACAACAAATTTGATAGATGTTGCTTTAATAACATGGCGGCTTTAAGCTAACAAATTTCGAGCGTCCATATTGAAAGACCTTTTATTAACTTATTTAAATACAATTGTTTTCTATTGTATTCATTTTCTATAATCTTTCATTTATTAAAGTTTCGAGCAGTACTGACTACCATTTGCGAGACTATATTTATAATCTCAGAATGTTTGTTCTTATTGATTTTAGATTACAATTTATTAATTATGGTTTGGAAAACCCCTAGGTATCATTTAGTCCATGGTGTTAAGGAAATATAAGCGCAACCAAAACATTTCTATTCATAAATATTATTAATCACAATTCTTAGTTGTTTGTTTTTCATTTTCTCGTTTACCAAATTATTCGAACTATTTGCGCCTTTTTAAATATTTCAGAGTAAATAAGTAATTGTTGATCATGTGCAGTATTATCATGAATCCGCAAAAAGGTTTTGCTAAAAGTAAATCAAATTTAAAACCCATATTAATTTAGGAGTGAGACTGAGCAGTTTATATTCTCACTGTTTAAAACGCATATCCAATCGACTATAGATTTTTTGAACAGACTCAAACAGAAGCTATATTAACAGCCCTAAATTATTGAAATATGTTGCAGAATTTAATTAAATTCTGATTTACAACTCAAGAAATTCATAACTCAATACGATAACGAAATTTAACGTTGAAGAACTAAATATAAAATACAATACAATACTCAAAACATTATTTAAAAAAAAAATTCTTGAAAAAGTTTTTCGAAATTCCTGCCTGAAGTAGATCTTCTTAGATCGGAAGTAGCACTTTACCTATTATATACAGGGTGAGTTTTTTATCTTGAGACAACGGAATATCTCTAAACCACTGCATCAAATCAAGAAAAGATCTTAATAAGATTTGTTATAATGTAGAGGGCTCACTGAATGGTGCCGAACTCGATCCCCCACCTCACTCTCTCAGAGTGGGAGGGAGGACAACTTTGATATCTTAAATGGAAACCCCCATTTTGTATTGCAGATTCGCATTCTACGCCATCAAGTATGTACGTTTTGTTTGAAATTTTTTTTCTATTCGTTACGGATTGCGCTGTAATCGCAAAAAACATGATTGTGAACGTCTAGAGAAAATACACAAAAAAAAGAAGCAAGCAAACACGATTTTGTGTTTTTTTTATTTTAACATAAACTAACATTTCAAAAAGCCATGTGCTCGAAACTGTACCCCTCCACTTCGAAACATTTATTTATTCGCAATTGGAATGCTATGCAACGATACAAAACCGTACTTTATTCAGTACATGACAAGTTACGAATCGAAAGAAAAGTTTCAAACAAAAGCTACATACTTGATGGCGTAGAATCTGAATCTGCAATAAAAAAATAGGGGTTCCCATTTAAGATTTCAAAGTTGTCCCCCTTCTCAATCTGGGGGGGGTGAGGTGGGGGATCGAATTCAGCACCATTCAGTGAGCCCCCTACATTATAACAAATCTTATTAAGATCTTTTTCTGATTTGATGCAGTGGTTTAGAGATATTCCGTTGTCTCAAGATCAAAAACTCACCCTGTATATATAATTTATTCAAAGTGCAGTGCAAACATATTTAGAGCTCGATTTGAAAAAGTTTTTGTATAAAAAATTGGAACGCATATACATATAAGAAAGCCGTTTGGTGCCCACACCTCATTCTTATATGTAAAAACAAGATCAAAAATATTTAAGCATATGTTATTAAGTATAGAAAATCATACATACTGGAAAAACTAAGAAATTAAAATAATTGATTAATAGTATTAAAGAAAATATCCTCAAAGTGTAGAACCGCAGTATGACCGATCGACGGAAGAGGGGAGCTATAAAGAAACAAATTCGTTTTGGGAAAGAGTAATTCCAAAGTAGAAGAGGAATGGAAGGAAATACGAGGTACGTAAAAGGTAAAACGAGAAAGGAGAGAATCAATTGTGCTATGAGTCAGTCACCACATAAATTCAACATTGTAAATTTCTCTCTGTCGCCTCAAGGAATGGACATCATGTATTTGCAGAAGTACCCCATAATGGCTGTTATAGTCAGCGGCATTTTATAATATAAGTATTTTACAAGTAGACATTGTAACTTCCTAGTTGTAGATAAATATTGTGTGGATACCATATCGATGCAGCATATTCCAGCTTAGTAACTATAATAATGTAGTATAGAGTTTTAAGCAGAAGCAGGCTGTTAAAGAACTTGCATGTGCAAAGAACAAAACCTATTGTTCTAATATGACAACTTACAAGAGAATCAATGAAAACACCCAGATCTTTTGTCCTCAACTTTTTCGAGATAATAAAATTAATTTACATTCTAAGGGAGACAAAGCGCCATTTAATAATATTTAACATTAATTTGAACCTAGAGCACAAATAAGTAATCCGGTCAATATTATGTTGTGGATGAAGCAAGTCATACCAAGTTGTAATAGCGGAATACAATTAAATATTGGTTAAAGAAAAACATGAAAAAACAGCTCCTAAATGCGATCCTTGAGGAACGCCTGACCATCCAGAATGAAAACCGTGCCGATAAGATGAAATATATGGTTACAAGTTTCCATGCGACCGATAAAGCGGCAGTTGTGATTACCATGTTAGTAATAAATATTATCCTCCCGCTTTGAAATTAAGCAAGTAAAAACTTCCTACACTTTGGTCAGGTCATTAATTATCACACTGTACAGACCAATAATAGACCATAATTCATGTTGAGTGTGACTGAATACCTTGCTCTGACAAGAAAACAATGCTGTCCAATTAAGCGACCGCAATACCATTGGAGTGCATTACTTCAAACTCAAAAGCTGGTGCTATTTATATATGTATATTGGGCGCCATAAATAAATTAATATACTGTTAATATTGATGAATTTTGATGAAATTTTCCTGAACTAAGGGATCCTGCAAGTTCATATAGTCCTTGTAGGGTGTGCAAGAATGCTTCTTTTACACAGTAACTTGTAGATCCTCATTAATTAACTGCATTTAAATCGGCCTACGAAAAACCAAATTTTCCAGTCGTATGGATCGTGAAGAATGTATTGTCGCTAATATTGTTGAAGATAGATAGCGAACGAAGAACAACTAGACGTACAACATGGATATTTGAGATACACCAGTAATCGTAAAGCTCTTTAACTTGTCAGAAATGGAAATAGAGGATACATCATCGAGTTTAGGCATAATCTTCATATGAAAACTGTTGGTCTTTTGGTATTATATCAAATCAGTTATTTCTTTATGTATCTCTAACTCTACTGTATACACCCTGTCACAGAATAACAATTCCTAATTTTCAGAAATGATAGAGGACACTTAAATAAACATTTTTTATGAATAAACTAGTGTCCGGAAATTATTCAGTATCGAAATTAAAAAAAAATTGAATCATAGCAACAATAAAACAACAACCATTTTCGTAGTTGTCATTTTACGTCTGTGACAAATTATTCCTTATTAGAGAAGTGGGTGTAATTGTCATTTTACGTGTCACAAATTAATCTTTATTAGATAAATTAGTGTTCGATTGAAAATGCATCATTTTACAAATATTGAATTAGCGGACATGCATCTTACCTATTGAGCAGCTTATGGTAATGCTAACGAAGCGAGGCGAATTTATGCAGAGCGGAATCCTTATCGTCACATTCCCTGTCAAACATTATTTGCAAGATTAGATCAGTGTATTCGAGATGCTTGTGAATTCCAAGTAAAGAAAGAGATTCGGGAGCCAATCATACTGTCCGAAATGTTGACATTGGTATCAAGTTCTGCAACAATTTGAGAATAACCCGAAAACAAGCACTTCTGCCATTGCCCAGGCGATACATACCAGTCACATAACTGTGTGGAGGGAACTGAAGGAATACTAGAAGCATCCGTTTCGCATTCAAAAAGTGCAAACGTTAATTCCAGCTGATTATCCCAACAGAGTTTAATTTGCCGAATAGTACTTGAAAAAAATGAACGACGCACCAAGATTTCCTAGGAGTATTCTGTGAAATGTTTACTTAAGTGTCCACTTACATTTCTGTAAATTAAGAATAGTTATTCTGTAACACCCCGTATAATTGCACGGATGAAGTTATGTACCGAAAGGTTATACTAGAATACTTAATAGAAGTCGACGTTAAAGATAAACGAAATAGAATGATCAGAAGTTGTGCCGATGAAAAAGAAATTATCTATATACCGATATATACGTTTCTGAAAGCGTTATTTTGGTATGAAAGCAGGCTATCTACGATGAAAGTAGATCACCACTAACAATAAACGCACTGCCAGATCACAAGAGTTAAAATGAAGTTCTGGATAATGCTAATATTAATAGAACGCGATCATCTTCTAGAATGCTGAACTTGCAACCAGATCAAATTCCTATACATTTGAATGTTATTCACTTTTGAGAATTTATTACAGAATAGTATATTGTGGAGTATATTGCTTGCGAGTGCAAATATTGTGACACGAGGCGAAGCCGAATGTTTGCAATAAGCACGAGCAAGCAATTGCGAATTGCATTCGAGTTTCACATTATACTTTGTGCACGACCTATACTTTAAATTTTACCTTAATGTTAAAAATTTACGTTTGACGGACTTGGCATTTGAGCCATCAAGTGGGACTGGCAGGAGATTTAAATAGTGACATGTGCATCAAAAATTATTTCACACATTATGTTCAATTATTAAATATCACTATTATTACAAAACACATTTATCACCATAAAGTGTAATGTAAATCCATTGGACAAAATAAAAAATCGTACGCAAACCAGACAATTTGCTAAAAGTCATGGTAGGCTTGTTTATTGTGCACTAGTGGTACAATATTATTGTACACGGGTAAGGCAAAACCGTCCATTCCAATACTCTGAACTAGTAAGCAATAGTCTATATTGTAAATGGGTCGTGCACAAAAATTATTTCACACAATAAGTTCAATTATTAAATATCACTATTATTACAAAACTATCATTGATTGTTTTAATTTCTTTGGATTCATTTATTACATTACCATAAAGTGTAATGTAAATCCATTAGACAAAATAAAAAATCGTATGCAAACAAGACAATTTGTTAAAAGTCATGGTAGGCTTGTTTATTGTGCACTAGTGGTACAATATTATTGTACACAGGTAAGGCAAAACCGTCCATTCCAATACTCTGAACTATAAGTATATAGTAAGCAATAGTCTATATTGTAAATGGGTCGTGCACAAAGGATATTTTTAAAAGAAAGATTTCTGTAATCGCATAAACTGAAATAATAGAAATTAGTGTAACCGTTGTGTTGTGTTGTATTGCCTCCTTACAATCATACAATGACGTTGTTCGACATGTTCTCCAGGTCAAGTGCGATTGAATTTAAAAAAAAGCGGTTGTCAATGGATGTTTGTTTTGAGTTATGTCAGATAATGTCAGTAGTTAGTTGTCAAATGACATTTATGTGCTGAGTATATTAAAACATTGCTTTAGTGAGATTTTCTATTAATTCTTTACTTACTAGACTACGCCGCGGCCTTTTCTTTATCAATAAAGCGTAAGTTGACATTAGTGTACCTGTCAAACATGTTATTATTCCGTCATATTTACAATAAGCGCTATTCGAGTTAGTCTCCGTCTTACAAAATGGAAACAGAGTGCACGGGATTCTTAGAGAAAAGTTGAGTTATAATAGCATTTTTTACACACAAGTGTTCTCTTGCAGATGGACGTTTAAGCCAAGTTCAAACAACTAATTGGTTTTGAAATTTATTTAATTACTGGAGATCTGGTTCTGCTTCACGTGAAAAATTATGCTGATTCACATTTTTGATGAAGCGTTTTGAGTTTTGCTGTTTCGACAAAGAACTATTTTGGTTTATTAATGTTACACCTCATTCAGTGCCTGTTGACCGCAATATCTAATGGCTGTTAATTTGGGGTGGTAAAACCCTTGGTCACGTAAAATCATGCTCATTTGGCATGCAAGCAAATTTATAAGATTTGTAACCCACTTTGAGAATTTAACAACGAATTCTGGGTGATTTCAAAGAATAACTGAACACCGTCCATATTGTGATCAGGGAACTTTAAAACGTTAAAATCTGTCTAAAGCCCGAAGTCGAAAATTTTCGTCTTCACAATATACTTTCTTATACAGGGTCCGGCAGAATAATTTCCCACATTTTGCACCGCCACTGTGCCCGCGCCACTGAAGCGATGGGGAGCTTAGTGTTTTCAGTTGGTAGCACATGCCTTGCCATTTTAGTTGTCATCATGATTTGGACGGGCGAACATCGTGCTGTCATTATCGAAACATTTTTGAAAAATGAATCTGTGATTACAACGCAACGAACTTTTCGTACTCACTTCGCACTGGGTAGACATGCTCTGGTTCCAGATCGCAAAACTATACTGCTTTGGGTTTCGAATTTTAGAGCCACAGGTTCAGCCTTAAAAAGAAAACCAACCGGTAGACCCAGAAGTGTTCGGACACCTGCAAATGTTGCAGCTATTGGAGCAGCTGTGGAGCGATCTCCTACTTGTTCAGCTGCTAAACATACCGCTGCTTTGCGTTTATCAGATCGTTCGCTGCGAAGAATTTTACACGCAGACCTACACTTCCACCCATACAAAATGATGATCGCACAAGAGCTGAGTGAACGTGACTGGGAAAATCGTAGAGCATGTTGCAACGATATTCTTCAAAACATCCCACAAAATGGGCTTTTAATAACCAGTGACGAAGCCCATTTCCATTTATCCGGCTGTTTGAACAAGTAAAATTTTCGTTACTGGGCACGAGAAAATCCGCAGCAGCTCCATGAAAGGCCACTTCACAGCCCACACGTTACTGTTTGGTGTGCTGTTGGGTCATTTGGCGTTTGGGGTCCCTATTTTTTTGAAGAGGGAGGCGTTACGGTTACCGTAACCGCCGATCTGTATATCGACATGCTACGTAATTTTTTGGACCCAAGACTTAGAGAACTTAACCATGCGAATGTGTGGTTCCAACAGGATGGAGCTACGGCTCATACGGCTAGAAGGTCCATGAACGTTTTAAGGGAGATGTTTCCAGGACACGTAATCTCATTACGTGGAGACGTTGAGTGGCCTGCGCGTTCACCCGATCTTGCCCCATGCGACTTTTTCCTTTGGGACTACCTGAAAGCGAAGGTGTTTGAACACCATCCCCGAACCATTGATGAATTAAAAGCAACAATACGTCAAGAAATTGCAGGAATATCGCCTCAAATGACTGCTCGAGTAATGGAAACGTTCAAAAATCACCTTCGAATGTGTATCGAAAACAATGGTCGCCACTTGAAGTCTGTAATTTTCAAAACTTAATGAAAACAAATAGCAAACTATACATTTCCATTTAATAAAAAAAAAATTAAACAACATTTACAATGGCATTTTTATTAACGATTAAAATGTGGGAGGTTATTTTGCAGGACCCTGTATTACGCATAAGAAAGTGTAATAAGCTCATTTCTAATGTAATAAATTCACATCAACGAATATCTCGCAATAAAATATTCTAGTTCATTATTATACATAACAATTAAATTCAACATGTGTTATGAATTGCTTTTGTCCATGAAATATACATTTTCCATCTACAGAAACCCATAAATTAGTTGCCTCTTAATTTAACGGATGAAAATGACTTTCGAACTAATTAAATTAGATTACTTTAATGTAGGCATATTAATGAATTATTCGAACGCCCTTTTATGTATTCCACATCAACTAACTTTCTGACAGAACGAGTTTTAACAAACACGTCAACTCTTTACAGACACCCTCTAATTTTGTTGATGTAGACGAGCGTTTTAGGTATAAATAGAACTTACATGCAATGATGATTATATAAAATACTGCTTATATTACCAGAAATATTTTTGTCTACAAATACAACCTGTGTAAAACATGTAAATAAAGACTTTTCAATGGATTCCCATTATTTTTCTGTATTAATTATGAATTATACGCTGCTGAAATTCTGTTAATTTCTGAAAACTATTTAAACTTCTAAATTTTACACTGTCAAAAAGTGCAATTAGTTGATTTAGTAAAAGAAATCGGTGGAGATCACTTATCTAAGGAGCAATAAAATCGATGATTGTAGGTAATTCATCCAAGTAATTAGCCGATTAATTCTTCTTAATAATAATAATAAACGTCTTTGTCTAGTAGAAACATTGGGTTTATTGAAGAATTATATTATTCTCAAAGCTATTAAGGGATATTTGGTAAAAAACATTCAAAAAACGCATTTACTTTATCACTCTATCCATCAATTCAAATCTTCACGGACGTTTTCTGAATGAGGTCAAGAATTATTATCCAAAAAATAAAATTTTCCCCCGCTCTTGCTGTATACCGAATAGAAATGGATCGCAAAATCTCATCCATATATATTTAAACAATAAGAGCTTTCTTTTCTGTGAAGTAGAGTTGGTGCACTAAAATATTTTACCTAATAATAACATTACGCCATCAAACTGATATTGAGGTCTTGTACGCTAAATCAGAATTTGTCTGTTAATGAACAATATTTGCCCTCATTCGTTATGGGCCTAAATGATATGTTTAATAATAATAATAATAATAATAATAATAGTAACTTTATTTGTCCAACGCTTTACAATTAAAGGACAACGGTATTAAATGTACATACATATTATTCAGAAAAAAGAAAACATTCTATAATTAGCCATTGGTGCAGAAAATATCATCGTAGTGGAAGCTCGAAAAGCGATACATCTTGACGTGCGGAGACCCCTGCAGTAAATTCGTTCTCGCGAAGGGAATTAGGAAAGTAGAAGAGGAACGAGACGATAGTCTGGGAGTGATAAAGTTCAGAGAGGAAAGAAGATCTGGGCAGTCCATCCATCCGTTGCACAGCTTTTGTAATAAATCGCGCTGCATGGATATTGCGTTGGTGCTTCAAAGACAGAAGGCCATGAGTCTCCATCAGCAACAAGTAGTCAACACCTCGTGGAAGATAAGTTCCGGTCCTGAACGAGAGATATTCCAGAAATCGCCGCTGAACCCATTCAATGGAGAGCTGCAGGTTAATATATTGCGTAGACCACACTTGTGAAGCATACTCCATCTTACTCACCACAAAACTAAAATATAACGCCTTCAAAACTAATGGGTTGCTAAAGAACCTGGACGAACGCAAAATAAAACCCAAAGATCTTGAGGCTGATGCACAAATATGATTAATATGGTTGAAAAAACTGAATCTGCTATCAAAAAGGACCCCAAGATCTCGGAAAACGTCTACCCTTTCCAACAGAACACCATCTATGAAGTAAGTGGAATTATGATGGCCTACTTTACGTGTAAATGATTTAAAACAGCAGTTACTTATATTTAAATGCAATTTGTACCTGGAACACCAGTTAGACAAAGTATATAAGTCTTGCTGAAGACAGGAAACATTATCCACAGATTTTATGGGAATGTAGATTTTGAGGTCATCGGCATCCGCAAGTATAGGACAAGGATCCAAGCAAATCGTTTAGAAATAAATTAAAAAGTAGTGGTCCTAGATTGTATCCTTGCGGGACACCGGAAAACGGACAGAACTCACGAGATCCGAAATCATTGTAAAAAAACATAATTGCATCTGCCCGTCAAATACGAGTGTAAAAGTTCAAGCAACGACGCACTAAATCCGAACTCAGAATCAAAATCACGGCTGAAATCCGTATAAACTACATCAATTTGACCTCGATTATCTAATTCATGAGAGATAGCTTGAGTTAGAGAAATCAGATTAGTAGTTGTTGAACGACCGCGCATGAAACCGTGTTGATGTGGAGAAGTCAATGATTTAGTTTTAAAGTATATCACAGAATAAATTACGCTTTCAAATAATTTGGCAAAGTTGCAGAGAATAGCTATTGGTCGGTAATTTTCAACCTTGGCCTTATCACCCTTCTTGAAAACCGGACAAATTCTTGCGCGACGCCATCGATAAGGAAAGTTACCAGTTTTCATGGAGAGATTCATTATCACGGTCAGGGGTTTCGCTAAAGCACATCTCGCATCACGAATTAGTAGACTAGGGATTAAGTCATCACCTGCTACAAGATCATCAGGAAAAGTTGACAACTTATTTGCTTAAATGCCACCGTTCTGTTAAGCTCTGTAATAAGAGACACCAAACACTCGGTCTTCGGACAACCAGGCAAATGCAAACGATTTTTTATTATTATGTTAACAGTTAATAATTGTTAATGAACTGGAGCAAGTCATCAAGTTTCAGCTGAACTAAAATTGCTGGAATTCCTAGCTAACAGTAAAATAAGTTTGTGTTTCAAACTCGCCCTAAATAATTTAGAATTCTTGTTTCAAGAAATGGAAGACTAGAAAACTATCACATAATGGATGTTGTAGTTGCTTGCACTTGGTCAAAAATGTTCTCAAATTCTAATTCTGACAACACTTGATTCCTTTTTACTTAAATACTCACAAAATTATTTAATATATTTATAAACAAAAATAAAATATGAATTTATTGTTATGAGACATTTTCGATAATCTGGTTATGATTTTTCCTTTGTAGGAATAGTATCCAAACAGAATTTTGATTAGTAGCTATATGTATCATCAGAATTTATTTTTAAAAAAAACTAGACTATTATTATTATTACCATTATTATTATTAGTGTATAATATTATAAAAAGCATTAGTAGCTAAACCCATATACTCACACCAAGCTCATCACCCCATTCACTTATTCACATATGTCTCTCAAACAAAAAATCACGATTACTGATGTCTAATTTACAGGTCTTGAATAAGCTGTCTATTTATATTATTTAATCCCAGGCTTATTATATTGTAACCAAAATAAATTAAGTGTGAGCACTACACGACTCCCGGAATTGCATATACAGCACGTGTCAATTTTCATTAGCCATAGGCGATTAATCCATACAGTATGTGGCAACATAGTATACCCCTTCTTTCTTTTCCAATGTCAGCGCGACCGATGCATTCTCGTAAGTAAATACAAGTTAGCTTGGTTAGCAGTAACTCTTCGACTAGCGGGTTGGATGTTTGTAATGCGCGAGTTACAAGGATTTGTTTTTCTTTTTCCTTTTAGTAAATGCAGAGAATTATTAAGCTGCGTTCACGCTGCATGACACAAACAAAAGCGTAATTCTAATAAAATTGAAAATAAGGTAAATAAAAAAGGATTCTGAAAATAATAATAAATTACTAGATCAGGAGATCGCAGCGGCCATTTGATGTTTCCCGTTCCAGTAATAAGACGGCATTGCAGATTAGATCGCAACGTATTCGCAGCTAACATTGAATGTAAAATCTGGTCGGGAGAAGTGGGAAGATCGGAGAAAGTCGTTTTGATGTCGATTGTTCCCGGGATTGGTGACGGACGCTGTGGGGTGGCACGTTGCCACATATTACTTGTATATGTATAAATCGCATGCAAAATTGAATCCCTATACCTAATGAAAATTGACACATACGGTATGTATATACAATACCAATTGTTTATACAAAATTGTCCAAACTTATGTAGGGAATGCAGCATTAGCGAGGTATTTGTGTAAAACTTCCTTTTGGTAAGTATGACAGTGTTAATTCCCGTAAAATTTTGAAAATGTTAGTATACAAGACGTATTATAAATTAAAGATTAGATACACTTTTAATAAATCGGTATGAATGCATAATTTTTTAGATATTTAAGAGAGAAATGCTGTTCAATAAGAGTAAAAGTGTTACTTTCCGGTCCGTATATTTAATTTGGATGTATGAGTTACACTACTAAATTTTCTTATAATAATATATAGTACTAATAATAATAATAATAGTATAATATTTTCTTTCATACTTACTGATGATACTATTCTAAGAAAGAGAAACATTATAATCAGATATTCCAAATCACTCTACTGTTGTGCTTTTTAAAGATATGTGTGAAATGCATAATTTATGATATATTCTATGAAGTATTTTTGTAAGTTTCTTAAAACTTGGCTGTTGACAAAGTTTTGGTATGGTTTAGTTTTATCCAGAAAAAAAGTACGGCCTCCAACCGATAGATTTGACTAGAAATCTAATCATATTTTGAAAGCAGAATTATAATTTTAAATGTAGGATTTGGTATGGACAGCTTTAACCGTTTGGCTGGTATCGTGGTCACAGAAAGTCAAACAAACAGACAGGCAGGCAACATTTCAAAAAGAACTTTATAAACTAGGGAACTTCTATCGTGGATATCTCCAATCTCTAAGTCAAATTTTTTTACGTTACAATACTTCACCATAGTGCGTATAAGAAACTATATTTTGAATTACAATGTAAATTCTGAATGATTAAAGCATATTCATTTATCAAGTTATTAATTATTATTCTTCAGCAAAAACATAAAATTAATATTATAGTCTGTTGATTTACATATATTATATCAATAAACGAATCATCGGGTTCCTATGTTAATTACTTGAAAATTGTGCCAATTAAAATTTAAAAAAAAACTACCAGAGAAGTAAAGTAAATATAAATATATTTCAAACAGTATAAAATGTATCCTAGTTGCAATAAATAAATACATAAAAAAAGGAAGACCGTCACTTGAGACGCAATTACTTTTTATATAATTACGAAATTATCAGAAAAAGCCCCAGGAAAACTTCTAGGAAACTCAACGTAGTTCTGAGAGTTACTATCTCTTCCGTAGCAAAAGATGTCTAAATGAACTCGATTTAGAGAAACGAAAAGCCACTAGAAAAAGTATTGAGAAGTGGGTCAATTCAATTGAATCTGTTGATGAAACTATACCGGAATAAAGAAAAACTAAATACTAACTATTAATTAAATGGATGTCTATATACCTAGAATCGAAAAATAAAGATTCAATGTTTCTGAATGTCAAATTCAAGTAAAATATATGGAAATAATTACCTACTTATTTTTTTTATTATAACATTGTCGTCAATCATACAAGTAACTCTAATTTTATATACTGGGAACCATGTCGTACTAATTCATTATTTCATAAACATTTTCTTTTTGATAACGATATTGCTTCACATAAATTTCTTTTTTAAACCTTAAAGGTACCTGACCGCTAGAGGAAATGTTCATCTTGACTTATTTCTAAAATATGGAACCACCATGCGGACTCTATTGTATAAACGTCTATCTAATATCTAGGAATCTGTAAAATCATCAAAAGGTCAGTGGAGAGTGCTTCCGTGTCTAGATTATCATATATAAAAAGTATTGTCTTGCCGTTGGCTCATTTGAGAACACAACTAGTACCTAGTAATTTAGAAGTAATCAAGACTTAAAATTGAGCAGCTACCACGTTTTCATCAATACCCATGACTGATCCGTCCACTATAATAGACCAGAAAGGCAGCATGTAACGTTGCTAATTGACCCTTGAAAAACTTACAGTGTAAACACAAAACTACACAAAACGTATAAAAAATCAATTAAGAGAAAAGTACATATCAAAACTAACAAGGATTAACATAATTCCATCAATTTATGAAGAAGCCATTCATGTACAACTTTGTAGTACTGCTACATTAAGCAGACTACAACAGAAGAACCTGCTTGGAACACCAACTGGTCAATGTGATCTACGAAAGAATATGATATATGTATCATGTATTTTGTATTTGAAATCTTACGTAATAAATTCCACGAATCTGAAGAAATCAATGAAGAAAAATTAAGAAGCGCATTAAAAAAATGAACAGCTGAACTGCAGGCAGAATGCAAATAGGACTCAAAGGAAGTAAAGTATCACAAGAGTTGAGAGTTATCTGGAATCGACACCTGGAGATTATCACCAAGAATGCGGTAATATCATTAATGTAATGCAATGTGTGTAATAGTTTGGTGGCTGAAGACTCAACGAAGAAAGCTGTTGCTACAACTGGTAATGCAGCAATGAAGGCCCTCTCAGACCTCTGACCTTTTCAGTTTGCGATAAGAGGGAGGTCGTCATGGGCACATTGAGCCTGCACCTAACAACCGCCTACACCAAAAGATGGGCCGGGACATACGAGGTAAGAATTCTAGAAAGAATCGAATAGAAAAACGCAGTTTATCAATAAGCAAGCAAAACCAGGTATATAGGTGTCACCAAAACCGCAGGTGCACTAGATCGCGACCCTATTCTTTTAGTTAAAGAATTAACAATGCACTAGAAAACTATCCTTCAGTGGTACTAAAATGTATGAGCCAAAGCCACAAGTAAAACTGGATTTATAAAAAAGACTAGTAGAATTTGTCAATCCCTTCGCCATTGAATCGCCTTTTTCGCGTTCGCTTACAGCTTTTTTACAGTTTCCTGTAAAACTCGATCACTATCATGACGGTTAGACTCTGCATTAAAGTGCATTGCAGTGCGAGGTGGGTGCTACGATTATTGTTAGCAATTCAGAAACAGCAACGCGTGACATGTAGTGGGCAGTTTTTAAACCTCTGTAGCGACAACCGGGAACAATTTCTTCAATCCATTTACAGGAGATGAAACTTTGGTCCTATACTATGATCCCTTATCGAGAAGATATAAGAGAAACAATAGAAGGGCGAAGGCGAGACGAAAAGTGGCCAAGGAAGGCAAGGGTGGCTCAATCAAGAAGGAAGATCATGGCAACAATCTTTTGAGTTTCAAAAGGAATCCTGAACACATTTGTTAATACACAGTACTACGCTACTTTATTGCATAAATTATGAGACGTAATCAAAAAAAGGGGCCTTGAATGTTATGCCGTCCTGTTTTCCTTATACACGACAATGCTCCTGTCCATAAGGTTACAATTGCGCAGGCTGCTGTGCAGGACAGTGGTTTTTAGAACTTTCGCACCCACCTTACAGTCCAGCGAATATTATTTGCTCACAAAACTGAAGAAACACCTTCGAGGAAGGAAGCTTTTAGATCATTTTTCAGAAAACCCCCAAGAATACTTTTCTGATATTAAAATGTTAATTACAAGATCCGAAAAATGTATTGAATTACACGAAGATTATATTGAGAAATAATTATTTTTATCGACGACTAAACAATAAAGTAGGCATTATATTAATCACTATTGGTTAATAATAGCACTCATAATACCCGGAGGGAATAATGAAATGCCACCGGGGAATAATGAGACATAACGTTACCATTATTCCCTGATTTCCGCCAATAAGAACATAACGTTACAAACGTTGTCGTAGTAACGACAAACAAGTCCGCCATTACCGCCTAACTGTCAAATCGTCAAACGTCATATCGATATAGTAATCTAACATTTTCGTTTAATTATTTTGATTTTTTTTAGTAATTTTCAGTTAGTCGTAGATAAAGTAGTGTATACTAACTCGCAATAATGACTATTATACCCTCAAACCGAGTTACTCCCTCGCCGCTTCATGGTTCGGTTCGTAAATTCGGCTGTCGGGAATAATAACTGTCATTATTGACTCTTTGTATAAACTACTATTATTTCTGTCCCTTCCAGAATATAGCCAGGCCGGTAACTTCTGACGCTTACCTCGTATATGGGATTGGTTGTGCACCCTGTAGTACCAAGTACCTACTAAAATTAAAGAAGGAAAATTTACTTTTGCATTTGATATTCTTAATTTTTAATATTCCTCTTTGCTGTTTTCTCTGATACGAGCTCACAGAATATTAAATTAGTAATTAGTTAAATTTAGTACTTACTATCTAATTAAGAATTATCTACTGTTCAATGTACAACTATGCTTTAATTTAAATTTTCATAACTATTTTTATGTTTATTTTTCTCTTTGTTCTTTCTCCATTGTATAATTTCTTTGCTTATGTGAAAATAGAGATATATACCATTTCCAATAGACCTTGACAATTTTCTTAGATCTATTTGTATTGTGCTATGTTACAATAAAGAATATTTTCGTCTTCTCTGAGAAGCGCTTTAGTAATTTTAGACTAGCACTCCTACTCAATCAAAATTACTTCATTTCTATTTTCAAAACTCAACGTTGATAGCACGTAGACAAGGAAAGAAATCTGCTTGTATTGCATAAATATTCTCATACACATGTACATAATTAATAACTGGCATGGAATTTAAATAAAAATTAGTTTGGCAAAGCTCTTGTAAACAAACGTATATACAGTGAATTCTTTATTTTCGTAACTGAAGTGCTCTTTTAGTGTGTAAATTATATAATCATATCTAATCTGTTGTTGATTAGATGTACATAAACACTAAGAATACCTCAAACTACTTCACATAATTTACGAATGTTGGTTCGTTGGATTATTTTAAGCAAACAGGAAATATACGTAATAAATATATGCTTGTTTCAATATCCGAAAAAATATTTAACTGTAATATTAAACAGCATATAATTAGTCTAGCCAACAGCTGTTAAAGAATGATATCTCTTAAACCAATCTTGCTCAAGCGACTTGTTTTGTGGTACAATGTGTGAGTAGGTTATAAGTAACATTGATAATATTGTAAATTAAGCTTTAGGAATGAGGGACCCATTACCCGTTAGGAGTCAGTAATGTGTCCCGCAGCAAAAATCTTATCAAACATACAACTAAAAGGAGGCTGAAGAGATTGCCGATAAGTTAACCATGTATTTGTATGTACAACACTTTATTATTGAGTCAAAGTATTTTTTTCCATTCATTAATTTAGAATGTTCAGAATATGGGGCTGTATTAGTAGATAGTACTTTCAGCATTAAATATTCTTTTTACAGTGAGTAGGTTGCTAACCTTGCCCATCAATCCTCCTCCTTTATCCGGGCTTGGGACCGGCAACAGCACCCTTGGAGCTACTCAATCCACCCCATAGAGCGCTGCCCCAAAAAGTGCCTAATGATTGGAAAAACTGCATCACAATACCAATCTATAAAAAGGGAAACGAAAACGACCCGGACAATTATAGAATGATATATTTACCTACTAGCCAGCATAAGGAAGCTATTCAAAAAATTATAACAACAAAAATAACGAACAGATTAGAAATAAGCGAAGAAGAACAAGGCTTCAGACAGAATAGATCGCCAGTGGACTCCATTTTAATGCTCAGACAAATGATTGAAAAATCACTCGAATATAATAAACCTTTGTTTCTCTGCCTAATAGATCTCAGGAGAGCGTTCGACAGATTACAAATAGCCGACATCACATATATACTCCAGGAAAACAAGATAACCATACCTTACAATAAAGTAATAAAAATACACCACAAAGATCAAACATTAAAGGAATTTACAGAACATGTACCAGTACTAACTGGAATCCGCCAGGGCGATAGTTTGAGCCCAATCTTGTTCAACCTCGTTATGGATAAAATAATTAGTATTGTAAAAGAAATTGATGGAGGATACAGAATACGACAAGAATCACTAAAGATACTATGCTACGCTGACGATGCAATTTTCATGGCTGATAACGAAGACGATCTACAGCGACTACTATATAGATTTCAAACAAGAGCGGAGAACCTTAGTATGCTGATATCTATAGAAAAAACAGAATCAATGGTCATAGCAAAGGAGCCCATCAGATGTAAACTTACTGCAAACAGCAAACCCATCCACCAATGTATGCAATGTACTTAGGAGCTGAGATAACGAGCTCCAAAAACTTACAACAAGAAATCAGAACCCAAGTGAACAAAGCATCAATAATCTCTGGCTATCTGAGGGACCTCATATGGAGGAACAAATACATTTCTACTGAAAGCAAAGTCTGCATATACAAAACCGTCGTGAGACCTGGACTCACATTTACAGTGGAAACTCGAGCGGATACAACAAAAGCGAAGAATATGATGAGGGCAGCAGAGATAAAGACATTGAGGAATATTAGGGGAGTAAGCTTGAGAGACCAGATAAGAAGCAAAGATATAAGAGCAGTTTACGTGATCGAGACGACGATATTGGAGAGACCACGTCGACAGAATGACAGAGGATTGATGGTCAAAATGGGAAAAGAATGAAAAGCCGAGTTCAAGGAAACCCCCCGTTTGACCTCCCAAAAGATGGTGCGAGACCTGTATATCTGCTTCCCAAGAGGCCGAACGAAATCAAGAAGGGTAGAGGAAACAAGACTAAGTCTTAAGAAAAGGGAAAGGAGAAGAAGAAAAGAACATGGGGCTTTTCTTTATCGTCTGAGTGTCTGTTATGCATGAGGTTTCTTAGAATTTAATTTTTTTTGGTTGAGTAGGATTGAAGTGAAAGCTTTTATGTTAACTTGCAACTATTTAGCGGTAGTAATTGTTTCCTTAAGCCTATACAAAATTTATAGAATATTCCATTTAAAAAACATAACATTTAGATATGTACCTCTTTTCTAGAATGCTCAGTATATTTGAAAATAGTGTCAGATTGTGCATATAATTTCTCTGTATTTGACACAACCAAAGCTTGTTTAAAATTTTTATTCCATGCACAGACCAAATCGTCTTATGTGAATTGACGGGTATTATGACAATATATTTCTGAACATAAAAGTTCATTTTTCATTGAGTTACAATATACCAATTTAGTTATGTTTAAAAATGTTTTAACCATATCTATATTAACATACAACAAGTATTACTCTTATATTACTATTTACAAGGTAGACGCCATAAATTCTCGGCCTGACAGGCTTATACACGTTCAAACGTGTTCAAGCTCCATCACGTCATGCATGCACATACGCATGGTGTACACTATAAATATGACGGTTTGAAGCCTAGTAGTTTTTAGTAACCAGCCAACCAACGTGACTAGCGCACGAAAATGTATGAAGTAACGAAAATTGAGTACCGCGCGGTTATTAAATTTTTAACAAAAGAAGGGCATACACCTTATCACATTAAACAACGTTTAGACAGCGCTTACGGTGATTCATCTCCTTCGTATTCAACTGTAGAAAAGTGGGCAAAATGTTTCCGTTTGGACAAGAATCCCTGGAAGATGCTGATTGGTCGGGTCGACCAATTGAAGTGATAACGCCTCAACAAATTTCAATTATTGAACATTTAGTGCTAGAAGTTCGCCGTTTGAAATGGAAGAAATTAACATTTCCGAAACAAGTGGTCGCCGAATTCTCCATGACCATTTGGGTATGAATAAAATTACTGCTAGATGGGTACCGCGACTTCTTTCTGCTCTGCAACGTGAACGTCGAGTCGAATGTGCGCAATCGTTTTAAACATGTGTGGAGACGACCCAAAACCGATTTTGGAGTCCATTGTCACAGGGAATGAAACAATGGTTCTGTTTTACGATCCTCTATCGAAAAGGGAGTCCATGGAATGGCGGTGACCTGATGAACCTCGTCCCAGAAAGGCGAACGTCGTTCAATCAACGAAAAAGGATATGGCCACAATATTCTGTGATTGTGAGGGCATTTTGCTAATTGACTTTAAAGAGCGCAATACAAGTGTGAACGGCACATATTATGCGTCTTTATTGCATAAATTAAGGGACAGTATTTGTGCAAAACATCGCGGAAAATTGACAAAAGGTGTGCGATTATTGCACGACAGTGCTTCCGTCCATACTGCCGCCATTTCACAAGCTGCCATCCGCGAATGCGGAACATCCACCGTATAGTCCGGATATGGCTCCTTAGGGTACGTACTTTTAAGGACGACAGTGAGTTGCAAGCAGCTGTTATAGAACATTTTGACGGAAAAACTTCAGATTATTTTTACAAGGGTATCGAATTATTAGTTAATCGTTGTAATAAATGTATTGAAGTTAGGGGAGATTACATTGAAAAATATAAATTCTTATATTGTTCCAAGTTTCTTTTTTGTATATCAGGCCGAGAAATTATGGCGCCTACCTCGTACGTCTCTCATAATTTCAATTAATTAACCATATTAGGAGAATAATTTACATATACAAATTAAATAATATACGTCAATATAATATGACTTCATACAATTATTACGCTGAAACTCCCAAACTCCATATTTACTGTTACCTATTCGTGGATATATTTCAGGCAATTCAAACCCCCTAATTATTTCAGTTATTATTAGTAACAATTCGATTTTTAAATGTATTTGACACATTTATTGAAACTAACTAGAACAATATATGGGGTCTAAGTAAACATCGACAAGTAAAACGTGAATTGACCCTTATTATATTGAATTATGCAAACATGTGCCTACAAATAGCTATATGTACGCACTGGAAGCGTATTGTAACAGTCCCATTACATACGCAATTATAGCACGAAGGACTTGACCTAAATGTACACTGATGAACGTACATGCAAATGTCTAGATATCTACATTCAGATCATTCATTAATTTAGATAAGTAAATACACGATTGTTTATAATAATAATAATTCTTGTACGTCTGTCGAATACATATGTAGAGTACGAAAAATTAGCATAAAAGAGACTCAATCACATGAGTGAAACATTAATGTTTTAGTATAATGTTAATCTAACTAACTAGTAGGCAAGATAGCTAGAGAAATTAAATTTTGTGAAGCTTCTATAGCTTACAGACTTTTGATGTCGAATAATTTATAAATAAGCTAGTTTAAGCTAATATAAAAGTAGTTTAGAAACACAAGTTCTGACTACTAAAAACAAGTAATTACTATTTCTACTACTTGTGCGTATGCTAACGAACAATATACAAAAAATTCAGTATGACTTCAAAAAGAAAGTTTCTGAAATTAATGAACAAGACTCGCAAAGGAAACTCCAAACACAATCAGATGTACACGAAAGATAAATATAAAAGTGTCGATAAATTGAGTATCCCAAAGAAAATGGGTTTTCAAAGGGTAACAAACATGATTATTATTACACGAAATAGTACGATCTAAAGGTCGTATATAACGATGTAAAATTTTATATATGTATCATATTTCTAGGTAAATTATGTAGGATGTGTCAATGTATATAATGATACAATTTATGATTCAATAGTTTGCAAACTGTTTGGCACCACTAGGCAAATTTCCAAAAAGCAAAATAAAATAATTGTGCTGTCAATTTAATTTATAAATTTGATTTTTATTGAGACAAGGACATGTCTAGCTATTTTTCATATTACCCAGTTTGTTTATAAGCTAGCAAATCTTCAATAATATGTTTGATCCATAAAATAATGGCTCAGTTTAGAAAAAAGTTGTATATGGAAAAGAGAATCGCTTTTTAATAGTATCTACCCCACTAGCGTCGAAGAGTTTTTAAAAGAACGCAATGGAAACAACATTTTTAAAATTGTCACATACACCGAGTTTAACCTACCACGTGTAATTGTTATTTCATATTTCTGTTTGAAATTCAGAGAAATTATAGCAATACTTAATAGAATATTGTTTTAATAACAGAGCAATGTTTTCTGTTATTATTCGAAAAACAAAATCATTATATAAATATTTTTTATATATAAATATATAAAAAATTAAAATGATTGTAAGTTTACTCCCAGAATAAAAATGAAAAGAATATTTTCAGTGAAAACATTTTTTATTATCAATTAATCTCAAATGTTTTAAGTTTAAAATTGAGTCTTTATAAAGATCAGAGCATGCAAAAGAAACCTAAGAAAAATAAATGAAACTAAAGCAAACATTTTTGAATAAATTAAAATAGAGAAAAAATACATATTTGACTTAATACATTTTTAAAAGACCTCCTCCGAAATAAAATTAGGAAATGACATTATTTTTTTCACAAATCATTTTCTAAACCGGCAAGCTAACTAAATTACATTAAAATTCTTGCGTTTTGGTGAACTAAACGTGCCATCCTTTAATAGACTATTCTATCCCCAACTTTATTTTAACACAAGCTAGCATGTCAGAAAACAATAACTTTTATAATATGGACACTGGGTGATATTTGAATTCTTTTGAAATGAAGTTTTTTTCCACATAAATCAATTAATTTGCACCTTAATACACGGATATTGTTTTAACACCATATTGATTATGCAACCAAATGCCCATGTCGGCAAACAAATTTGCGGTAGGAAATAGTTTGATAACCGGTAAATTCAGAAACATCCTCTTTTCCAATTTAATTTGTGTGTGATAAAAATAACGTTTATTTAATATTTTTATAGCGCATGCATTGCAACACCTATGTATGTGAAAACACGTAACATTATGTAATTTGTTAATCATATTTCAACTGGCAAATATATTTTACCGCTATAAGAAGGCGAGTATGTCATTCGAAATTCGCATACGGTTCTAAACTTATTGCTCTGGGGGTGGCAATATGGTACTAAAGGTAAGTATAATTCTTACAGCTTTCTTACAAGAATTTTTAAGGCAATTATATTGAAATCAATTAATCGTATATCAGTAAATCTTGCATTTGTATAACGTTTGATTACCAATCCTATATTTCTATATATTCAATTTTTGTTATTATTATTATCGTTGTTCATAAAATTTAATACTTTTGCCGTTTCTTTTTTCTATTCTAAAATAATAGCATTTCAATTTTTTAATTTCATTAATCTTCTAATGTGTTCATGACAAAATGTTAATTAAATCGCTGACCTGTTATCTGCTTTATCTTTATAAGAGATATTTTGACCGGTGTTATATATTATAATTAATAAATTTGCAAAATTTTGATTTTCTCTGACCACAGTAATTGTACTTCAACTTGAAAAATATGTATACTGTTAAGAAACGATTTCAGACTTGATATACGAAAATGTCAATGGCCGCATTACAGAATATTAAACAATACGAGAGTCAAAAAATTGCAAATTACAAAAAGATTACATTACCTGCTAATGTATGGCAGTGGTAGAGCCCTTGGTGTGCGAGGGACGGGAGAGTGAATCCTTTTCAATAGAGACGCCGTTTGTGCCCGAATCACTCTCGTTTCGTCATCGAAAGTCTAAAAGCACATCGGTTAAGTCTACTTCAGTGAACGGAAAAGAAAAAACCACTCCAATAACCATTATATGTATTAAAAATCACGTTCATTTAATGGATTTTGGAGCAAATGTTAATGTGATTTTTTCGTATTATTCTGACATATTAAAATAAAATAAAAACATTATCACAAATTGATATTTAATTAAGAAATGTTTTGAAGTATAGAGTTACAGCATATTAATGTTCCATACTAGCATTAAGATTGAAATTACATTATATATTTATGTACCTCTATTATTAAAACATAAAACAAAAACAAAATAACCTTCTTTAAGCTGTAATAACAGACACAAGCCTCTATTAACGTGAAATTTCTAGTATTGAATATGAAACAAAAATTATTTTAGGTAAGAAGTTAATTATAGAAATCAATTATCCAAGCTCTTGATGAATAAATTCCTGGCAAAATAAAGTAATCGAATACCTTGGATGCAAAAATACAATCGCGGGTTTTCTGGGGGACGAGGTGAGGAAATAAGTTAACAAAGCAGCAGCAATATCGAGAAGAGATTACTGAGGACAACTGAAATGAAGACCTTAAGAACGATAACGGGACATACATTGAAGGATAGGCAGAGAAACACAGATATAAGAGAGAAGTGTCAAACGGACGACGTGGTCAGATGGTCGAGGAAGAGAAGAAGAGAATGGAACAACCATGTTAGCCGAATGATCCCCTATAGAAAGGTCAGGATAGTACGAAATAACACACCACATGGAAGGAGACCTATAGGACGACCACCAAAGCGATGGCATGATAGCTGGCAATCAAACTCACAAGAATCGCCATCGCAAAGAAACCGGAACTAAACAGGCGATACGCCTATTAGAAGAAAAAAATAAAGTAAAAAAAAAACAAAGTGCTTATCTTCCCGTTTAAATTTACAAAAATGTAATCCAATGTTTCACCAAGACTGCAACTCCATCTGACATGAAATCATAATACCACAATTACAATTTCAGAATGTATGGAACTTCATAAATTTTTCTTTATAATAGTCTCTTAATTTTAATGATAAGAATTGTTAGCATTCCAACTTTTTTAACGTACTTAAGTTTTTGTCGTAATAGACGACATAACTCAATGGTATGGTGATACAAGTTTTAAAAATCTTACATTTATAAAGAAATTAATTTCTTAATTTGTTGTAAATTGTAGTGTTAGTCATTTCTGTCCGATAAAAACGTAAAAATATACACCATTCTTTTTATTTTATTTTGCGATATACGACTGGAAGTGAATACTCAGAGTAGAAGATCTACTATTGTCTAGAAATAAATTATTAATTTGCTTTGATTTGAATAAGGAATAACAGCACTGCTGTCTTAAGTCCGAAACTTGTTTCATTGCGTCATTATCTCTGCATAATAGTCGAAGAATTATGGTGAAGATATATTATTATGAACATAATTTGCATAATTAGTAATCCAGAAGAAACTCTGTCATGAAATAGAGTGCCTCTCTCCTATATATAGTTCAGTATTTTGAGGCGAGTAAATCAAATAATTAATTAATATAAGAACTAGATTTACTCTTCGTCGGTCTAATCGAAAATATGACAGTAACACAAATACTAACAGCTATTAGAGTTTCAAAGCTTTGAGCACTTCCAACATCAAAAAAAGAAAAGTGTTACACCAGGATTTGACCAAAGTCCTATCTCTCCCTAAATTTCTTGAAAATATATACCAAAAATGCATTAGAGGAATAAAAAAAAGTGGTAATATGCTATATACTCTGAGCTTTTCGATATATCAGATGTTAGTAGACGAGAAGTATGATGGCATGAATAACATGACCTACAAACTTATAAAAAATAAGGCATATTGGAACTAAAACTAAATTTGAGCAAAACTGAATATACCTATATGGATTGGAAACAAAGAATAGAATTCAATACTTACCAGTGGGAAACATGCATAATAATATAATGGGTATAAATATTTGGAAATAAAAATATCACAGAATGAACCACTCGATTCGATATACAATGTGGAAAATCATTCACTATAATAAATGTTATACTAAAATATAAAAACAAAAACATTTCTAACAAACATAAAAAGTTACATAAACCACAATTGAGAGAAATCTAATAACTTAGAGGTCGAAAGTTTAGCCCAAGAAAAGAGATGTACAGGTTTACAAAGTACAGAAGTACATGTCTAAATTAGAATAGCAGACTAATCTAGAATGTAATAGATACCGAATAGTAGAGTTGAGAAAATTATGAACACAACCAGCACTGTTATAGAACACTAGACGAACAAACAGTTTGTATGGGTTGGATATATAAAAAAAAATAACACAAGAATACCTACCGCAAGAGATCATGGGATGAAGAATAAAAAAATTAGAAACGACGTAGTTGGAATTTTCTTCCTAACCGTACATTGTACATCATTGAATTTAACTACAGCGGCGCAAAGAATAAAGTAACAACAAATAATTTAGTATATAGATAATTATATAACACATACATATATATTATTTTGTGATAATGTTCATTTTTTTATTTTTCTTTGTATTTTGAAGTAACACGAGACTAGATCGAAGTTTGTTCAGATATCGTATTTTAGAAATAGTTAACATAAGTATGTATATTTACCAAGTAATAAACTGGATGCATAAATCATAAACTATGGTGTGAAATTACATTTATGAGTTAAACGCTGCAAGCTGTATCTCTTTTCCAGTATCATAAAGCATAAACAAGAAAGATATTAAAAAAGTCTAGAATTTTATCAAGATAATTTTAATTATTAAAAATCGAACTCTCTTTAAAAATATAGAGAACTAAACATTGTGAAGGCAGGTAAAACTAAAAGATTCTGCCATCTATTGGGATTGTAAGAGAATTCTTATAAAATATTTTAGAAACTTATTGTATCGTATATAAGATATTAAGCATGAAGTTAAATTTGCAGTTCTAACTATGATAGTAACAGCACCTTATCCTTTCTTGCGCATAGAAAGATGCAGGACATTGGAAAAATGTTACACTTTTTTATAATAAACTCATAGGTGGAAGTACCTCATTTGTAAAATATAGACATTATACATAAGACGCCTGTTCATCAATTTTGCATTTAAATATACTTTTATTTGAACATATTTACCGATCAAATGATAATGAAAAATAAATCATTCATGCAAATTATTTCTTAGGTAGGGCAAAGAATTGACATATATTTATAGTATGCCAAAAAGCATATATTTAAATTGAGATATAAAAACAGAGATATTGCTCGCAGCGTTTAAAATGTTTAGTACTGACAATTGCTTTGCTTTTTCACAGAAGATACGAAATCGGTTAGCAGTTTATTTCTCAGAAAAGTAGGTATATAACGTAAATAAACATGTATATTAAAAATGTACATATATTAATCAAAAAAATATTGAACCAAATCATTATTCCAATTTCAAAATTATTTTCAAATATAATTATACATTTAGAATATAATTGCGTAAAATAAAATAACACAATATTATGTAATAATCTCAAAAAATGTTTCACCAACGCCACACTGTTTTCATCAGGTAGAAACGCAAACTTATAAACACTAATAAATTACAAGCGCTGCAACTCTTGACAATTAACATGAAGTAACACCAAACAACCATATTAATAGCACCAAAATATAAAAGTACTTAAATTAATTGAATTATTAAGCAACGGTGTATTATTTTCTCAATTATGATTCATTTTAAAACTGCTAATTTCAAAGCTTTTCAACAAATTTATCTAAGCGCATTTTTTTCTAAATTTTACATTTAGAATTTATTATGAAAAGGATGATTTTCTTGTAATACGTGGTTGAACCTATAGTAGAATCTTGTTTCTTATTTAAACAATTAAACAAAAATTTTCATCAACTCGTTTCTCAAATGATTTACTTCATTGGCCACCATGCTTGACACACAAATTTGTTTGGAAACATAAAACACACAAATTATACAATTAAGTTGTTGCACACAAGTTAAATGAAATGCCTGTGTAATTCAATTACACAATAATCAGATATTTATATTTATTAATTTGAAATAGATTTATTAACAGATTATTAATCAAGAATTTGAGAAAAAAGTATATAAATGTGTGTCAAACCCTTTCTTTGGTTGTTGCGGATTGCCTTCCAAAATTCTCATATAATTTAATTAACGTTAACGTCGTTCAAATGTTTGTCAAAAAAATTGTTTTGTATAAGTTTGTAAGATACAGCATCCAACCTAAATGTGTCTTATCTGTATCATGCAGTACCAGCAATTCATTCCTGATGAAATGTTAACCTTACTTTTGTTGAAATTAAATCATGATACCGTGTTTTATTTTATTTTACGGTTATGTATCTTCATGAAGTATATATCAAATCTATTCAATATATAATGTTCAACTTCATCTAACCTCTACCTAATATTATATTTTACTTCTCAAATTAGATGCCAATTTTAAAATCCTTTTCAAATTAAAGATTAGCTTTGTAAACTAAGCACTTTGTCTATGCGGGATTTTGACAACTATACAAGATATGAAGTTTCAAGATTTGTCAATCAATTTTCTATAGCTAGACACAATTATTATTTCCAAAGGCATCAGGTAACCGAACAAAATTAATGATATTAATGCATTTCATAAAGTAAATATTAGTTCAGTTATCAGAAATTAAACTTGCATAGAAAACGGAAATATTTTTTTTTGAAATTGCAATTTTACGTCTTTGAACTGTAAATAACTAATGTCTAACAAATTCTAAGAATCTGTATTCACAATGTTCTGTATGAATTTTATAAAAACAGATCTGCTAGAATAATATTATTAAGATTTTGCCTGAAACGTTTGAGCAAAAAATGTGTATATTCATCTACATTTAATGCTGGAAATGCTATCCATTAGGAAGAAAAGGAAAGTAATCCATTCTTGGAAAATTGCATCAAGTATTTTTGGCATTGAAATACTGCTACAAATCGCTCAAGCATATATTTCAAGATTATAAGTAGACTAGAGCAATTGACATACAATTATAAACTAGTAGAGCAACCTGAAATGAACAACTTGAGTTAATACTTTTACTAGATACATTTTTATAATAGATGCAGTAATAAGATTAAAGGGAAATACATAGTAAATAAAAGAAAGTGTATAAAAGGACCATTAGATTTTAAACACAAGGATATTATTAAATTATAGCATTGCAAAGTTTAACTTATGTCATTTTAAATAACATGTTCGTAGAAATTTTCTGGAAATGGTTACTTCAAGATACAAATATATAATTAAAATATTTGGTAAGCATGTGATAGATAAAACTAGCAGTGTGCCAAAAGCGAATACTACAAAAAGCGCAATAGTAGAGCTGCAAAATGTCAAAATATCAAAAATCAAATAAAAAAAAGTATATAAAAGTTGTATACTTACAAAAATTTAAAATTGCTTTTTGTTTTGTTTTTTAAAAAATATTTTATTTAAAAAAAATAGCCAAAGACACCAATTATTTATGAATGTGCGTATCAAAATATTAAATTAGTTTATTGACAAATATTTTCAATGTAATGAAGAGCATATAAGCTTGTATTTCAAAAAGAGTACAGAATAATTTTTAACATACGCATTTACTACTTAAACATTTATAAATAAAATTAAATACCAGGGAGCCTTCCTGTGTTTTAATATCTGTAACCCTGAAAGCACCAACGTTAAATATTAATCATCTTCCATCGATTTTGGCTCATCATAATACGTATGGAAAAAAAGTATACAGCATGTAAAATTTTCCTACCATACTAAAACGGTATTACTTTTTGTCCTTCTTATTGAGAAATGGTATTCAACACAGTATTTTTATTATTTGGGGTTTGAGCGACCCACATTAATGTATATCCAATATAATTTTAATTCTTCAGAAACATGAATTCTCAACTTGCATTGAAATGTGGTTATAATTAGTACATTCTATTTCGTATATGAGCATATTAGTAGAGGAAAATTCTCCGGTAGTTTATGAAGATAATTCGTAAATGACAAAATCAATATAAAAGGGGTATCCAAAAGAAACAGAACTGATATGGTGATGGACAAACGTTCTGTAGTACCGCGTTCTATTGCTAGGGCGTATGAGGCTACCGAGTCAGTAAACCAAGCGTCGTTGCTAATGAAGGTTCCGTTCCCTTTGTATGCATTTTTAAGTGACAGTTGCAATGGCTGATTCTCGTGTACAGAACGCGGCCGCAAATTTTTATTTCTTCTTTAGAAAAACTGACACAAAAGCTCTTGAGAGGTTAAAAACGGGCGGGCTACAAGGTCATTGGGAGTACTCAAGTGTTCGAGTGGTTTTCCTCTTTCAAAACAAATGACAAACCTCGCTCTAGTCGTCCTTCCGCGGCCCAAATAGATAAAAATGTTGAAAAAATTCGGGAAATCATCCTGGAAGGTCGACGACGGACCATCACAGAGGTTGAGGAGCTGTCTGAAGTGACGTGGTGTTCAGTTCAGCAAAGTTTAACGAAAGATGTAAGGCTGTAATTGGTAATTGCAAAATTCGTTTCTCGACTGCTGATTCCTGAACAAAAACAAGGCCGCCCAGAAAGAAGAGTTTCAAAAATATCCAAACTTTTTTCCAAGGTCATAAATCAAACTTTTTTCCAAAGTCATAAAATTGGATAAGTGTATTAGTGTCAATGGAAAATATTTTGAAGAGGATTGAAGGCTTTTTATTTAAAACTTAAGCAAATAAGTTTAAAAAAATAATTCAGTTTCTTTGGGTGTCCCCTCTGATGTGTGATGGATAGAAGTAGTTTAAATAAAAGATATTTAAAATTATTCGAGGACGTTTAAATTGTAGAATATTAGTTCTTATATAATTTTATAAAACTATTCTACAACTTAGTAATTTACGTAAATGCAGTGGCGGCTGGTGAGTACGTTTTGGTGGAGCACATACATAGACAAGATTGATTCGTTTATTATCGGTGATATGCTCGGCATCTGGGAGTATATCACCGATAATAAACGAATCAGTCTTGTCTATGTACGTGCACCACCAAAACGTATTCACCAGCCGCGCCAGCGTAAATGATGTATTAAAATCATGAAGTCTATGTGACACCTTCATACAACACATAAATAAATAATTGCATCTTACCCTTTGCAATATTATTTTGAAGCATAAGTAAATTTCTATTGTTCATATTATTTATTGCAATATGAACGGAGCCTCACATACTCACTCTGGCAAATCGTGGTGTTAGAGGTGCTACATATGGTGCTGATAATTGAGCGGGATAGTAATCTAAATTTGGATTACGCACATACACTAGTTTCTGTAAATAAAAACTCTTCAGGCCACAGGGTTTTTTTACATATAATTAGACAACCCAAAATAGTTATCTTCAAGGAAACACATATTTTTCTAATTTCTTTTCTGTACCCTTTATAAAATTTTAACGACAAAATATTAATAGTAATATTATTTCAAAACATAAAGCAGGCGATAGCTATAATAAAAATATCTTGATAATAACGCCTGATGCATGAGGTATGATAATGTATTGGTGTCTTTGAAAACTTGAACAAAAATTATTTAATAGCAATTTATTTACAATATGGGTAATCTTGACTTATACTTACGGCATTCAAGCTCCAATATTTTGAATATAGGGGAGAGTACTTGTAATAATAATCATATAAAGAGCTTAAGTAACTACTCTGAAAATGCATATACAAAATATTACCGCTTTTGAAATTAGCGTTTCGTATGTATGTATCTATGTATGTGTGTAAATCAGCAAGTACCTTAAAATTATAATTGTAGAAGATTCGATAAATTCCAAAGTAAAAGCTTTTATGGGGGTATTATATACATGTATATGTCATTTTTGGAGTAAAATTTAATGGGAATAAATATTAATGCAAAAGAAAAATACTTATTGTACTTCCAATACATAACTTCAAATCTTTCAAAAAAACGTCACCTATTTCCATCGTGTAGCTCAATATGGTAAACAAATATGGCCCTGTGTAGCTATATAAGTTTGGTCTTATATAGATGTTGTTTATCAAATCTAGACGTGGGTTAAGAAAGCGATAAATAATAACGTTCATCGTATTTTGTATCCACTAGTTTTTGGATTCACTGATAATTAATTTGACGGTGATTCTTTGCGCAAAGTGAATAGCCTATCAAAAAAGAAAATGCCTTTTTGGTGAAGAAGTTTGGTTTACTGCAGAAAGAATACCAAAGTCATAGTTTGGGTATGGTATCATTTAGTTTGAAATAGATTTCTCTACTGTTGAAAATGAACAAAACTATTTACAGTTACGATGACTATTAGGTCCTCAAAAAGAAACGTTAGAGGGAACTTATTCATAATCTTAAATTTTATTGTAAATTATGATAAATAGGTTATTGTTATTGTAGGCAACTATATTATCCCATATAATAATAATAAGATTACGAATAAAATCCATTCTCACAATCCATCTTGGCGGCTTGGTGATAGGGGCAACAGAAGATAATCACGATGTAGTTTCTTTATATTAAAAGTTTCGTCTAATTATTTATGAGTGTTATTAGTATAAAGTATATCTAATAATATAAATATATACTTTCAATTCATTTTTAATTAATCCACGAGCACATTAAGCATAACAGAGTATCTATATGCAGATTTCATCATCATTTTGCTATTTTTGGAATAAAACCCAGCGGCATTTCTGAAATAGAAAAGTTGGTATAAAAGTTTCGAATTACATGAAAGCGACTTAAGTTTCAATCACATCTTTGACATCCAGATGCTGTAGTACTTTAACGAAAAGATAATATTATTTCATTTTCTTTTTACATGAGATGAATCAATCGTCCATTTTACTTTCTTATACGTAGTATAAGGAAGTATTGTGATGATGAAAATTTTCGACCTCGAGATTTTTTCAGATGTCCACGTTTTGATGTCCCCTGATACCGAAAAAGTGGTTTTTAAAAAATGTCTGTGTGTCTGTGTGTGTGTATGTCTGTGTGTGTGTGTGTGTCTGTTTGTGTGTGTGTGTGTGTGTGTGACCACGATAGCGGTCAAACCGCTATAGGTATCAATTCCAAATTTTATATTTACAAATATAATCTCCCTCTTGAGATCTGATTAGATTTTCAGTAAAATCGGCAGACCGGAAGTAGTAGTTTACTTCAGTGAAAAAATCGAATTTCGCCAATTACTCGTCAACTACTAAGTTTAAACAAATTTATAAAGAATTCATATGTACTTAAAATTAAGTTTGAGACAAATTGTCTTAAAAAAGTTTTTCGAAATTCCAACCGGAAGTAGGTCTTTTACTCTTATCGAAAATCAGTTTTTTGCGAATATCTCGCAAGTCATGCTTTTTAGAGAAGTATGTTTCGAGTATAAAAGTACTTAGAACATAATTTTCAATATCTTTTGTATAAAAAAATTTTCAAAATTCAGACCGGAAGTACCACTTTTACTCTTATCGAATAGCGATTTTTTGCAAATATGTCGTAAATTATGCATTCTATATATATTTATCAAGGGTACAAAAGTATTTAGAACTGGATTTTCAATATTTTTTGTATATATGAAATTTCAAAATTCGGACCGGAAGTAGCACTTTTACTCTTAGCGAGTAGCACTTTCTTGATAATATCTTGCAAAGTATGCATTCTATAGCGATTTATTAAGAGGACGAAAGTACTTAGAATAGGATTTTGAATAAGTTTTCTATAAAAAAAATCTTAAAATTGTATAGTTTCAAACGCTCATACGTATAAGAAAGTCGTGTGGTGGCCACACCTCATTTTTTACTTTCTTATACGTAGTATAAGGAAGTATTGTGATGATGAAAATTTTCGACCTCGAGATTTTTGCAGATGTCCACGTTTTGAGGTCCCCTGATACCAAAAAAGTGGTTTTTAAAAAATGTCTGTGTGTCTGTGTGTGTGTGTGTGTGTGTGTGTGTGGCTGTGTGTGTGTGTGTGTGTGTGTGACCACGATAGCGGTCAAACCGCTGTAGATATCAATTCCAACTTTTGTATTTACGAATATAATCTCCCTCTTGAGAACTGATTAGATTTTGAGCAAAATCGCCAGACCGGAAGTAGTAGTTTACTTCAGTGAAAAAATCGAATTTTGCAAATATTTCGTCAATTACTAAGTTTAAACAAATTTATAAAGGATTCAAATGTACTCAAAATTAAATTTGAGAAAAATTGTATTAATAAAGTTTTTCGAAATTCCTACCGGAAGTATACTCGCGGCATAAAGTTTTGTCGGGTCCTAAGACGAACTATATGGAAGGTATCACTGGTCAACTTTAGTAATCCGATATTTCCGACTAAATTTTAATAAACCATAAAGAGAGATTGTGATATTTTTGTTTATACTTGAGAGATGAAATATTAAATTTCGTCAAAACAACACCTAGCATAATAAAGCAATAAATAAGCAAACAAAAAATTACACAAATAATCTTTTGAAGACAATATATTTAAATAATATTCCAACATTTAAATACCCCCAACAATTGCCTTGTAAATAATCAATATTAATCAAGAACTTTGAATTAAATTATCATAAAAATACCTTATTTTTTTGTATTTATTTTAAAATAAATAGAATGTATATTAAGGAAAAAAATTAATGACAGATACATACTCGTAAATATCATCAATATATATAATTACAAATTCGATAAAACACTACACAGATCTTAATAAAGCATTCATTCTCGCCCTTGAAAAATAAAATAAATAGGGAAAGCCGAAAACATTTGTAGAACACAAAAAGATTTCTTTGTATTGATGACACATCAATGTTATCGTGTCATAAATCATTTGTGAAGATTATTTGAAATATATTTACTTCTACATATATGCCACTTGTATTTTCTTTTACGAAGCAGTATTTACTCAAACTTAGCTATCATAATTCATAAACATTGAATATAATCCCTCTTTATTTCGTGTTAGAATTTACTAGAGTTGACCAATGATACCTTCCATATAGCTGTTCTTACGACCCGACAAAACTTTATGCCGCGAGTATACGTCTTTTACTCTTATCGAAAATCAGTTTTTTGCGAATACTTCCAAGTCATGCTTTCTAGGCAGGTACATTACGAGTATAAAAGTATTTAGAATGTAGTTTTAAATATCTTTTGTATAAAAAAAATTTCAAAATTCAGACCGGAAGTACCACTTTTACTCTTATCGAATAGCGATTTTTTGCAAATATGTCGTAAATTATGCATTCTATATATATTTATGAAGAGTGCAAAAGTATTTAGAGTTAGATTTGGAATATTTTTTGTATAAATGAAATTTCAAAATTCGGACCGGAAGTAACACTTTCATACGTATAAGAAAGTCGTGTGGTGGCCACACCTAATTTTTAATTTTGCAACTATAACTCACATATCGTTCAATTTAAAAAGTTTTTTCATAGATAATCTTGATGTGCGTTTCAAATTATACGAAAGTATCTGTGTGTTACTTCAGGTCTGAATTTTGAAATTTCTTTTATACAGAAATTATTCTAAACACAGTTCTACATGCTTTTGTACTCTTGATAAATCTATATAGAATGCATAATTTACGAATTTACGAGATATTTGCAAAAAATCACTATTCCATAAAAGTAAAAGTCTCACTTCCGGTCTGAATTTTGACATTTTTTTATAGAAAAAGTATTGAAATTCAAGCTTTAATTACTTTTGTATCTGCCTAGAAAGCATGACTTGCGAGATATTCGCAAAAAAGTGACTATCGATAAAAGTGAAAGACTTTCGGCAAGAATTTCCAAAAAATTTTTAAATATTTTTTTTCTTAAACTTACTTTTGAGTACATTTGAATTCTTTATAAATTTGATTGAACATAGTAGTTCGATTTTTTCACTGAAATAAACTACAACGACCGGTTCGCCAATTGAACTGACAATCAGATTTCAAGAGGGAGATTATTCTCGTAAATATACAATGTGAAATTAATATGTTTAGCCGCTTGTCGCTATCGTGGTCACACACACTCTGACAGGGGGGAAACGAGGCACCTTCTTAAAAACCAGTTTTTCGGTATCAGCGAACTTCAAACGTGGACTTCTGCAAAAATCTCGAGGGCGAAAATTTTCACAATACTTCCTTATACTACGTATAAGAAAGTAAAAGAAGCACAGCAATGATTATGTTAAACATGTTAGGAGATATTACCCTGAATCTACTACTATTCTTCTATAATAATATAATGAATGATCAAATATGGCTTTATATGCAAACCACATTTTATTTGACAGCAGTAATAAACAAAAAATTAGATGTGGAGAGCAAACGACTTTCTCGTACGTATGTGCGGTAAGAATTGTTTATACTAAAGTTGTTCCAAATCATACATTGGCAAAAAACTGCGCTATGATGAATGTCTTTTTTTATGCAAGACTTATTCCAAATCCAACTCTAAATAACTTCATACTCTAAATGCTATACTATAAATCTGTATGGATGCATAATTTTCGAAAGATTTGCAAAAAAACTGCTATTCGATATTTAAATAAGTAGAAGAGATACTTCCTGTGCAAATTTTAATTTTCAGGAAGTTTTTCAAATCGAGCTCAAAATACTCATATACTTACTATATCTGTTTAGAATGAATAATTGGCGAGATATTTGAAAAAACTTATATGCTACTTTCGGTCCAAATTTTGAATTTTCTTTTAAAAAAATGTTCCGAATCAAGCTGTAAATACTTGCATACTATTAATATGTCTGTCTAGAAGATACAAGTTGCGAATTATTTACAAAATGCAATTTTTTCCATGAGAGTCAAAGACCAGCTTCCGGTAAAAATTTACAAAAACTTTCGCTAAATTTTTTTTCTAAAATTCCTTTCGAGTACTTTTCTATTTTTTAGAATATAGTCTAAACTTAACAATCGACAAGATACTGGTATAATCTAATTTCTTCACTGAAGTAAACTACTTACTACTTCCGATCTACCGATTTGTCTGATCCGAATTTTAGTTCCATTTGCCTCTAACATCTCTGCGGGAGTGACAATTGATATATATATATTATTAATCTGTCAATGTGTATTACGAATATTCTTATTTATACAACCATTTCTCTATGCGAATATATTTAAAAAATGTAAGTTCCTCCCCAAAGCTACTACGTAAACTAATGCTAACATATGACATAGGTAATTGCTGACTTACTACACTATCACAAATTATCGCATTAAATATGCATGAAAATAAAGTAAAAATTCAAATTAAATTGGTGTCTTTGCTACAAAAAAAAATCAAATAGAAAATGCTCATATTTAACGCTACATTAGTGATATTTATATAAGATTCACATATAAACTTATACTTACAAGTGAATATAATGACGAATATCTAGGACGATACAGAGGATAATTATAGTAATAATAGTATGGATAATAAAGAGAAACGTCAGAAATTGGACGTCTTAGTATATATTTCTGAAAAAAAATTGTAAAACGTGTAACGTAAAGATACCAATAACATAATAGAAAGTGTAACACGAATTATAAATGTGAGTCTAAGCGAACGCTTCTGAAATAATATTTCGTTTGTGATTGATATGCTAGTAATACATGTACTGAACGATGGTAGTCATGATTAAAAATTTAAAAATCAAATTGCTTAAGACAGCATTACTGTAAAGCTATTAACGTTCTTAAAATTATGTTGTGAATATTTACAAAATATTAGTAGTATAAATCAGAAAATTCATGATTTTTGAATATAAGTTATACTAATATGCAAATATAAAAGTACAGATAAGACGACAAAAAGGTTAGTAACCTAATGCGAAAAATCACTTATACAATTTATTTACAATCAGCTGGAAATAAATAAATAAAGTCGAATTGTAGATATGTACTCTAAATAAGTGGGATGACATTAAACTCTATATCTCCTAGTTTGAGTTGTTGATTATAAATGCCTTATTTTTACGATAGCAATTTATTGATTAGCATCCATCAACAGCTTCAGGCCAATTACAGGGGGTTTCGGAATCGATTAATACGCCAGCGCATAGAATGCTATGTTAGCTACTACCACCTATCTGCATTCGCCAAAAAGCGTGGAGATACAACTAAAAACTAACCTTTAGAGTGGATTGCAGGACTTCATCAAAAGACATACAACAGTTAATTACAATATTCGGATGCACAAATGTCAACGTACTAGCGCATATACAGTGTGACCAGTGAAGTCCGCATCATATGAGATTTTTTTGTATTAATAGATTTATTCTAAATTTGAGTTTGGCATCAATTTCTGCTTCGATCAAGATGAAAATTAACCAAAAAAATAATAGTCACGTGATTCGCATTATCTGTCAAATTTAATTTTTTTTCCAAAAAAAATTCAAAAGTGGGGTTATTTCTCAAAATATCGAAAAAAGTTATTAGAAAAAGTTTTTCTAAAAACAATTTTTAGCCCATACGCAAAATTTCAGCTGCATAAGATAAATTAGATTTTTTGCCAATTTTTTTGTAAATTGCACCACTGTTGCGAAATAAGACAACGCAACCTACATAAAACTTCTTAGTTTTAACAATGCTTTATTCCAGACACATTTTCTTTAAGGCAGTGCCATATTCAATGTGTGTTTTTCTACAAAATCCAAATAGGGCTATTAAAATTTGGTCACATGTGATGCAAAGTTTATTTGTTTTCGACCCTGTATAAGGTAACTTCATAAAATAACTATTTTTGAAAATGTAGTTTGTGTCTAAAAGTAATACACATTAATATTAAGAAAATAGTTTAATTGGAAAGTCAAATTTTTTAATAAAATAATCATAATACATTATAAAAATGAAACGCATTTAAAATTCCACCTTTTCAATTAATAACAATATGTAATTTTGGTATTTGTATATTAAATTAAACATAATTTGAAAAACCTAAAAATTAAAATTATATTTCTGTGTGCCTCCCATTGCGTTCAATACAAACAATTGTTCTTCTTGATACATCTTTAATGGAGTTTCTGATACTAAGGGGCCTTATTTCTAAAATACAGTTTCGAATCACCGTTTCCAAATGATCAACATTACGGAAAGGTTTTTCTTTGTAAACTTTTTTTTTAGGTAACCCCACAAGAAAAAATCAAGTGGAGTTAAATCCGGAGACCTAGCCGGCCAGTATTGCTCCATATTACGCCCAATTACTTTGCCCCTAAATATTTCCAAGAGGCGTACTTGAACCCGTCTTGTAGTATGGATGGGAGCACCGTCACACTGGTACCACAAATTATGCCTTATTTCAATAGGCATATTGTCCAAAACTTCAATGACCTCGGTGTTAAGGGAGCGTAGGTATTCTTCAGAATTTAAATTGCCTCTAAAAAAATAAGGCCCAACAACTTGATCGTTTAAAATACCGCACCACACATTAGTTTTAAAGGAATACTGGTCCTTGCATTCTATTATAAAATTTGGATTTTCTTGAGCCCACCATCTACAATTTTGAGAGCTAACAACGCCGTTTGAAGTGAAAGTGGCCTCGTCGGTCCATAAAACGTGAAACGGAAAGGACACATTTTCTTCTTTTTCCCCCTGGTACCAAAAAGAGAATCCCAAACGTATGTCAAAATCTTGTTCCTTAAGAGTATTTATAAATTTAGGTTTATACGGCTTAAATTTATTTTTGTGCAAAATATTCCTTACACTCTCTCTTTGAACGTCAGTTCTGCGAGAAACATGTCTAATACTAGTTTGACCATGTTCCACAATATCTAGGCAAACATTTAATTGGACTTCTTCACTATGTTTTATAGGATTGTCAAGTTTTTTAAATGAACTTTCCACCGATCCAGTTGATTTAAATTTCACCATAATCCTACTCACAGTAGATTGTTGCACATTTTTGCCTGGATGCCTTTCATTAAAAATGTTGGCCGTTACACGATGACTTGTGTTTTCACCACATATTAATACAATTTCAATTCTTTCCTGTACAGTTAACATTTTTTTATTTGATACACAATATTAATTAAAAGCCACTATGATAAACAGAAAGCGATTTGACTGTCATTAATAAAGCAAGGGGGCTTGTTGATCTTCTTTATCATTTATTTTGCGGCCAACTTGTGTTTGGTGCATCATCGTAAGGTACAAAACTAGTTATTTTTTTGGAAACTGAACTTAAATAATAAAAGACTATTTTTACTTTTTATAACATAGCTCCATAACAAATTTTAATAAAGGGGTTTTAAATTAAATCATTGAAACTAGTTAAACTTACGTAAAGTTAAACGAAAATTTATTTTCCACTTAATGCAGACTTTACTTGTGACGCTGTGTACTTGTCTGTATTAATATTAATGTGTATTACTTTTAGACACAAACTATGTACATTTTCAAAAATAGTTATTTTATGAAGTTAGCTTATACTTTGCATCACATGTGACCAAATTTTAATAGCCCTATTTGGATTTTGTAGAAAAACACACATTGAATATGGCGCTGCCTTAAAGAAAATGTGTCTGGAATAAAGCATTGTTAAAACTAAGAAGTTTTATGTGGGTTGCGTTGTCTTATTTCGCAACAGTGGTGCAATTTACAAAAAATTGGCAAAAAATCTAAATTATCTTATGCAGCTGAAACGATGCAGCAACACTTCCATATGTGCTTGAGTTTGAATAAAACGAGGAATTCTTCAGAAGTCTTTGTCAGTGTTTCTTCTTTTTTAATTATGTGCATATTTCGTATTGCTATTTACAGCTTTGATTTCATATTTCTCACTCATACTACATGTGTATTTGAAAAATCAGCATGTAGATAGAGCATCCACCTGTGTTAAGCAAGAAAATGAATAAGCGAGTTCTCTGAACAACCTTTTTTGGCGTCTTTTCTGTACCTATATACACCGAAGTTAGCTAATTACCCACAAATTTTAAAACTTAACACACTAATTGGAAATATATAAGACTCTGTATTTTTAAAGAGTAGCTTTCAGATAAAAAGTTTTGACAATTTTGAAACATTATTAAGATTTTGTAATTATGTTAAATTTCCCTTTGAATCACAAGCATATAGTCCTCTTTTTAAATAATTTTGTAGTTCTTACTATTTCCGAGTGTATAAAATCATGTATTTACTAGACATTTGGTATAGGTATATTAATTATAATACTATGTAAGATAATCAAAAACAGTTGCAGGTATACCACTTTGGGATGCCGATTTATTTTCCTTTATCCAAGAATATCTTAATTCCACTTATTTTTATGCTTTATATTCAATTTATATATGGAAGTCTGCCTATTCTTCCTAGTTACACAGACTCGATATGGGTGCACTTTTAAAATATCTGACATAAATATGTAATATATATGTAGAATGTAAAAAATCTTTTACTATTGCCTCTAACAATCTGTTCTTTAATTTAAACTTTTATTTATTATTTATTTGGCCTCTAATTAAACAAAACCATAAAAAATGTTTAATCTTGGTTCCAAACACTTTTGTGAATTTTATTTTAGTTCCTACCAGAAAGAGTAGGTACAGTTACTAATGAACTGAACTCAAAAGCACCGGAGCTTAATCGTAGTACAAAAAAGAATTATAATTTTACCCAATATGAAAAAATTGAATCGTTTTAGTTATTTGTAGTATCTAGCATAAAATCGATCATACTGAAAGTATCAAACAATCTGAATTTATCGAAAAATTGTATTGTATGAGAAATTTTGTACATTGACTAAATATATTTGTATTTATTATTTTACAAATTTAAAAATCACATGTGCTTACAAACGATTAACTGATTCCCTAAAAGCACAATAATGCTTTGAGCATAACATAATGTGTATAACAGTTTTTGGAGAAATGGTATAGCTCTGCTTCTGCATATATCTGGTAAATACAGGCCTTAGTAGTCAATATTGAGAAAATGTTGACTAAGAATTATATCGTTTGGATTAACATTTGTGTAATATTCTATCGACTGATATTGCTCAACCACGACGTTTATTGCATTGAAAAATGTAATTATAGGGTTTCAATTTTAAAATGCTCAACCAACATCGCAGATTTATTGCCAACAAAATACCCATGGCTGGAATCGCTCATTAAGGGGGAACTGCCGACTACCGAAATCACGTGGTTAGAAATTCAAGGTTTTCTCCGTTATTTTTGCAGCGATTTTATTTCTGAGGCACCTAAAGAATTAAATTTTATAAAACTTATTAAAATATTTATAGATGGAGTCTAGAAAGTGACTCAAGTTTACCATATGTTTTCTATATTATATTTCCACAAAGGGAAAAACGTCCTTTAGGTACCTTCAATAAATCTTACTGTAAACGTACAGCCTTAAGGCTGTACGTTTCAACTTAATTTACAAAATAGTTATTGAGAAAAACTTGAATTACAAACGTAAGTTTTGCCCTATTTCTGAATACACATAGCCTAAATTTTCAGTGTTCCTCTCATAATGAGTCAATAATAATACTTAACTTAAAACACACGAATATATTACTTTTTTTTGTATTTGTTCCACAAAACAGAAAATTACAACTCTCGTCAAGAATCTTACTGACGGCGGCAGTTCGCCCTTAATCATAATATTTATCCAAACGTGAGAGCCTGGTGTTGATATTTCCTCCATCTGACGAGATCTGTAGAAAAGGAAACCAGTCTCCAACCAACTGTGGTGCTATGGAAACTACAGATGTGAATGAGCTGCTATTATTCGAAATTATTTCAATTCGGTTGTTTTCAGGTTTTCATTTTATACATTTAATAAATATGAAAATTTATTTAATTGTACCTTATGTGTAACGTTAGATAGATTGTGTGTAGAGTTCGTAAATAAAATTGCCTGCTTTTGATTGTAAAGGAAATACGTTCCTAAATTATGCAAGAATTAACAGTACATTATACATCCATAACTTTTCCCTCCAATTATACTCTACAGGTATTAACTAACTTCGGTGGATTTAGTTCAATTTTTCAGTAGCTACCATTTTTTTTTAATAAATTACGATCGTTCAGTACATCAAAAGTATTTCGACAACATTTTAACTGTATTTGTAATTTTGTGCTACTTTTTTTTTTATTAATATTCACATTGCCTAATAGTATCTATACATGTAGATCATATATACATACATATATTATAACGCTGATGTATCCAACTGTATAAGAAGAAACATAATTTGAAGCAATCTATGAACATTTACAAAATAAACTTGTACAATACTTACACTTGAAGACATAACATTTCTAGGACGCAGAAAAGAATAATCGTAATCGTAATAATACGGATAATGTGGATAATAGAGAGTATCGTAAGTATAAGACGGGCGTCTTATCAAATAACTCTGAAAAATAGCAAAAAGTATGTATAGCTATATCCAAACTAAAACCACATGTTTTCAAAAGCACCAGCTGCATATGGAAATTTCGTCGGTGTGATACAAGCTTATGTCAGTTTTAGTATAAAACCAGTTAAAGAAATACCACGAGATCTTTCCTTAAAAACTGATCAAACGATTTTTTTTAAACAATTTTAAATTACGATTTTCAATGTTTTCTTCAATACCACATGAGTGAAAAATATCAAATTATAAAATTCTAATCACATTCATAACAATATGAAAGTACAGCTTGGCCAAAACAAGAGATAAAATGTATGACTTCGCTTTTTTCAAATCATGAAAATCAACAAATTGCTTTTAGTTGCTGTATTGCATTCCATAAAATTCACGAAAGAAAAATTAAATATGGTTATTGTTGGAACCTACATTAAAAGAAAGTATTGAATATACTATGTATTCCTAAAATAGCGGACATATATCCAGATTCCCTAGATGACATTTCATAAGTAGAGTGATTTATATATTTGTTACTTCACCTATACTCCATCAGATGGACAAACTGTTAAATTAATTCCTCAAAAAAAAAACTCTCGGGATGGAGATTCAAACCGAGAAATAATTGAAGAATCTTTTTATAAAATATATCATATGGAAAACGTTATAATTTATTATTTTTAATGAAAACGATCGTGAATCGCATGTATTTTTTGTGGTATCCTAGAACATCCCCAGCAAAAATAGAGACTTCAATTTAGAATGATACATTTTGAAAAGATGTAATATAATACTTTAAACAATTAATATTGTAGAGTCATCATAGCTGAACGAGTAGGACGCTTGACTTCAAGTTTAAAAGTTCTGGGTTCTATCTTAGATCTGTTCGTCACTCACGTCTATAGCATTTCCTCAAGCCCTACTTCTACTTAAACTGTTGAAAATATGAACTTACAAGTCTCTCTCTGGAGTAATAGTAGGCAGTCGATGCATAGCAATACTCCCGTTATCATTCTAATGCACTGATAGGCTCAAAATTAATGTTCGTACGATTGCATTATTTAGAAATTAATATAATCTTAAAAAGTTCAAGAGAATAATAATTACTTCTATAGGCTTTTGGTATACTTTTAATGGCAAAGATACCCTTCTTACCGACTACTATTACCCCAAGGCTTGACCTTCAGAGACTTATTATCAACATCCTCAGTCTATGTCCACTAGACTCTAAATAGAAAACAGTATTGGGATTGAATTCGGTTCTTTCGACCTTACTTTCTATGTTTCCTTTAACCAATCACAAATCACAAAAAACTATAACTTTCAAATATAACATTAAACTATTAATTCCAATAGGTACTGTAATATAAAAATATGAGAATAGTTAGATGGCTTAAAATACCAGTTGATTATTTTTCCAAAAATAAAATACAGTACACAGACTGAGTCCTGGCCGATGGGAGGAGCCTCGACCTATAAGTCGCACAGATTTATAGGTCAGTGCGTGACAGAGAAAGTATTCGGAAAAAAGAAATGATAACATTTGTTCATCATCGCATACATTGGCCGGACGAACGAGTAAATGCAGATAAGAAATTGTAATGTACTGAAAAGAGATGCATATATGTGTAACGCTTGACAATATTTTCGAGATTGCTCGTGCTTATCGTAATATTATAAGGAACCACTGCGCACCTTATGGGAGGGGCATCTCATCGGCCAGGTCTCACTCTGTGAGCTGTACATTTATGGAAAACATACAATTACTCATAATTAAAAAATAAAAGTAATTTGATATAAATAAAAATAATATCCTTATCACAATATATATGTCTGGTGCTTATGTGAACAACAAAGTTCTCGCTACAAGGGCTACTATTTAAGTTATTACAAAAACAAGATAAGATAAAATGTGTTTAGAAGAACCTAAACCCACAGACATAAAATTATTAACAATCGGCCTATCATTTCCCTCTTATGTCTTACCTTGATGAAATTTTGGATCTCTTCTAGTATTATGTTTAATTATTCAATAACAAACAGAGATTTTCCAAGCTATACATAAAGAACTGTTTTGTTGTTTTTTTAAATATTTTCCAAAATTCATCACTGAGAGATGAAGGACCACGACGAAATTCTGCGAACCTATTATAAACAATATTTTTTGGTTCATTACCAACAGTTGATCCAAGCGATTCTATGCATTGCTGTTAAGTTAGGCCAAAATTCGTAAAAATCATTCAACAAATACTTTCACTTGAAACTTCCAATTTTTAACAAAATTTCTTTTTTTAAATGCCCACTTTAGCAAACCACTCAGCCAATTTCTAAGCTGCCAATCATTTCACAATCACAAATATCAAATTTAACGAAACTAGTAATGACGCATCTCAATAGCGCCACCTAGTGGTCGCTTGTAAAAATTAAAAAGGGTCGCCTTTTTACTTCTTACAAGCGTCCACTACTAGTCTTACTTGTAATAATAGTGTTATTACTTTCACAACGAAGTAAGACGCTTTGTGTATTAGTAACATTTTTCAATGCTCCGGATACATAACTATTTTGAGTTTTAATAATGACAAACTTGATTGTATAAGTACGCATGCGACAGATTGTACCAGTTTTTGCTAAGGTTGATCCATTTAATTTACATTTACTATCGTAATCTAAAATTGCACAATTTACATGGTCAAGGAAGTGACCTTTTTAAAATACGTGTTTCCTTTTTAACCTGTGTTTTATCAGGACTTTCCCAATGAAATAGCGTTTAAACATGCTGCAGGAAGAAACAAAAATTTAAAAATGGAACCTTCTATTATATTTTATGCTTAATCACTGCTTCACTTAAAACATACTTACGTTCGTATAGTAAGTAGAATAATAGGGACGATAGATAGTATAGTAGTAAGACGGCGTATATGAGTAAGTATACGGATATCTGACATAATACCTCTGCAAATAAACATCACCACTTTAGGAATCCAGCTGCTTTGTAAAGTCAAAACACATAGCAATCGTTGCGATGCCGGTACATACATATGTTGGTATTAAAGTATAAAATAATAATAGTTCCTTACTTTGATGACATTCAGCTGAAGCTTGGTTCATATGTGTGGAATAACGACACAAAAGCTCGGAATTTTTAGTATTCGCCACTTCATAAATTAATTGCGTCTATGATAGCATGGTATTTCAGGTTTATATGTATATATGCAAATTATTCAATATTAAGGTTAACAATCAATGACTAAGCAGCATTTTGCGATGTGATATGAGAGAAAAATATATTTTAAATATATGTATATTTAAAGATATAATTTGTTGAACTGTTTTTTCTCGAGTCAGGTAAAAATGTATAAAATATCTTGACAATATTCATTTTTGTATTAAGCTATTGGAAACTCGTCTTCTACTACAAATATATAAAACAATAATGATTGAATTTCACAATTTAACTATCCTGTCTACAAATATATAAAAATGGTAATTTAAATTTTAACGCTGAAATTTATATAACTTAATAGATATGATTTACAATTCTATAAAAAATATCCATATTTCAATTAAGGTTTTAGTTATCTATAGCAATTTTAAAGCATTTTAAAATGCTGTACTTATATTTTATTGCAATAACTTCTAGTAATTAAATAATAATAATAAAGACATTTTAAAAGTTAATGATGTATATAGCCACAACCCCGATGTGCTAAATAAATAAATAATTTTGTGTATAATATTCTTTTGTACAATTTTCCAGAAATAAGAAAGAAGACTATATGTATTGGTACCACCTGGAGATTATCAGTTTACAAACATTACGATAAAGCATCTCTTCAACTTCTAAATCGATAAGGGCCAATATTGATTCTCCCAGTTTCTTAATTCTTTTTGTAGAATATTTAGAATATTCACATCAATTTTATTTGTCTTTGTGCATCTTTAGATTCAAAAACATGTGTTCAAAAATTCAAAAATCTTTCGACCGTTCTTTTATTCTTTGCTTAGAATATTTAGAATGTAAATTTGTTTTTATATCCGCAATTATAGTCCGTACCAAATATCATAAGCTAAAATTCGTGGAAGACCGCTGCGTCATTTCTTGGAATCGACCCGACCCTCGAGAAGAAAAAGGCACGCATAGGCGGCCCTCTTTCACTGTACAATTTTTATAGCAAATATATAACACTTTCGGCTGTTACTTTGTGAAGATTCATGATACTGGATCTAAGTAAAATAAAACACTCAATTAAACTTTAAATACTTTCACTTTATTTTTAATCACTATGTGACTGCAGTTTCAACATTTTACATGTCATTATCAAACTAGAGTTACATGAATTGATGGCAAGATAATATCTTATTTGGTAACATCTGAGACACACTACAAATTAAATACCTATTACTTTAATCTATTTTAAATTGTTGATGTTCGGTTACAAGATTTCCCAACTCACTTTTATATTAATATACTGTTATAATGTTTTGCAAATCATTTAATAGAATATAACCACACATTCTCAGAAAATAATATCAAAATTTAACATTACAGTGATAAAGGATTAAAATTAAACCTTTTAGAAGCGTTAGAATTTTTTAAAACAAGTAATAAATCAGAAGAAATATTACTTAATGACCAACAGTAAGTATGTATTTGATTATCACTTCTTTTTTATGATAACGTGTATATTATTAAATTGTTTCATCACATTTATCTTTTATTATTATTATATTTATCTTTCTGTCAAATAAATAAAAATATATAATTTGAAATTAGTTTTATTACAAAAAATCGACGCTGGCCTACCCGCTTTATTTCTCGTGATTTAATTTCTTACAACAAACAAAACTTGCTGAAGATCCATTCAATACTTTCTGAATATTCGCCAAAAACAAAATACCGAGAAAAAACAAGGCACGCCACTGCTTGCAAATATCTTGTCGAGGTAGAGCCTTCCGTCGGCTTTATTCCAAGAAATGACGCAGCGGTCTTCCACGAATTTTAGCTCATGATATTTAGTACGGACTATAACAGCCTGTCAGTTGCAAAGAACCTTTTGTGATATGTAATATCTCTATTCACCAATTACCAAAATCAATGGGCTTCATTTTCCTTTATCAGTTCCTTGATAGTCACATCTATCATTAATGAGAAGAAGGCTGAAATCAGCAGTTATCTATTTTGCATACTTTCCAATTTTTTTTTTAGTTTTACGCGATCGAAAGTTTTTCTAGATCTATAAAGCATTCGTTCATTTTCATATTCTTTCTTATGCACTTTCTTTATTTTATTGTAATGAAGAGTTAATCTTGTATAATTTTTGTTCCTGTAAATTTCGATCCATATTTTGTTTTATTCTGGATTAGTATTTCCTAATTTATTTGTAAAACGGCATGAGTTATATTTGTTTTCTATATCTGCTTCTGGACTACATAGTAAACAATGCTATAAATTTCTAAAATATTATGGTGCTTATAAAAAAGTGTTAATTTTCGAGGCTCCTAATACGTTTAATAAAAACAATACTATTCAGTTAACTAATAGTACTCTCAATTAATTGATTTAGATGGTCTTCAATCTCAATAAATAGATTATCTTACAAATACCTAAACAACGTAATTTCCAAACCAGGATAGCAGGCACTCAGCTAACCGTATTAAATTCCTAACAGGATTTCGCATGGTGCACTATAACAGTGTGGAATAGCCGTCTACTAACTAATTACATACTTGCTTCCATTTACGAGGAGATGAAGTAGGAATTTGTGTCATATACGTATATTCCATCTGCGAAAATTCCAGATATTAATTATACGTACCTACTCAAAAAAAGTAATGTAGTTTTCTTGATTTAATGATTGCGAAAGTTCATGCCTTCTGCTGCTTATTTACATATACAAATTCACTGTAGAAAGTATTGAAAAAACTCTATTACACAAATTTTATCCATACATCGTACCTATTTGTTATTAAGTTCTAAGCATAGGAAGGCAAACTTTTCATAGATAATTAGGACAACTATAAGAAGTACAGCAAAATTGATTTTCAATCCTTAATCTTATTTTTTTTTTTTTTTTTTTTGAGAAAAATTTAATAGTAAAAACCAAAATAGGCTGGTTATTTGTTTTCGAGTTATAGACAAAAATTTATATTTTCTTCCATGTCTCGTTTTCGGCTATATCGTATTCGGCCAAATAATACGAAATAATATCAAAGTTGTCACATTTTTGTTTAGACTGCAGTGCTTTAGTTGGTTTTTTCATAGTTCCCGAAATTCGAGTTTTGACATAAAGTTATAATTTCTTATAGTCATCTCTTATAGTTATCAAAACTTCCTTTGAAAATATTGATATTTATGCACTCTGTACGTACATATACAGCATGTGTAAAATCATATTGGGGTTAGGATATATGTATACTACAGTGGCTTGATATATAACAGTGGCGACAGCGCCCGGGCCTATTTTCTATTGGTTGATGAAAAATCCGCCATGATGAGTCGAGTGTCAAAGTTTCTGGCGTTTTGAACGTGTTTTTATGTATACAAGTCATATAATCAAGTATATTTTTTTCGTACTCTTCAAATATGTTTAAAAAGTTTCGTTTTATTATTTGTGTAATCACAGGTTATAGTTATTTCCCCTTTTTTTTCTTATAATTCCTATTATCTTCAGTTATTTGACAGTTAATTGACATTATTGACCTAGTTTAGTGTCTATCGATAAATAAAATATTACTTGTTTCCAAAAGATCCAGAAAGAAGGAAAGAGTGAAAGAGAAAAGATGCAACAAGAGATAGCAGCCCATTACAAGACTTACTTCTTCATTATAGAACACAAGTGAGAAAATTACATGCAAAACACCACCGATATAGAAATGTTATCAAGAATTTAAGACAAGTTGGAACTTTACAATATAAACTTAAAAAGATGGATGAGCAGAATGGAACTGAGGAAAATGCTAAATTATTAAAATCAGTCTTTAATGATGATCAGATATCTGTATTAAAACAACCCAGTAAAAGATTCCGGAAGTGGTTATACCCAACTGTAAAAAAAGCCTTAAAAATACGGTTTTCCTGTGGTAATAGTTGATATGATGAATTATTGTTGCAGAATTATCCATTACCTTCTATCATGTAATTCATTTTTATAACATGTTTCTAAATTTACAAATAAAAGAAATGAATTTTTGAATGTCTTTCCTTTTCCTTTATTCTCTAAAATAAGTAGCGACACCATTTCAAATGCTTAGGTATTTCATGTACTAATAATAACTAAATACTTATTAATTATAATAAACTGAATATATGTTAAAATTAACATTTTATCACAAATTCACATTTGCCTCTACGTAATTTTCGACACAAGATGGCGGCCAAATGTTGGGTGTCGCCACTGTTATATATCAAGTCACTGTAATGTATACTAGGCACACCGGCAAAACGCCCAATCGTGGCCGTAGTCATGGTACAAGGAAACAAGGTATGCTTTTGCGCATCTCTGGATAACGCGCATTTATCGAAAAAAATGTCACTTGACAACTCTGACCGAAGTCACTGACTGAACTCACTGACAGAAGTAACTGACAGAAAGCATTTTCCAAGACTCCCTTTAACAACTAAAATTGTATCTGCAGATCGTGTCAAACAGCGTCGTTCTGTGTTTGTGAGAGGAGGGGTCAATGGTAACAATGCCTCGCTACACACCAGAAGAAAAACTGCAAATTATTAAATAGTACTATAGTGGTCATTCTGCAAAGGATTGCATAAATTTATTTCCGCAAATATTTGCAGACAGACCCGTACCCTGTGAGCAAAGCATATTACATATTTTGAATAGCTTTGAAAAATGCCTTTGTTTAAATAATTGCACAAAGTGTAATCCTAGAGCGGTAAATCCACTAAAAGCTGAGGAACGAGAAGAGCGGGATATAATGATTTGTAGCACTCTCGAAGTAGAGGATACGCTATCTACCAGAAGTGTCGCTGAGGAATTGGGTGTGAGTAATAAAACCGTCGCGAACATATGGGAGCGAAATAAATTAAAATGTTCCAAATACTGGAAAACGCAAGAAATATTTCTCGATGACAATTTTAGAAGAATGGAGTTTTGTGAAACCGTAATGGAAAAGACAAATGAAAATGAGAATTTCATCGCAAATATTGTATTCACAGATGAATCGTCATTTCCATTAAATGGAAAGCACAATCCTTCTGTTGTTCGATATTGGGCTCGGGAAAATCAGCACAGATATTTTATTAAACACACCCAATATCCCCAGAAAGTGAATGTCTGGGCAGGTATTTTGAGCGACCATTTGCTTGGTCCATTTTTTATTGATGGTACGTTAAATGCGGACAAATACCTCGATATGCTACAGTATCAGATACTTCCCGCTATTGATAATACCGGAATAGATCAGGATATTATTTGGTTCCAACAGGATGGTTGTCCTGCACATAATGCGGTCAGAGTAAAGCATTTTTTAATGAATACTTTTCCTGATCGTCTCATTAGTGGAACAGGAAACATTCGTTGGCCTCCGCGATCTCCTGATCTATCGCCAAATGATTTCTTTTTGTGGGATACATCAAAAATGAAATATACAGTGCACAAGTTGGCAGGCTAGAAAACTTAGATATTTTGAGAATGCTAATCATAGAGGCTTTTGAATCCGTAACAGTCGATGTGATTCGTAATGTGCGAGAAAATGTTTATGATAGGCTCGGACAATGGAAGGAGGCATTTTTGAACCTATGCAATAACATTTTATTTTTTAGTATTGTTTAGAGTATAATTTTTATTTTCATTAGAATTCCGTTCTTAATAAATTTATATAACAATTTACTATGAATTAATGTTTAATTAGAATTGTGCTTTTATTTTTTACTGTGTTGTATTGTATTTCTGTTAAAAAGGACTTTATTGAAATAGTGTCTTGTGAATTCACAACTTTATTGAACTGGTAGTATTAGAGGTCAAATGCGCGTCATCCAGAGATGCGCAAAAGCATACCTTGTTTCCTTGTACCATGACTGCGGTCACGATTGGGCGTTGTTGCCGGTGTGCCTGGTATACATATATCCTATCCCCAATATGATTTTGCACATGCGGTGTAGTCAGCCAAACTATAAGTTTTGCTAGAGAATCACCATTTTGAAGCACGTGCTGTTTATGAAATGGTGGTATGATTAACAAATAGAGTGAAATCTTTTTTGAGTTTGATCAGCAAGTGCGGAAGTGCCTTCAATAATTGCCCTCTTTAAGTGTGAAATAGAAATTAGGCATCTTTAAAACTCAACGACAGCTTAGTATAAGCAAAATGTTCGCCTATTGAACCATCAATTGTAAATGATACGACAACATTCAGTACGCTCGACAGGGGCAGTAAAACCAGTGCGCGCCAGACTATTTCAAAAAATCAATGGATGAGAAATAAAGATTTCAACAAGGAGAATGTCAGTCGCAATCAAGACGGACTTTTCGCCATTTGACAGGACGTTTCCATACACTTGAATTATTATTATTTTTATTAATAAACTATAAGACAAAACGCTCCCATGGTCATCATCAAGTGTGAGTAATGGTTTGGTGGGTGAACGTCTATTTGAAAAAGTAGAATAAATATTGGCCAGAGCTTAGCAGGAAGCAAATCTAGAAGTGTATAGCAGAATATTGCTGATACATACACAGGAATTTTAATACTTCGGAACATGTGATACAATATGATCTTGAGTCGCTCAACCGCTCCTTCTAACATGGAGACGCAAAAATACCAATTAATATCATCCGTAATTCCCTTGGTAAATAGCCTGATCGTTTGAAGAATTGTGGCGAAGCAGAAAAAACAAGGTCATTTCCATTTTAGATTGTAGTATATTCTTTCATTCAAACTTATGCCAACCACAAGACCAAATAAATGCCTTTAAATAACTTGTGAGAATCAAGTAATGCAATGAAGAGACAATGGAGAATTTAAACGGGAAGGAGGATCAAGAAAATGTTGAATAGCGAACACATCCTGGTTTTATGGCTTTGCTAACTACGAAACAGTTCTGCGAGTAACTCCAGCATACGGCCGTAAAACCTGCATACCGAATCAAAGAACACAAAAAAGTTTGATGGATTGGAACGGAAAATATTAAGAAGGATTTTAGGAGAAAGAAAATAATTGTTGTGTATGAGAGGAGAACAAACAGAGATGTCTATGAAATGTATGCTAAACCACCAATAGACATGTATATAAAAGCAATACGACTACAGCGATTATGTCATATTGAAACGATTGCAGAAGATCGAATCCCGAAAAGGATAGCTTGGAAAACACTTAATTACAAAAGAAGGAGAACAAACGGAACGGTGGCAATAAGAGGTTATAGCAGACTTAATAAAGAAAAATGTTCGAAACTGGAGAACCAAAGGCAACAACATAAATATATGGAAACAGATCACAAATCTGTGAGCGTATAAAGCAAATTCTAAAATTGAAATTCTACTGCTTACATATTTCTATATCCGATCATGTATTTTATGGTAATATTCGATCATTACTTAATTATCCACACTATCCACAACAAATACATTTTATTTTATTTGCTTACTAATTAATCTACGAAACAAAACAAAATCGAATGTCTGGAAACTCTCATATTATAGGCGACAAAATTTCTTACTTGAGAAAATGTATATAGACATTATATTATGTAAATAAATTGCTGGCATTATTAAAGTTCCATTATTACAACCCTACTACATTGTTTCTACAAAAAAAATAGCAGAAAAGTTGGCTTGTTTTAATATTACCTACCAAAATAAATGGTGGTTCATGGTAGCGGGAGATTTTGAGAATTTTATTACTCGAAAAGCAACAGAACTTAACTACAACACAGTATACCAGTAACAAAATTAAATTATGCCGGGCAAATGGCCTCCTCTTTTTTCTATAACTTCCTGAAGTCGGACGTTGAAATTCCGCATAACACGCCGCAACATATCTAACGGAATGTTGGCAATTTTTAAAATAATTTTTCTCTTCAGCTCGTATGCCTTTAGGTCTGGCAATCTTGGAGGCCGCTCAATGTCCCCATGTTTAGAAATAACGCTATCTGGAAACAGGCGTCGCACAGCAGTAATTGATACCCAGTAGCCACCGGCCACAGCCGCAGTTTTGTGGCAGCAGGTTCAATTGCTGTGTCAGAAACTGTTTATCAGCTCAGCATAGCGTGCAGGATTGACTGTTACAGCATTTTTACCGTTACCTTCGGACTATGTAATGGTTGTTGGTGAAGTTTCTTTGAATTTTCCAATTACCAATAATGTCTGTTTTGCTTACTGGTATAGCCTGATAAATTGAAATGCGCTTCATCAGACATTCATAAATTATGAACATCAATTTCTTGTTGTAACATTCTTTCAGCAAAATGCAGGCGACGAGGCTGATCTATTAGCTTAAGTGCTTCAACAATTATGGATATTATACGGATGAAGATGGAGATCATTGTATAAAATTCGGAGAAAAGTCGTCCTAGCTAAGCCAACTGCGTCACTATGTTCTCGACTGGAACGTTTCGGACAGCGCTGTATAGCTGCTCTAACTCGATCATTGTTATCTAAAGTTCTAACACTTCTGTTTGGTCCCGTGCGTTTGACATTGTTTGCTAACCTGCTTTCCCTCAAATTTACGAACCCACACTTTTATAGCGTGACCAGATGGAACTCTCCCGTGACGAGGAATATTGAAATTAAGCCGAAATTTCCGCTGTACTGCGGCCACAAAGTCATTATTTTTGTAATACGCTTTGATTACAAAAGAATGTTGCTCACCGGGCCGGGCCACCTTTCTTTGATTACTGAATGACATAAAATGTAAAATCATTTGACAAATAAATCCACAACAACCTATGCATAATTTCAAAATAATAGCGTTTTCAAAATCTTCCATTAGCATAGACCAATATGTATAAACAAATTCTTTATTTAGAAATATTTCATCCACATTAGTAAACTATTCCAAAAGAATGTATAATGCTACATAAGTGTATGTAACAATAGATTAAAGATGATGCTAAACAAGAAATGAAAACACTCGGCGTATTTGGAATGTTAAGAGGTGTTTGTGTTTTCATGCCGCACAAAACGTAACAAATCTGTTTTCGCATACGCTGCTGTTATAATACCACTTAAAATTATAACAAAGTACGTAAAAAAATAAATCGGATTTTACTTGACTGCCAGGAAAAGAAAAGTAAACCGAATGCCAATGTTGTGAACACTCAGCAGCTGTACGAAAATACTCCCATCAGGCACGTTTAGTGGATAAATCTGCGCACGGATACATCTAAAATGATAATTTTAACGCGTGACAAATTTTATACAGTTGTCAGTGTTGCGGTGTTTTCTCTCTCGTAGATACATGGAAAGTTCACACATGAAGATCGACTCCCACTAATAAGAATAAAACAAATTTCAAATGCTCTGGATATTTTTGAGCAAGAATAACACTCTTTTGTCAACATTCCTGAATTGTGAATCAGATTTTCATTTAGACATCGAATGAAACTTCACACGTTGATAGAATGAAGCAGCTTTACTTAATTGTGTTTGAATGAATTTAATTGTAATTAAAATGTTCTAGGTTAAAAATCTGTAGCATAGTAATTTCACTATTACTTCTTAATATTATTATTTTCATACATACAGCAGCTCTTGTATTTCCTTAATTACGTCCGCAGTACCTATAGAATATGAAGAAAATACCATGAAAAGCTAGTGTCAGCATGAACCTCAATTCAGAGAACGGCGAAACTATCTTCATAACAAAAATGTCATGTTGTGCTAAACATGTGGAAATGTTTTAACACAACAATAAGACAAATATATAGTACATAAATAAAAAGTACCTAATTCTTTAAGAAATTGATAATAAATTTTTGTATTGATTAACGTGTTCTATTGCACAACTTTTAAAGGTTAACCATTAATATATAAGTTATCCATATTTTTTCAACTTTATTATACTTCTCTGACATTTGCATATGCTATAATTCAGACGGAACTGGTAGATGGCCCCGTATATACTCTTAAAATGAATATTTATTGCTTTTGTACGAAAATACGGCAGCCATATTACAGAATTTACTATTGTAATATTTAAAAGAAACATGATAATTCTTATCATGACTATTTCTTTATCACCTATCATCATATGTGATAGAAAACACGCTATAAATGTATACACTCCTGCACAATTTAATCCGAACCCAGACCATTGAACGTATGGGTAAACCTTTCATGCAATATTGAAGCTTACTTGTAATCAATATCTGCCTTTCGGAAATTAACTATCAGAACAATACGATTGCTTAGTATCCATAATGTACCACAGATATCAAGTATTAAACACACTTAACTCATATCGATGAATGGTTTAATGTACCCGGCGATTCAATGATGTGATGAAGTATATTTAGTTTTTAATGCTTAATGTAATAAAAAAAACATCGCACGCTGTTACTGATAGGGTTGCTATTGCTTCACAATTTAAAAATATATACGCTTAAGGGGCCCACACACTGCGGTTTTGTTCGACAGACTTGTTCGTCGAACAAGTCTGTCGAACAAAACCGCAGTGTGTGGGCCCCTATATAAACAGGCCGAACCAGATATTTTCAGCAGCTTTGTACGCCAACATCAACGACGGTTTTCGACCCACACACTTCAGATTTGTTCGACGGTATTGTTCGACAGACTTGTTCGTCGAACAAAACTGTTAAACAAAACCGCAGTGTGTGGACCCCTTTATACAAGGAGATCGATAAATCACAGACAAAAGAAGATATATTATTTCTAAGTTAAACACTATTCCTATATTTTCAAATTTGTATTTCAAATAGAATATTTTTTTTATTAAGAGTAGTTAATAGCTAAAGTTAATAGTTTTTGAGTTATTTATAATTAATTAAAGTAGCAAAGTGCCATTACAGGTGTCTTTCTACTTGCTTATAATTCAAGAGTGCCATAAGAGAACACGAAATAATTTGGTATAGCGTACACACAAGTATCACTTGGCACGATACTTATACACGGTGGCCAGAAAAATGCGGACAAACGCCACGCAGGCCAAATCTTTGTTTAATTCTGAGTTGACAATGTTAATTGAAAAAAGTAGTACAGTGCTTTTTTTTTTTTTTTTTTTTTTGTAAACCATTGGTATTAATCGATTAGTTACATCAATGCATTTGAGATAATTCCATTTCTAAATTTCACCACAATGATTTTACATAGATAAATTTGACGAATTTTGCTAAATTTTAGCCGTACAACTTAATGTTTGATGGTCTCGTATGCCGTAAGGAAGGACCGTATAACTTTTTTGGATTAAGATTATCGCCTCAGAATTGAACAAAGAATCGTTCTACCTGGCGTTTGTCCGCATTTTTCTGGCCACCGTGTATACAGAAGCTGTTCTAGTATACTTGGTGTTCGCGAGGGTGTTGCAAAATCAAGAAAATTTAAATAGAAAAATATTATTTATTATAAGTGGATAAACAATATTTTTTGCAGAATCATCTTAAGCCCATTGAGAGCTACTTTTTTTGTTAACATCCCCTTCAATATTTTAGAAAATAATCAAATTTTTTTAAAATCTTAATCTGGCGCAGTAAAAATGTATACATATTATTTTTACTGCGTTGAATTGCTTTGACAACCAACATGCACCAATAAATTAAAATAGCGACACATTTGAGATGTTGCAAAATTTTACCTGTCCAAGCGAGTGAAGCGAGCGCGGCGAGTAACAGACGAGTTCGGTAAAGGTACTTTACTGACGTGGTGCATACAAAATTTTATCGCCAACCGTGAAAATTGTTAATCTAAGAAATGAAGATATAATAACTTATGACAGTTTATGACAGTGACAAACGATTTATTTTTAAAGTCATCAGTCATGGCTACGCTGACAGATATTAGCGGCAGGTAAACTACTTTATTGTACAGTACGATAAAGTGTTTTCATGCCGCCAGCCATTATCGACGGTTTTCCAGGATTCAAAATCCGCCGGGAACATTAAATTCCCGGCCTAGTACTTACAAAAGTGACATTTGTTAAAAATTCACTAGAAGTGGGGTGGTAGCATTGACATTGATCAATAGAACATACTCATTGTACACATTTTTCATATTATTGTCAGCACACCATTTTACAAAACCGTCATAAGCCTTCCAATATCGAGATGCAGATTTTGCAGGTAATAAATTCTGTATGGCTGTTTGAGCTGCTTCCTTTATATGAGCTGGCGTTTCCATAATTCGTTTAGTTATTACTTTACTATTTTCAAAAGAAAACTAGGCAAATGTCAATTTAATTTTAAATTTGAAAATCAAATGTGCATCAGTGACAGGTACCAACCACAAAAATTAAATCCCCAGTTACTTTGGTTATTTTTTTACTTAGGTAATTTTTTACTTTTTAAAAATGATTTAAATTTGTTGGCATGAAAAATTTTGTGGATTACACGTCCAGAAAATGTTTTGCGACTACTCGTGTTGCTTCGCCTCAGCTAAACGCCTCGGCTACGCAATTTCACTCACACTCGCAAATTATCATATTATTTTCCTCCGTAAAACGCTATGGTAACGCATCGCTTTATTGACGGTTGGCGATAAATAATATAATACTCCTTTTAACATTTCTCATAATTACCTTTAGATGTTTCTTACAATTGTCATCCAAAGAATACAAATTCATCACCAATAGTTGTCTATTACACAGAATAGTTAAATATTATATAAAATATAACTTATGGAAAAGTGATATTTAGCAACTTTATTTATAATATTCATTTAGAAACTGGCTTTAAAGTTTATTACTAGCGGAAGCCAAATATCCTAAAATAATAATTAATTACTTTAATTTTATTGTTTTGAAGTTGTTTTAGTCGAACGGAAGTCTTACTAGTATTAAATCGTCGCCTTTAATTCGTACTTTGGCCGTGTCGGTTGACAAAGAGATTCAACCACAATATGGACAAATATAATAGCCACGAAAACATATTGCTAGAATATATTATGCGTCTGTCAAACTACCATAAATAAAGTATCATTATTAATCTCAAAACTCTAGTTATTAATATTTCTTCTTTGTTGTTCGTGTTATTTTTATCAGTTTTTGCTTTTTATTCTTACATTATATTTATAATTTATCTCCATTATAAGTAGCTTTCCAAAGGAAGAGTTATCTTTTATATCTTGGTCTAGTTAGTCCTCATAGCATGTATTATTATTCAACGGAAAATCTTTATTAGGTGCCTTACATAAATAACCAGAACGTGTGGTCCTTAATAATAATAATAATAGTCTATATTATCCAACAATACAACCTACTTATAGGATATAAAAGTAAGAAGTATTACAAAGTTAGATAAATATTAAACATTTGAAACATATCTCTGAATAATTCATTTACAAACTTCAAACTTAATGTTTAGTATGGTATATTTAACAGGTTTTTTTTTACTTTTTGAAGAGCATTTATCTGGTCTATTTATCATTCATGAGTAAGCAACTACCGATTCTGTCAGCAAAAATTGATCTTCAGACTTGAAACGCAATGTGGTTCCACTGAGTTCATGTGATTTTACCCCGTTGGATTTCTTTTTATGGGGCTAAATATATTAAAATAAATATGAAAACAAAAATGAGAAATGTTTGCCCAGAAATATCTGCCGATATTCAACGAGCCGAATAACAGATTTTGCAAAGAAGTGGTCTATGTACGCTATATCTTTTAACAATTAAAATGATATTGCCAAATTTAGTAATTTATTACTTTGTTTATTTAATACTAGAGAGAAGTGTAAGCTATAATTACAAAAAATAAACTAGCCTCGGATGTACTAAATGATTCAGTAAAAAATGATCTTTTTTCCGGTTAAAATAAATAATTTTTTTCAGAACAAGAATAGCGTAGGAGCAATAACAATGCCCATACTAATAATGAATATAAACAGAAAACAATACCACGCCGATTGACTTTATTCTTTTACGACAAGTTTGACAGACTTTCATCACTTTTCATCAATATCTTTTAAGAGACTATGTTTTTCCATGGCTTCCGTGATTTTTACTTCGTCATGATATAAATAAATTTGAGTATTTTCTAAAATATTCAAGATAAGTGTAGGAGTATAGGACATAATAAATAAAAGAAACGGGTTTTAAATTATTCTGTAAAACAATATTAGGTGTTCCATTTAAAATAAATAAGAGTTTTTGTTTAAAGTTTCTTGATTTTGTAACTCCTTCGCAAACAACCAGTATATATTAGAACAGGTTCTGCATATAAGTATCACAAAAGCAACAATATCCCAATCAATTACAGTATGCGTTTTTTTATTATATTAAGCATTAAAGAGTAAATTTACTTTGTCAGATCGTAAAATCATCCTGCATGTGTTTTAAGAAAAGTATTTATTTGATACAAAATGCATATATGTGTATGGGTACAGCATTTTAAAGTTTTATTTCAGTTCTGAGCATTTACTTTTCACAACCAGTTATTGCTATTAAGCATATTCTTCCATATCAGTCATATAATTCAAATGGGTTTTGTGTGTATGAGTAAATTGCACTTCAACATTTTAGAAACTCTTAAAGGAAACTGAATAATTTTAACCTTATGTAAATTATATTATGTAAGTATAGAAATAAATCCGAATTACATAGATCATTAGAAAATAGATATAACTCTAAATAAAATTTAAATAAGCAATTTATTTTTTTTTAATATAATTTAGTATATCCAAATATAAAAACATTTTCAGCAAAAAATAAAGAAAGTAATCTATGTATGAAATTATATGTATCTTGAAGGCCTATTTATTTATTTTTATTTAGTACCATTTAGTTACCATACTTATCAGAGTCTTGTCAATTTTTGGTCGGATTAATTTGTACACAAGAGTATATATATTGTAGGAGTAAAAAGTAACTCTGTATAAACAAATATAGTAAGATACAGTGAGTCAAAATACAGTAGAAATATATTTTTTACTTTAGTATAGACTTTATACAAGTATATACTATCAAAAAAAAAACAATTTATAAGTTACTGTGAAAGAATTAAATCAGATTTACTCAAAAGTGAATATGGACAAAAATTTCGACGAGAAATCTAAAGCAATAAGTACAAAACTTTTATAATATTGCAAAACTTCCTAGTATAGTATAAAATATGCAGGATGGGTCAATTATAAGTATATATCTTTGATAACTCTATTGCTGTTGGAATTATAATAAACTATTTGATACGAAAGCTTCAGAAATGTAAAAAAAATCTTGTTTCTTTATTATTGGAGTTGTGAAAAACAGTTTTAATAGCAATTATAGTTAGGAATTTAATTTTAATGTTAGGTTTGCAGATATAAAACATGGTTTTCAGCAGTGCAGTAGATCATGACGCCATCAGAGTATATTGGTTCCTACAAATTGCAATACCAGAATTTAACTTTTCTTTAATTAACTGTTTCATCCATAAAAATTAATAAGCCAATGATATAATTATATATTAATTAATTTCATTAACGGAATACAAAAAAAATACAAAATATTGCTAACTTTGTTATTAATGAAGCTACAGTATAGGTTAAATTAGCAAAGTAGTAGTATTTTTATGGTGGACAATGATGGCAGAATCGAAGAGACAGTTGAACTTCTAATTTTCGCGCTATTTACAATAGTTACTTTTTTTTAAACGGAACGCCCAGTATATTTTTGCTAATATTGAAAGAAGGAGTTATTTTAAAAAAGAAAGCTTTCATACATTATTGACAAAAAATGAAAGTTGCGGTAGTTATCCACTCTTTTGTACAGCAATTCATATCAATAAAATCAAGATGGCTATGATAAAAAAACAGAAAATATTAAACAAGCATTGTGTATTAAGTATGTATATTTATTATAATATATGTTCGAAGACATCACCGTTTTGTCCAATACACTTCCGAATTCGTTTATGTACATTGCAAGTTACTTTGTTACGTCTATGTTATTACGAATAGTAATTATTTTATCTAGCAGCCCTACAACGTTTTCATATCTCCCTTCGTAAATTTCATTTTTTAAATAACCCCAAAAATAAAAGTCTATAGGGTTTAGATCCGGGGACCGTGGTGGCCACTGAATTGGTCCATTCATACCTATCCACTTATTCCAAAACATTTCGCTCAAAAATGTACTTCGCGATGATTATGAGCTGGTGCTCCATCTTGTTGAAAATGTATATGTTGCCGAGTAGCCATGTCCAGGTTATCAAAAAATATTCGTAAATGTCTTCGAACATCTATTATAATAAACATATGCACAATGCTTGTTTAATATTTACTGTTTTTTGTATTGGATGTATTATATTGGAAAAAACGATGATGTCTTTGAACATCTATTATAATAAATATTCATAATGCACAATGCTTGTTTAATATTTGCTGTTTTTTTTTATCATAGCCATCTTGATTTTATTGATATGAATTGCTGTACGAAATAGTGGATAACTGCTGCAACTTTCATTTTTTGTCAATAATGTATGAAAGCTTTCATTTTTAAAATAATTCCTTCTTTCAATATATGCAAAAAAAGTAACTTTTGTAAATAGCGTGAAAATTAGAAGTTCAACTGTCTCTTCGGTTCGGCCATCATTGTTCACGATAAAAATACTAGTACTTTGCTAATTTAACCGATACTGTAGCTTCATTAATAACAAAGTTAGCAATAGTGCCGACTTAATTTATAGCACCCTGTATATTCACAGAAACGTAAAATACAAAAATAGAAAATGCAATAAAACCCTTCTCAGAAGGTTTAGTCAAAATTTATTGCATAGTACAGACGTAATGTGCTCTGTTGTATTGCTTTCGATACAACACTCCAGCTTGCTTGTTGAAATACATATGCTGACATTGAATAGATATTCCCTATTGGATAGATGTTTAATTTAATACGTCTGTGCCCATCGAATCCTACTCTTTGTCTACAGATATTTACTAATTACGGCTGACCGATTTCATGGTCTACCACTGTTTCAATTTAAAAAATTATTTGTTTTACGTCAAAAATAATAAAAGTTGTAATAGATATGATAATAAAAGCATATAAAAAAAATCTTTTTTTATTTATCTCCAATAATAAATTGTCTGAAAATCCCAGAATTTTGAATTTACGCTTATAATGTGTTATATTCATATGAAAAATAGAGCTTTTAACTTAAAAAGACAGCAAGTCTTCACCAGACTTATTGTTTGTCTTATTTTTAAGAATAAACGAGACTCATTAAAACTAAACCCATGAATTTGACCCACCCTGTACTTCATGCATTTGAAATCGACATATTAAAATGGATGGAAGAAATGAAGAAGCTTCTTAATGAAAAAGCAGTATATATACATAAAGCAGAGACGCATGTATTATATTGAAATAGGTATTGCATTAATATTAAAGTAAATGACAACAACCCAATTTTTAAAATTAATCCAGTCATTTTCCACAAAATATAAAAACGTAATATACAAATAAAATAATGAATCGACATTCTTTCCTTATTTCAATATTTACATACAAAAGCGAAATGCAAAGGATAAACTATTCAACTGACTTTTTAGTAGCTGTGTGTACTTGTAGCCAATTAAGCATATAGCGAGCAGTATACTGTAAGCAGAGTATATTTAAGCCATTTTGTCCCTTACCACCGCTGGTTGAGAATTCAGATATTCATTTACTGCAGAAAGATACGTTATTGGACGATATTTGTGTTCAATTCTATCGTATTCCCTATTTAGTACTGACGAGCGGACTTTGTATACCATAGGATTCGACGTGACCACTGTGAGTCTCTTGTGGCCAACGTATGGAACAATCCTATCGTATGTGTGCACCACATGCACCTAAACAAATGAATTAATATATTAATAATTACACAAAAAATACATCATAATAAATAATAATAAAACAAAATTATATAATGAAAAGCTTCATTACCGACATAAACATAAGCTTTAGTAAATATGTATAGTTGGAAAATTGTTTTAGCAATCGACAAGCGCTAGTAAATTAAACTGTCACAAAATATAAGATGTTGCCAAATATTATCCGTCAAGTAAAATAACCTAAAAGATTCGTTTCATAATTGGCATAATTATATTCGTACACCTTCTGACATTCGTTATAAGCTACGAGTAAAGAATAGAACAGGAGAGATAGTAACGTGGTGGGGGAATAGGTATTTTTTAGACGGAAGTTACCACTTTAAGGGAGGTCAGTTATATGCTGTTATGTCAAAAATGACGTTTTAGTGTTTCTATAATGGTGAATTGTGTGGCTTGTGGTCGTTTTAATACGGCAAGAACATAGAATATCACTTTCTCTCTTCATCGATAAGTTATTTCATTGGCATTCAACATAGGAAATAATAATTTAAAAAAAGTTATTTTAAATAACTTGTCATATATCTGACATGTCTAATTATGTGTTCAGTGGCGTAATATACATATCCAAGTCATTTAAAATTTGTTATATTTTTGACGCAGATTTCTTTTAAACCTGTTTATAATACATTAAGAAGAAGAAAAGAATTGAAAACATAATACACTCACGATATGTCTTTAATTATTTTTGGACTAACAACCTATTTTAAATGATTATCGAGAACACAGGAAGTGTACGTATACCGTATACAAAATATTTATGCACGCCTATGCATTACGGCGGCCATATTGAGTTACCACTTTGGACAAATATTATTTTTAAGGAGACTCTCTCCTGTTCTATTCTTTACTCGTAGGTTATAAGTGTCTACCAAACATTACAAATTTGTCAATAATGTTTGCCTACTAAACAGAATTGTCAAGTATAATATAAAATTTATGTACAGAGAAAGTAATATTTAATACATTTATTTATGATATTTAATCTGTAAATGGATCTCATGTACTAGTATTTCAGTAATGGAAGCTAACAGGTGCCTGTAATTGATTTACATATTGCGATTTACACATGTTAATCAGTCGGCAACCACCAGAGTCGTACCTAAATGTTAAATTTACAAAAATAAACATTATTTAATAATCGTGTATTCGCGTCCGTTCAAGTATAGCATTGCCAATATGATGAATAAAGTCGATAATCTGTAAATTCGAATGAATTATTCCTAAGAATTAGTGAAATTATACGAAATTCTCCAAAATTTCCATGTATTTCAGAACTTATAGCAAGTAAAAGAAAAATGTTAAATTTATTTTCCATGTAATAACTTTTTTGTTTTAGTAGACACATAATTTTTATTTGCACTTTCTTGAGGCACTTTTTATGCAGAATTTAAATATCGACTTAGATTTTTTCTTGCACTTTCCATTTTTTTGTTTTAACCCTTAACCTTAATTTGTCTTATGGAAGTCAAGTCGGCTTTAAAAGAACTAAACGTGTTTTTGTATCCTCTTTACAATGATATAGCTTATGTGCTTTTTATTTTTATAAACAACAAAGAAAATATTAAAACTTAAATTATAAATTCTTAAAAATTCTTCTGTCCAGAGTATTTTTGTGTAAAACATGGCTTCATTAACTAATACTGAAAAATTTGATATGTTGTGTAGTTACATCCTTTGTCATAAAAACAGTGTAGAAGCTGAAAGGATGTACTTGAGGCTGTATCTTGAAAGAAAGCAGGCCAGCAGTATTTCGTACGTACAGAAATTTGGTAACTAATTTAAAAGAATATGGTTCGTTTTCCAAACTTACTAGAAATCCGAAAATAATGAATGAAGATGTAGAATTAAATGTAGTACAATCTGTTTTTGACAATCCTTCAATATACAGGGTGATTTATGAGCTCACCGACAAACTTTGCCATATGAAAGCGATTGTTATTTGAACAAAAAAACATTATTGGAACATATGTCCGATTTCAATTATTTAAGGAAATAAAAGACTGCCAATTTTCTTTTTTTAATTTATTTCATAAACACTTACATATTTAAATAAATTGCTCAAATCTCAAAATCATGTGAATAGTTAATTACATTAAGTGTTCAAAATGTCCTCCTCCCGCTTCAATGCATGCTTCACAACGACGAACTAAGAGTTTTTCACCCGAACAAAAAGGTATGGTTCATTTCTAATTTGTGTAGCAGCATTTTGTATTCTCTGTAACAACTGTGGTCGTGTATTAATCTCCTCTTGATAAACAATTTGCTTCAGGTGTCCCCAAAAAAATAAATCCAAAGGATTTAAGTCGGGTGATCGCGGAGGCCATGCAATTGGACCATTATTACCAATCCATCTGTTTCTAAAGTGCTGGTTTAACCACTCAACAACTACCCGCCCGCGATGTGGTAGACACCGTCCTGCTGGTACCACATAGTTGCAATAACGTTAAGAGGTGTATCTTCAAGAAAGTCAAAGATGTTGTTTAAAAAAATTTTGTAAGTATTTGCGTTCAAACGTTCTTCCAGAACATGCACAGGTAATAAGGTATCGTTGAAGATTCCACCCCATACGTTGATATTGAATCTTTGTTGAAAATTACGTTGGGGACACCTGAAGCAAATTGTTTGTCAAGAGGAGATTAATACACAACCACAGTTGTTACAGAGAATTCAAAATGCTGCTACACAAATTAGAAATGAACCATACCTATTTGTTCGGGTGAAAAACTCTTTAGTTCGTCGTTGTGAAGCATGCATTGAAGCGAGAGGAGGACATTTTTAACTATTCACACGATTTTGAGATTTGAGCAATTTATTTAAATATGTACCTAATTGTTTATGAAATAAATTAAAAAAAAAAATTGCAGTCTTTTATTTCCTTAAATAATTGAAATCGGACATATGTTCCAATAATGTTTTTTTGTTAAAATAACAAGCGCTTTCATATGACAAAGTTTGTCGGTGAGCTCATAAATCACCCTGTATGTTAGAGAAATTGAACATAACACGTGTATTTCGAAACCTATAGCATAAAGAATTTTAAAGCGTCACAAATACTACCCGTATAGGTACATCATTCTAGAGGGGCTTAAAGATGGAGCTCAAGAGAGAAGATTACAATTTTACCAATGGTATGTAAACCAATGTGAGAATAACAATAATTTTCTTGCTAAAATTTTATGGTCTGACGAAAGCAGATTTACAAATAGTGGTATCTTCAATAGACACAATGTTCACTTTTGGGACAGAGAAAATCCTCACGATGTTAAGGAATGTCGGCATCAAACGAGATTTGGTTTTAACGTCTGGTGTGGCGTGTTAGGTGCTAAACTTATTGGACCCATATTTTTAACGAAACACTAAATAGGTAGTGAAAGGCATTTGAATTTACTAAAAACTGATTTAGAAAATAGACTTGATTGAGAACATTAACATCTGCTTCCAACAATATGGCGCCCCACCCCACAATTCAAACATAATCAACGATTATCTTAATAATCGGTTTCCAAATTCGTGTATTGGTAATCGAGAACCTATTTTATGGTCACCTAGATCTCCAGACTTAACGCCATTGGAACTTCTTAAAGCTGTTTCTGCAGCATTTGGTAGCATTAAAAGGCAAAAACTAGGCAGCGCCATTACGTCGACACTACGCGGGGCGCAATTATGTGTAGATCGGGATGGCCACTATTTTGAACATATTTTATAATTATTTTCTTCTAATATTATTATCGTTATTATCCTTTTTGTTTTCTTTTATTATTGTTGTTTATTATATGGTGATTTCTCATGTATCACGGCCTATTTATTGTTGAGTGTTTAATAGAATGCATTTTTAATATTTACTTTGTTGTTTTTAAAAATAATTAAGCACGTATGCTACATCATTGTAAAGAGGATAAAAAACACGTTCAATTCTTCCAAAGTCGAATTGACGTTTCATAAAAAAAATTAATGTTAAGGGTTACAACTAGAAAATGGAGAGTGCAAGAAAAAATCCAAGTCGATGTGTCTACTAAAACAAAAAAGATATTACATGGAAAAGATATTTGCATTTTCCTTTTTCTTGCTATAAGTCCTGAAATACATGAAAATTTTAAAATTGGAGAATATCGTATAATTTTACTAATTCTTAGGAATAATTCGTCTATTTAACCAAACCTGTATCTTTTAAAATAAGCGAGATCCTCATGCTGGAAATGTTATCTGGAACACATTGTATATAAAGGTACATCACGACGAGATTTCGTGAGAACAATATAGAAAACTAATAAGAGTTGAGTTTTGAAATTTCGCAAATATTAGTTTCGCCTTAAGCTCTTTCGATTTAAAATAGTTTTGAATTTTTGCTTCTTCCGGTTACCCCGGAAATGGATATCAACTTCCTTATTTTAAATGGAATACCCCATTTTTTATGATTGATTCGTATTTCCAACTTAATTTTAAGGATAGTTTATCTGATAAACTTTGCCTCTAAAGTTAGCTATTTTTAAAGCATTCCAATTTTTGTAAAAAAATTGACAGCTGCAGACTATTACTCATAACAACATTCCCAATAACTGAAAGCATGCATATATTTAATATTTTAGGTAATCATTTTGGAAAGTATACTGCTTCAAAAATATGTTGTCTAATACTTCTCCAACAGCTCTGGTACTATGTGCTGGTGCACCATCCATCTGAAACCATACACTACGAGCTTCTTCTGCGGACAGTGTATTTAAATTTAAATTTATGACGTTTATTAAGATGTCTCTAAATCGCTCACTATTTAAATTTTCTTCATAAAAATTCAAAGCAAATATTTTGTCATGTTTAATAGCACAAAATATATTAAAACTCCAAGACTCTTGGAAACGTCGTTGCCTAACAACTCGAGAATTATCTTCGGACCAAAAATGGCTATTGTGTCGATTAGATATTCCATTTCTACAAAACTTTGCTTCATCTTCTTGTGGTTTCATTAAAAACCACTCACAATACTGCGATCTCGTTACAAAATCAGCTTCATTAATATGTTGAACAGGTTGAAATTTGTAAGCATGCCACTTGTTCTTTTTCAAAATTCGATGTATGCTCATTCTGGATGCACCTACTTCAGCTTCTGCATGCTTTAGAGAATTACTAGGATGTGCTGTAAAGTAAGAAAGTGCTGTTACCTCCACATTTTCACTATCAACAACAGGTTTCCTTTTGGTTGTTTTCGGCAAGAATGATCCGAAGACAATGCAAAAGATTGCTTAAGATACTCTTGGTAGGTCTTGACCGATTTGGATATTTCTCTGCATAAACACATGTCCTGTCGATTACTCATTACATTCACCATATGTTATTATTAGATTTAAAAAATCTTCGTTATTAAATCCAGATCGCGACATTATTATTATTATTCAAGTATTCAGAAACGGAAGACAAAAAAAACGCTGAATAGCACTAGTAAATACCTTACTGATGACAGGTAATATGATTGCAACTTGTTTTTATTTATTTAGATGAGTATCCATAGCCTAACTGATTATACAAAATTAAACTTGGAATTGATACATTTTCCAAAATAACTCTGAAACTAAGACGTTTAGTTACAGTGAAGTAAATACATACTGCCCCTAATTTTGAACGCGCAATCCAATAAAGTTTGAAAAAATTTAGGTTAGGTTAGGATACATTTTCCAAAATAACTCTGAAACTAAGACGTTTAGTTACAGTGAAGTAAATACATACTGCCCCTAATTTTGAACGCGCAATCCAATAAAGTTTGAAAAAATTTAGGTTGCTATTTAAAAATAACAAGATATTGATATTTTCTGGATGACAAGTTTAACATGGTTTTCTGATCACCCTGTATTATTTTGAAATGTTTATAATACCGTATTTAAAGCAGTATACTTTCCAAAATGCAATAATTATTAGGACAAACTGTTGTTAAAATTAAGTTGGATATACGAATCAATCATAAGAAATGGGGTATTCTATTTAAAAGAAGGAAGTTGATATATCCATTTCCGGTGTAACCGGAAGAAGCAAAAATTCAAAGCTATTTTAAATCGAAAGAGCTTAAGGCGAAACTAATATTTGCGAATTTCAATACTCAACTCTTACTAGTTTTCTATATTGTTCTAACGAAATCTCGTCGTGATATACCCTGTATACTTATATACTAATCAACTAGTTTAATCTCTGAAATTGTTCTGGTAGATAGCAATATGTAGTGGCATTAAATTGTAATCTGTAGTTCGTACTTTGACCGTGTCAATTGCTAAAACAATTCTACTATAGAGGTAATACATTGGATTAATAAAGAAGTGTGCTTGTTTTCTTTATGTGTGTATAATTACATAAGAATTCAAACATAACGTACTCCAGATATAGCGAATATTTGGTAATAATGACCAAAAGTCAATTCTCCGGTTAATTACCTTTGACTTAATATAATAAGAATAATAAGTGAAATATTTTGATCAAAATGTCAGCACAAAAAATTAATTAAGGTTAGAGAGTAAGCTTATATATAATCATCGGCAATTCATTTAACAATTTTTTAGATGAATAATATACACCATATTGGTGTAAAGTTAATAAAACAGTACATCTCGAAATGGTTCACCTAAAATGGTGCTACACATAAAGACAAAAATACTCTGCCAACAATTAAATATTTTTTCAAAGTAGCATATAATTTTATTATAAAATTGTAGACGTTGAGAAACATTAATGATGCTTGCTAAAGCATTTTCTACATTTTTCTATTTGAGAACTAAACATTTTTCTGTTCTAAATTGTTCATATAAATTTCGAACCAATTCGGTAATCCTTTCGTTTCGTCAAATAATAGCAATTGATGTTTAAATACTTTTAATGAAGGATAAATTAACAGATTCATATATCTAATAAAAGAAATATAATGAGAAAATTATGTGTATTAGGTAAATGGTGTGCTATAAAGTCCGACTTCTAGAGACTTGATTTATATTATTATAAATTTATATTTATTTTCTTGGGATTTATTATTTTTTATGCCAGTAAAAAGGGAAATATATAATTTACAATAACAATAACTATTATAATATTTTTAAAAATTGCATTAACAGGATAACTACTACAAGGAAAAAAATAGCAACAAATACTAAGTAAACTAAATACATAGCATCTTAATAAATCAGTCAGGTTCCAGTGCAACTGGAATAAAACCTTTAAGTTACTATTACCATTCTAAATAAGAGAATCTGGATTAATGCTCACACATCTAAGATAATGTGCAAGGGGTACTTTGACAAAAATGTTGATCTAACCTAAATAAATGTATCTGATGATCGGTAATTTGAGAGTAAATTACAAAATCTAATTGATATAGCAAATCGGGTATGTTTTATTATTAATTAAATTAATAAGAAAATTTGCATTGTTAATCGTTCTCCTGTCAGTGAAAATTGAAACAATTTTTTTCAAGAAGAGCAACATATTTGGTGCTTCTATATGTGTAAACGCCATCAATTTTTAAACTTATATATTGAGCAATTTTTTTTTCTAAGACTATTTTTGGTGTCAGTAGTGGGAATACCATATGAAAGCACTGTGTTCCAATAAACTTCAAAAGAAAGCATAATAAGTCGACTATACAACTAGTAGATTATTGAAATTTCTGCTTGAGCAGATAAGAAATCCCAACGATATAGTTGCCGTGCTGATGCTGAAAAGATAAGTTTCGTAAATCGGAGAGCAAAGTTGAAGAAGACTTCCAAATCTCCGAAATGCGTACACCTTGTATTGTAATTCGATACAAGGTAACGAAAAAGAATTAGATTGGAGATTTTACGTACGCAATTATCGCATATTTATCGATATTTGAGGATATTTTGTTTTGTAGAAACCAATCATAAACTATCTGCAGATTGTCCTGAACTAAATGACAGTTTTTGAAATTCCTGATTTCCATAAATTTCTTGTCGTCGCGCGTCTACTTGTATAAGCAACCAAAATTAAAGTTAAATCAAGCCCCAAAATTAACAAAAAAGGTAATAAGATCCATGGTAAATAGAGACCACAGAAAATCGTGTAGATTGCCTTTTAATCAATTGCATATTATTAATTGTGTTGCACAGTGCATATTTGAAGGCGAAACAACATGGTCATTTTTAGTAGACGCATTTCGAACTACGCAAAATACTATGTTTTTCAGATGTTTTCAATAAAATTTTACAGCTTATTTTCAAGTAACTGCAAAGCAAGTTTACAACACTATTATTTTTTTTTGCGGAATAATCCATTCTATTCTACCCAGGAACTTTATTGAAGAATGGGTGTGATTAATTTTAAACTGAAAATGCCTGTGTTTCTTACTAAATTACATGTTCATACAGTTTTTATTGTTTAATTTAACACGGAATATATTATTATTATTTTATTTTATTTTGTACTGTTATAGAATTTCAACATGTATCTCCTTCATTGGAAGAAAAACAGGACTAGCAGCTAAAATAAATAATGACAGTGGACTTTAAAACAAATTACCTGGAAGCGTTGAAAATCTTGATTAATAATGTAAAAGAAGACAAATGTAAAAAATGCTTTTTTATGAAAAAATAATGTATATTACAGACGTTGATAGGGAAAAAATAAATAACTAACTGAATACATTTCAAAAACATATTTTTTGTACCAGTAGTAAAAAATCATAGCATTTTTACACATAACAAAGCGCCACGAAATGACATTTCACAACCTGGAACTAATAAGAGGTAAATAATGAGGCCATTATTGACCTAGGGAAATAATGAGAACAAATAAAACGAATGCCGCAACCATGCACTCATGCTTGTAGTAGTAGTAGTATGTCAAGTTGTGAACCGTCAAAATAAATAACTATTTTAGGCACAATTTTAGGTTAACAATACCAGAATATAATATACGTTTATTTAGCAATTGCTATTAATTTTATATTTTCTAACAATACTTTGTTGTTTACATGAAAAAAAAAAGCATTTGTCTATTAATACATAAAATATGTATGAAAGTATAATATGGAATCAATATATCACCTAACTATTACAGATGCAAATAATTATTTAATTCATATTGAAAATTCCTGTATATATTGCAGGTGTGGTTGCGTAAGTAGATGTAGGTAGATCTTGTAACATACATTCTATATTTTTTTTATTTACTAGGGAATCTTCGATATAACCTTTAGCTACAAAGTGGTTCCATTATTACAAACTTTTGAGACGTACCATTTTTGCTATTGTGGATGTGAATAACAATTAAATTATCTGTCATGATGACATCAGAAATTAATAAATTACACAACTCATCCTTCGGCATGCACCAGCAACACCAATTACAAGACCAGTCTACAGAGATATAAATTATCAATAATTTCAAAGTATTAATATATAAACATACTATCTTAGTTGCAATGTAACATGTGTCGGGTACCTCAGTAAAGAATTTTATAATTTCCTCGAGTAAATACTAATGATTTTTGGGCTTATAATTTTAAGTTTTTCTTTTTAAAAAGGCAACTAATTTAAAATATTTTGATATGTTAATATTCTCTTTTAGGCCAAGTGTAGCTTTCAACATTGAATATTGCGCCCATAAAGTCGAGGCTTTTTTATTTTTTGAATATTCATGAAAATAAGCCAGAAGTACGTTTTCAGAAGTTACTACTGTAATTTGGAATTATACCATTTTTTAAATTCTGTAAATGTTTTCATGTATAAGTGATTAGATTTATGCGGAAGCAAGTTCTCAGCTGCCTGTTCTGCAATCTCGCGCATTTCAGGTGGTGTACATCTAAACTCTTCAGACATTATAAATGGAATGAAAAATAATCTAAAAATACTTGACTTTTAGTTTCAGCATTTATGTCAAAACTTATTTGTCAACATCAAAATATAGCCTACTTATTTGTTTACATGAAGTTTTATTACAAGGGCATTCTTACATATATGAGTAAATTTATTCATAATTATTAAGGTTTTAAGGTCCAATTAGACTACTGGTACAAAAAATAGTATACATACTACGGTTGAGAAGACTATTATTGCCCTTGTGGCTTAAATTCCTCGGCGCTTTGCGCCTCGGAATTTAATCTCGCCACTCGGGCAATAATAGTCATCTTCTCAACCTTGGTATGTAATATACTATTATTTAACTCAATAAACTGTGCTTCTAAGCATCGAGGAGTGAAATATTACAAGAAATGAAAAGTATCACATATTCAAAAATCTGCAGCTGGAAAATATTAGCAAATTCCGTAATGCTATATTACTGAATTCTGAAGAAAAAATAATATTCAAAATGTTGTACCGGGTATCTGTTAATCATTCAATTTTCAGTGTTTGTAATTTGTTTGCAAATATTTTATAATCATAAATGCCATATTGACTTTCGTATATTTCCCAAAATCTGGAAGGACGCTGCGGTAGTCATGATACCGAAATCTAAGAAACAGTTTCGGACCTAAATTTACTACTGAACGACCAGTTCGGTTTTGACATCGGTCATTTCTCAGAATATCAAGTTTTCCGCCTTATCGAAGCTGTTTTCGACGCGATGGATTCAAAGGAAATTTTTGATGCCATGTTTCTTGACATTGGGGCGGCATTTCTTTCTGTTTAGCCTGGAACACAAATTGAAAACGATTTTAAAATTAGTCCAAATATGATCAGGCTTATCAAGTTGTAGCAGGACTCTCTAGGTCAAGAGTTGACAGAGCAGATTGCCAATGATATGCATCGGCGGCGCAACCGGACAGACTGCTACGTTGACTAGAGTGGTGGCGATTTAAGATTAACGCAGAGAAATGCCAGTTACCGAAAATCAGGAAGAATATCATACTCGCGCTAGTAAGCGTCACTATGGAGAACACAGAAGTCACCTAGAGTCAGAGGTTAGGTACCTGGGCCTGACGATTGACTCGAGGATTTCTTTTAGAACAAATTTTAACCACTTTAAAATAAGGTTCTTCATAACCTTCTGATCGCTCCTCGTTCTCCCCTGGACCTCCGAAGTAGAGTCTTCATTTATAAACAATCCCTCCGCCCTTCTTAAGGGGGCTTACGCAGAGGTGCCGACTAACTGCCGTGAGGTAGGACGTAAGGAGGTGGCGCCATATACGCTAATGCAAATTCTGGACTTCAGAAGGTTTCGTTCAAGCAATAGTACCGCTTTCATTTACGAAATATCAAAACGAAGTTTAAAACACAAGTAAACAAAGGCTCAATGCATGTTCGACTGGAATTAATTTTTAAAAAAAGTTTCTGAAACTGTGTTATGATGTGCAAATTTTGCCAACTTTGAGAGTGAAATGTAAGAGTAAGTAATTTTAATTATAAGAAAGTGCTCCCAACGAAACTTTAATTAATCCTTTGTATTCAATTTAATAGAAAAACATAATAAGAAAAACAAACATTTCTGATGTTTGTTTCACTTGAACGAATATCTTACAACGGCGAAATTTGCATTAGCGTATGTGGCGACACCCCCTTACGTCCTACCTCACGGCAGTTAGTCGACACCTCTGCGTAAGCAGGTGATAAAGTTGCTAATTCAGGAATTACGCATAATTTTAGAATCCGAATCGGATCAAAAAAAACTGTCAACTCTTCTATTAATTTTTATTATCCAATATATTATAATGCAAGATATATTTTTAAATGAATAAGTCGTTAACATACAAGCTTTTGATCTTTTTAAATGCTATGCATTTTTTACATTGTATGGTAGCCCTTTAAGAACTAATTAAACTGACTTCAATTTGTATTAGTCGTTTTTTAAATGTTTTTGAAATAACGATTAATAATGAAATACCTTTCATGGACTCAATTAATAAAGATGTCATTTCAGGAGTTGAATTTAATATTTATTGTGATATTTCAACGAATATCCTTAACTAAAGTTATAGAATGTTATATATATCAAACATTTCTTGCTATCTATATTATTAGATAACACCTATAATAGACGTTACCGCTTCGCTAGGACATACGGTATAATACAAACATTTTAAACATTGATAAAGTAAAGAAATAAAACTACAAAAGTATTTTTTAAAAATACCTTGATATATAAAAACAAGCAAAAACTAAATGTGCACGTCAAATGAAAATATTACTTTTTCCTACAGATATTAACATTCATTCTTTTAGAATGAAAATGAAAATGAAAATGAAAATGGAAATGCAAATATTATTCCCATTATCCTGGAGATTATTGTGAGGAGGTCGCTATTTATAGATCTTATCAAACTTTAGAGCAAATAATAATCACAAATGAAAATTCTTTTTGAAACTCCGAATTGTTTGAAAACGTAAAAAGTTTGATAAAGTTTAATTCGTATATAGCAAAGTACAGTCACATCTCCAAGTATAGTTTATAATTTATGCTATCTTGCGGTTTTCCTTTTTGTGTATATTCGTATAAAATGATAATACTGTTTGGAGTTTATATTATACTAAGCATTAAACTCTTTAAAAATATTAAAATAACAATAATTAAAAGTTGATTTAAAGGTAGTATTTCTCTAAAGTTTTCAAATACAAACTACAGACCGATGAGAACATTTATAATGGTGTTTTTATGACATATTAATGGTTCTTATATATTGGCTATTACGCAATAAATACCTCTGGTGGGATATGCATAAATCTTGACGCACTTGTTTATTGTATCTCAAATCTATTTAAAGTGATGCATAAAGCTTACAATTTTCAGTCGTGTTTAGGAAAAGCACAGTATCTACAGAAAAGTAATAATAGACAAAAACAGTGTTTTCTTTTCTTTACAGTCATAATAACTCAAACTCATTGTTTTGTGTTGGATGCATAATAGTCTTCTAAAAGAAATTGCTATTTCTTGAGATACCATTGGTTTCCAATCTTATCCAAGTACACTTCAACATTTATTAAATAGATAATGCAACTGAAGTAACCTTTCAATCTTTATAAATCTAAATATACATGTATTTTTATACAAAAGATTAAAAAAAGTTTTTTAAGAGTTATAGCAACTTCTAGATATTGATATATAAATTTCTGATAACTTAATTGGCAACATCGAGAAAATGATATTTATTTATTGAAAAATACGCTATATTAGTTTATGATTTTATTAATAACGTGTAACAAATATTACTTTAATCGTGGAAATTATTTTAACATTAGGGACGAAATAGTTTTAAATGATGATTTTCAATTAATAATGCTCAAATAATTCCATTTGATTCCGATTTACTACACTATTTTATAGAAAAATATAGCTTTGTACATCAAGAAATAATTCGTAGATTTTATGGATAGCACTAACAAGAATTAATTATTTATAATCTTGGTACTAAGATTATTTAAGAGAGGAGATTTTTATACCATCTGCCTAGCCACGATAAACACAAGTGGAGCTGGCAAATTTCTTGCTGCCAAACTGTTGCGACGTTTGGATGATTATTAGTTTATATATAAAGAGTTTTATGAATTTTTGTGTAGTCTTAACTAACAAAAAAATCAGATAGAACATACAAGCGTAATCAAGTTCTTGACAAAGGAAAGAGGAGTACTCAATAATATTCATCAGAACGTGTATAGGAAAGATGCGCCGTTATATTAAGGTAAAATGTTGGTCCAAACAATTTCGATTGGAACGGGTCACTTTAACATAGCCCAACATGCGAAAGACCTGTTGAAGCAAGAAGCAACAAAAACATCAAGAAAGATGAGGTTTTGTTCTTAGAAAATCGAAGAATTATTGCTGATGAAGTAGAGATATCGAAAGCTACATTATTTAAAAAAAACGAAGATTTGGGAAGGTTGAAGCACGTTGGGTTACGAAATTGATGAGAGTGTTGCCAAAATATTAACGAAGAAAACTTGGTGGGCTTTGCTTGACGACAAAGAACTTTTTTTGAACATTATGTGTTGAGAGGTGGATGGATGTACCACTGAGGTTCTTTATCAAAACTAAAATTCGTCCAAAAGAGATATCCATGGCCAAAAGAAGGAAAGAACGCAGGATTCATCATAAAAGCAGATGGCGACGAGGTTTTGAAATATGAAAAAAAAATCTTACTGATTGAATACATAAAAAGTTATTCTACAATAAAAGAAGAAATTTATAGTGAAGCAATCACAAAATTTATAGCAGCCATACAGCAATGACAATAGAAGAGTTTACCAAACTCGCCAAGTTTGTAAATTAATCGACCAGTGCGGCTTAATAGAAGTGGAATATCCACCTACAGTCAACATTTGGCACCGAGTAATTATTATAAAAAATTAGGTGTGGCCACCACACGACTTTCTTATACGTATGAGCGTTTCAAACTATACAATTTTAAGAATTTTTTTACACAAAAATTATTCAAAATCCTATTCTAAGTACTTCTATTTCCTTAATAAATCGCTATAGAATACATACTTTGCAAGATATTCGAAAAAAAGTGCTACTCCCTAAGAGTAAAAGTGTTACTTCCGGTCCGAATTTTGAAATTTCATATACATAAAAAATATTGCAAATCTAGAACTAAATACTTTTGTACTCTTGATAAATATATATAGAATGCATAACTTACGACATATTTGTAAAAAATCGCAATTCGATAAGAGTAAAAGTGATACTTCCGGTCTGAATTTTGAAATTTTTTTTATACATAAGGTATTGAAAATTATATTTTAAATACTTTTACACCCGTAACGTACTTGTCTAAAAAGCATGACTTGCGAAATATTCGCAAAAAACTGATTTTCGATAAGAGTAAAAGACCTACTTCCGGTAGGAATTTCGGAAAACTTTTTAAATAAAATTATTCTCAATTTTAATTTTAAGTATATATGAATTCTTTATAAATTTGTTTAAACTTAGTAGTTGACGAAATATTGGCAAAATCCGATTTTTTCGCCGAAGTAAACTGCTACTTCCGGTCTACCGATTTTACTGAAAAACTAATCAAATCTCAAGAGAAAGATTATACACGTAAATACAAAATTTGGAATTGATACCTATAGCGGTTTGACCGCTATCGTGGTCACACACACAGAGAGAGAGACACACAGACATTTTTTAAAAACCACTTTTTCGGTATCAGGGGACTTCAAAACGTGGACATCTGCAAAAATCTGGAGGTCGAAAATGTTCATCATCACAAAACTTCCTTATACTACGTATAAGAGAAAGTAAAAGCTCTTGACCGCATACCTTTTCTTTTACTTTCTTATACGTAGTATAAGGAAGTATTGTGATGAAAATTTTCGACCTCGAGATTTTTGCAGATGTCCACGTTTTGAAGTCCCCTGATACCGAAAAAGTGGTTTTTAAAAAATGTCTCTGTGTCTCTGTGTGTGTGTGCCTGTGTGTCTCTCTCTCTCTCTCTGTGTGTGTGTGTGTGTGACCACGATAGCGGTCAAGCCGCTGTAGATATCAATTCCAAATTTTGTATTTGCGTGTATAATCTCCCTCTTGAGATCTGATTAGTTTTTCAGTAAAATCGGTAGACCGGAAGTAGCAGTTTACTTCAGCGAAAAAATTGAATTTTGCCAATATTTCGTCAACTACTAAGTTTTAACAAATTTATAAAGAATTCATATATACTTAAAATTAAGATCGAGTATAATTTTATCTAAAAAGTTTTTCGAAATTCCTACCGGAAGTAGGTCTTTTACTCTTATCGAAAATCAGTTTTTGCGAGTATTTCGCAAGGCATGCCTTTTTGGCTAGTACGTTATGGAGATAAAAGTATTTAAAACATAATTTTCAATATCCTTTGTATAAAAACACTTTTACTCTTATCGAATAGCGATTTTTTGCAAATATGTCGTAAGTTATGCATTCTATATAAATTTATTAAGAGTACAAAAGTATTTAAAACTAGATTTGCAATATTTTTTGTATATATGAAATTTCAAAATTCGGACCGGAAGTAGCACTTTTACTCTTAGCGAGGAGCACTTTTTTGATAATATCTTGCAAAGTATGCATTCTATAGAAATTTATTAAGAGAATAGAAGTACTTAGAATAGGATTTTGAATAATTTCTGTAAAAAAATTCTTAAAATTCTGTAATTTGAAACGCTCATACGTATAAGAAAGTCGTGTGGTGGCCACACCTCATTTTTTTTCGGATGAATACGTGAAGCTGGAGGAATTACACTGGAAACTTATGGAAAAAGAATTTTTTTTTTTGAAGGCATAGGCTTCGTAGAAAAATGTGTGACCGTTAATGTATCATATATTGCAAAATAAAATATTTACTTTTCTCCAATTTATAAATAGTTAAATAATATAAAAATATTCCCCCATATTTAGAAATAATATTCTTGCTTAAAATTTGAATTTTTACTGCTATATCATATTTGTTTAAGTTTTTTAAGTTTGTTTTTCAATTTTATATTTAAAATTATTCAAGGTACAATTATGGAAAATAAACGTATTCCCTACTTTCAGATATTACTTTATTTCTTTTTGCTCTTTTGAGGGTAAACATTTTTTTTCCGACAGAGTATTTATTTGTCTCTACATCGCATCCTAATATCATGGAGTATTTTTATTTCAAGACATTTTCACAAAGTCTCAGTAAAGAATAAACTACAGTTAGGTACATAGGAATATTTTATAAAAAGAAAACATGAATTTCTTGCTTGCCAATTATTATTTCATACAAGAATAAATCTACGAAAATAAATTTAAAATTGAGCGTAAAGAACAACAGTTTGTCGCTTTGTATAAACTAACATAGTTAACATTACGGTCAATTAAATTTTATTTTATTATTTTAACTTACCTTCCCAAGACCTGGTAAAATCCTGACTTGTCTGGATGGAAGTGATGTCTTCAGATACGGGAGGAGAGAAACGAAAACAAACAAAAAAAAGGAAAGTTAGTATGGGGTTTGAACTTCTAAATCTCACGCAAGTGGTTTCGAAACATATCAAGGCTCAATTTGAAAAGTAAACATTTTACATCCAAATATAAAACATTCCATACCAGAAGCCAATGACTGTTTAATGAATGTGTATGAGTTAATCATTATTTGTATTTAAAAAAAAAGTAAATATAGAGTTTTCATTGTATTGTGTTTGCTAAATCGACTGCATAAACATGTATAAATTGTATAAAATTCAAGTGTTAGTATGAAAGGACACTGGTTTTTGGGGATATGCACATATGTATTAGGTGTAACAGAATTTAGGAGGAAATTTTATAACTTAAATAAATATATCTCTAAGTATCTACAATAAAACAAATAAATTTGATTTTTTATATATTTATATTATTATTAAAATATATAAATCCAATAAATACAAAATATATATATACAATACATAATTTGAAATCTGTATACCTAAACCATAAAAAACTATATTTTTGTGTAATTCTATTCTATAATATAATTCGTGTTAATACTTCCATATCAATATAAAGATTGTTACAAACTAATAAGTCAAATCTATATCGTTCGCAAGTAGGTATATACAATAAGGTATTAATTTGATTAATTTTCGAAGTAAAATTAATTGATTTAAAGTTTGTTCCATCAGATAGTCCAAAACTAATTAAACATATTGTTAGAATTTCGTTCATCAACCAACTGTAAAATTTAGACATATTTCAAGCCATCCTAGAAATTAGAAACTTCACATAACATTATTTGTAGTTAAACAATATTTCAAAGATATTTTAAGCATCCATTAAATTTCAAGTACTACACTTCCCTTTCTTCTTTGAAAAACAACTATATGTTGGAACAAACATCATACAAATAAGAAATATTTAGACTCGATATGAGTAGTGACGGTAGGAAGTACCACCGGGTAGCCTACCAGAAGTTGTGGAACTGTAACTAGACTGATAGCCACCAGGACCGTCTCCATAGCTGCGCGAAGAACGCTCGGTGTTGTACGAATAAGAACCAGGACCACCGTCAGAAGAACGACTTACGCGCTCTGTATTTGTGTAAGAGCGAGTCGCTGGTGTGGAATAAGGATCACCGCTCCTAGATTCGGTGGTAGATTGATAAGAATAAGAATATTGTTGTTCGGCAGCACGACGTGCAGTGTCTGGAGCATCGCGGACCGTATAGTATCTTGGGCTCTACGGAAAAAATAAGGAATTTGCAATTACTTTTTATTGAAAAAAAAAAAAGATTTTGAGCAATAAAATTTAAAATTACGCTATGAAAAATGCTTTTCTAGGTAATGCAATTTATGGAGTTAACGATTCGAAACCAGCAGATGCTTATTCGCGCAATAGCAGAACGTTATCTGTTGAGCAGAAGGTAGTGAGTTCCAACCTCACGTAAGGACAAATTTCGAAAATAAAATAAGTAAATTACTACCTACAATAAAATTACAAAAACATATATATCTACATCAGATAATTTCCACTCGCTAAATTTCAAATTTTATATGAAATGTATGCAATGTTCGCAAGATTTAAAAAATAAATTTTAAAGATTTAACCACTGTATTTCTTCTACGATTATGTTACGGTTATGGCATAAATAGATATAATAAAATAATTACCGAATTTGAATTTACTCGATTGTTCTTATCCTAATTATTGTTAAATTTTCTATTGGCTTTTATTGCCAATAAGTCCGAAGACATTTTTTGCAGATGATGTAAAATGGTCTCATATTCCGACATTATAACATGCGTGAAAAACTGACAGGAATAACAATATGCACTGAAAGCGAAAGAGTAAACGCCAAACTTGAAGTCATTGACTAAACAATTATATGATATAAATTCGCCAGTAGCGAATACGATTAACGTTATTCTTTTACTAGTGACGAAAATTTTCTTAAGACACCTTTTCATATAGATTCATAGAAGACTTACACTTTAAATATCTATACAAATGTAACAGTTTAAAATTTTATATAATTTTAAAAGTCGAATTAGTACAATCCCTTTCATACAAATTCTCCTCTATACATTCACAGAAGTACATTAGACAGAAGAAATCCATGTCTGAACAAACAGATACATACATGCGAAAAAGTATGTTGACATTATTTAAATTTAAATTCGGAATATGTCAAACATTGAATTTCAATGTTTTAAATTTGGTGCTGGTGGGTAAAAGTCGAGGAAGTGAATCTTTCACCAGAAAGAAAATGTGGGAGGCTTACTTTCGGCACCTTTTCAAATGGGATAAATATTATTTTAAAATAATTGAAAAGTTTGTCCTTCTTCAAATGCTTATTGTGTTCAAACGAATTGGCCGATTAAAACAACTCATTTTAATCCGATCGGGTCAAGAACAAGGGTACCACGAGCGATTAAAATTATTAGCAACTTGCGAAGTCTATTATCCTACTTTTGCTGAATAAACAATTCTGTAGAATGAATATGACAGCATACGAGAAAGTTTCGCTAATGTAGTTTATTAAATTGTTCGAAGAATGATGTGGAATATTTGAGAGCTACCAATATATTATCTATTTTAATAGAGTAAATAATACACAAACTATACAAAAAGTAATTTGAATTACAGAACTATTATTTATATTAGATTATTAGAATTAAAATTAACATTTTCTTATCGACATCAACAGTTTATAAAATTATATGAAATTAACTACCATCAGATAGATTAAAATTAGGTCAGAGACTATTGCTTGACACTAAGCGTGCATTACCATACTAACACACAATAAGCTAAATACATATTTCGACAACTATGTTGTCATCATCAGCAACATACGTATTTAGCTTTTTGTGCATTTGTGTGATAACAGTGTTTGTAGTGTATTTTATTTAAACTTATAGATAAGATAAAATAAATAATAGTATTGTAATTAAATGTGTATTTTTTTTATTATCTAGATAATTCTCAACCGTTCCACATCATTCTCTAAAAAGTCTAATAAATAAATGACATTAGCAAAAGCTTGTACTTGCGGTGTTTAATGTGATAGCATAAAAAAATACTCCGGAAATTATTATTTAAAAAAAGAATTGTTGCACAGAGGAATCCAAATCAAATCGAATCATTGAAATGATGTTAAAGTTTCCAGATGTTAAAGAACCAAGTACTTGATAATAAAGCTTGCAAGATATAAAATATCAGTTTACATTTGCACCTTACAGTGACAAAGGTTAGTCCAAAATAAAGTTCGCAGATGTTTTCACATTTTCACATGCGTGGTCAGATGCAGACGCGTGGAAACGTTTGACTCTAAAGATGCACCAGTACAAAGTAAACGTAAAAAGTTAATATTATGAAAGGTTATGGCATAGCCTCAGTGATTTTCTTAAAGTAATATGAACAACGAATCTATTTCCAAAATGTATTATTGCTGTTATTGCAATAATGTAATAGGTATACCGTAGTCGACAAATTTTAATTTCTGTTTACACCTCTATACTAGCTATCTATCATATGCAGAAGATGACCTTATAATATGCAGCGATGCCTGGTTTCCAACCGTGGTGGGAGAAGCAATGCACTCGGGGGATTTCCACATTTGATAGGAAACGTTTGCCGGATGTACTTGGCAGCCTCGCTATATGTTTGTCTTTACTTTATTTCTCCGTGCTCTTTTCCTGTTCTACTTTCATATATAGATCTTGATAGTACACTTATATTAATATGAACTTCCAAAATTATTTGGTAAATTATAATAATATGACGTTTATCATAGACGAACAGAATTATTCTATTAACAAAAGGAAAACTTGGTATTCCTCTAGGGAAGTAAATTCTCGAAGTTATATTTTGTGAAACTTTAGGTAGCAATTTCCATTAAACTTTCATAAATTAGTTCACTCTATTTAAATATGAATATCGTTCTTTTCTTAATAAATAGTTAAGATTATTTTCTGTGAATCTATTTACTGCACTACTGAATAAGTACATAAATTGAAACTTCAAAGAGGCACACGAATTACTAAACGAATTTGCGCTTCTGAAGAACACAGCAACTTAAATGGAAACAACATATTACACCAAACATCTCAAGTTAATACCACTACAAGTTGGGCAGCACCGTTACAAACGGCGTAAATTAAAAAATATAATTAACTGGAAACTCTTAGGAATATAATTACTTTCTAGCATTAACCAATGCAGAAATTTAAATTTGCCAGAATCAAAGGTGACCTAGTAATTAAAATAGATTTAAAGAGTACATTCGTGTAACATTTTATGCACACGAATAGGTACACGAAAAGAATGTTGAAAAAACAAGAACAAGATACTCGAAATGTTGGAGAGAGACAAACTGAGAAATGTACATGTGTATACGCATTCGAATGCAAAAACGCAAAAAGTGAGTTAAATTTAGACGCAAGGTTTCGATGGCTTATGTACGATGATTTGGGTCAAAAACTAAAAATATTTAAGCAAGGCGCGCACTTTCGATTTCATTCTGGAGCAGTAATTAATCGAATACTTCGTTACATCGTACATTCAGCCAATTATCTCCGTTTTCGCACCGAAAATCTCATCAAAATTGATTGATGTAATCAACAGACGAAGACAGCTTCTTAGATAACGTATTGCTGTCCCCTTTAACGGATTTCGAGGAGTAAAAAATATCTGGACGTTATTTCGTTAAAAGGTCAAAACCGTATTTCTATTACAAGTTCTAATTTCGATTTTATTGTAAAGGTCGTTAATAATACAGTAGTTTTTTACAAGTACTTATAAAGTAACTATAAATGAATTAGTATTTTGTTGTTTTTCATATAAATACTTAATTTTGAAAAACCTTTTGTTCTAAAATCCTTTCAATTATTCTAAATAGATTAATTACACTAATCTACAGTAGTCTTCCAATTGTGAAAAAAATCTTTTATGAATTTCTTTGATGCGCTTAATACAATATTGAGTTTAAAAAGTAAGTGAATTGGTCATGAAAGACTCGCCTCTATTGCACACAAATAAGATAAAACGAATATTACGTTAAACATTTCATTCAAAAGGAATGGTCTCAAACAATTTAATCCATGTCATGCCAATATAAAGCATATCCCACGAGTTGATGCTGAAAAAGTCAAAAAAGTCTACTAGTCTCATTGAAAATTTCTTTAATGCATTTGAGAATATTGCTTTCAAGCACTTTGAAAATATTTTTTCAATGCTAAGCGATATTTAAGGCAGTAGATTAAGAAAAATGTTGGAGTAAGTACTCGGAGATCCTCAGAACTCAGTTTTAAGCAATAGAAAGTATAAAACTACGAGAAAATTGTTAAAGAATTATCTGGAAACTAGAATAGACGGTAAGTAGCACACGTACCTCCATGAACTTTTTGAATACGTATTTACACTTTTTCCATAAAATATTCGACACTGTCAGTGATGAACAATGGAAGAAATTGCATATTTTAGAAATGGAACAACACTATCACTGCGAGAGAAATCCAGCAAATATTGAGTACCAATCCCTCATGAAATAGTATTGGACAGAATATAACGGAAAATCAGCATTGCTATAAAAAAGAATCATTATAAAAAATTAAGTTATAACAATATTTATGTACTTTTTGTAAATTGAACTTCGTTTTGTTTTAATACTAGTTGTCTCATGTTTTAAAATATCAAAATATACCTAGTAGATGTCCTATAATCATGGAAAATTTTCATTTAATAGTAATAACACAAAAATATTTTGAAAACCTAAAAACAAAGCATAATATCATCTACAGTATGTGTTAAAAATATAATTCAAAAATCTACAATATTCGAATTAATGCAAAGATGCTGTTATGCCAAAAAGTTAATATACTATTCTACAAAAAAACAATCTAAGAAACTTAAAAACAAAATCAGAAACTTGGTTTAATTATTTTTTTTATTTGGAAGGAACATAGAAAACCTTTCATTTCTTTAACTAATAAATATTCCAGATATTGACTACTGAAAAGGGACAAAATATACATTTTATATTTAACATTATAACTCATTTAACATTTTCCCAATCTAAGTATAACTTAGAAAAGCGTTACATTATTATGTTTCTCAAGAACATATGACATTTATTAAGTAATTACTTAGAACTGATTATTTAGGTGAACAAATTTAAATATTGATAAAAGAGTGAACAAAGGCACTTTATAATTTGAGTTTAGCTAAACTAAAGGGATTTCATATGATTATTCTATGTGAATTGTTTCAGTTTATATTGTGCTCACAAAAGAGAAGAACTGTCCCTTTCATATAATTTTTCAACAAAAAGTAGTAACAAAGAAATGTTCCAATCTCCAAAAGATGCTTCTCACACATTAGTTCTGCGAAATGATTGAAAGGTTGGAAAATCAAGCAGAAAATATAGTACCTTTTTCAGCATTTTCTCATTCCAGAAATGCTGAAAGGGTATAAATCTTAGTTATGCAATGTTTTTGGATCATTGCGAATTTGAAATCTACAACGGAATTAAAATTCGTGAAAATTATGAAAAATAAAAAAGTCCAATGAATTTGTAAATCGATATGCCTAAATTATGATTAATGGAAACTTAAAGTATCTCGAGGTCCAGATGTTTGAAAACGCTATAATTGATTTGTTTGTGTGAAAAGAACATAAAGAGGATAAGCTAGATATCCAAACAGAAATGCTTAGAAAAGGTACTTTGACTTATCACTCCTTCATGAATATAGCCATCTTCTATAAACTGATTCAATTTTAATATTATTACAAAAATATTCAGCAGCATTGCGAAATTGATTTCTGTTGTAGGATGAAATTAGCCAGTTGCTCGTTTTATTCTTCAAAAATAATATTTTTGTTTGAAATGAGAAACATGTAAAACAAAAATAATTACTAATATCTCAAATAAACGGACAAGTTCAATAAGGATACCCTCAGTAGAATATACTGAAGCAAATAAGCCAGATGTTGTATAAAATTCCGAGAAGTAGCACGGAAATATCGACGAAAAGCGAGTTACAACTAAATTTTTCATAACAAATTATACTATCAATTTGATTTTGTTGTTATACGTTTCAAATTAGATGTGCCAATTATATGCAATATCAAAATTTTTAAAATTCTTTTGCATTCGTGTAGCATTTAAAAAAATAAATAAATTATTAAGATCTCTAATAATAACAGCATGATAAGTATAGAGATATAAACATTGCTACGACCTCAATTACACAATGAGCGAAGTTGCCGAACGATGCGAATTTGAATATGAGTACTCACTGTGCCGCTATCTGTATAGAGTTTTTAACACTTCCTTCTGAAGTATTTGCTAAATATTCAAAAATTTAGCGAGTGGAAATCAATAGTCACATATTTGTTATTAAGATATTGTTCTTACCTTCCCTATCGCTAACAGCCTCGTTGTGTTGATTTAAATATGTACATATAAAGTATGTTTCACTAATATCTATGTATATTTACTCTAAATCTAGATCTACTATGTAAGTGGGATCATGTGGATCATAGGTGTGAGGTATTAATAAAGAGACATTAATTACTTAATAACATTGACCATAAATTACTATAATTGTAATCAGAACGTATCATGCAAATCGACATAACAAACACAACAAATTCCTTCCACTTATCATATTTGAACCATTGGGTAATATTTATAGGTAATAAAAATAAACAATTTACTAGATAGGACAATCTTTATTGTAAAGTTCGAGTGCAAGTGTGTACATAAAAATATATTACTATTCGTAAAAAAATATAGGAAATTAAAAAAAATAAGCTAAGCAAAATCACTGCAAATCAAATGCAAAAGCTCTTTTTAGAAATGCGTAAAATTAACTAAAGTAGTAAAATAGTTCCTTATAAATGTATAAATAAAGAGAATCGCAATTATTATTATGTTTTGTATAAGAAATGCAAACCAAACCCAGTGTCAAATTATTGCTTTCAAGATCAAAATACACCTAACATTACAATACGAGAACCGCAACTTCTGCCTAAGAAATGTCAAATTACTTATTTTACGAATGAAGCATAAAGGTCCAGAGAGAGATATTTGCTTGGTATCTTTCAATAATTATGAACAAAATACAAATTCTATTTATTTATTTGAGGAATTACTGTAATAATATCGCGAAAATTATTAATTTTAACTAAATATGTTTAAAAAAATATATATTGGCTTATTTCATCACTATTAATAAAAGCGAGATTTTATTACTTAGGAAAAGATTCGAACTCATAACTTTCAGTGGCATGAAGATTACTTTACCAATTAAGCTAACCAAGTCGTTACGAATTCAACAGTAGTTATTAGCTTGTGTCAATCTCAGGCGGAAAATGATTATAATGAAATTTTGCACTAAATAACAGCCATGATGTAGAAAATAGGCTTGTTCACATTTTGTGATAAACATGCATAAAAATGGGACATTTTCACTGAATATTACACGTAATTCCTCTTATTAAATAAGGTCTAATTTAATTACATTTTGTATTTTTCATCAAAGAAAGATATGTAGATAAATTATAAAACAAAGCACAGAAAAGTGTTAATATAAACTTGGATTTACTATTTTACATTTACCTTTTACAAGAATATTATGTAAAGAGAGTGGATGCGAATCTAAAACTACATTGCTTTTAAATGTAGGGTTAAAAATGAACTACGTTCAAATAAATAATATCATGAGCATACTAAATACATCACTAAGTACTTCTCATAACAACTATAGTAGACATACATTACAAGATAAACAGTTAGGATGCGGTCATAATATTTTAACAAAGGCTAACACACAAAAACGCATCCCACAAATCTGATGATTTAAAGAATACATAAAAACTCCTTGATAGGTAGACAATTCTAGCCAAAATACGTTCATAAATCAAATTAAACTATTATGATCGCTGTATAACACCGAAATTTGTATGTAAGTATTATGATCTATAGACATAGCTTATATTTAGAAAAAATATAATCTCATTTGAAGAAATATCTTTTGCAGTTTACAAGAAAATATTGATTTTAAAATTGCAATAAAGTTCATAGTTTCAAAGTTCGAAGTTATAACTTTGTATTTACAGTTTCGTTACAAATGTAGATCTTGTAAAAGTATTGGAGTGTGTCCAACGTATACAAACAACTGTGAAAATAATTTATTTCGCTGTTCACGCCTCAATTATGCCCACTTCCCTAACTACAAAATTCCATATTAAAAATAAAATATGTTAACACGCGCAGACAATCAGTGAATACTAGAAACGGAAAATTTAAATCTAAAAGTAATATTTATTAGCATATTCCATTATTTTTCGTTTATAAGGCATATCGGGCACTGCAGCCAGTTTATGCATTTTCGGCAAAACTACATCCATAGCGTCGCTGCTTGGTAGTGAGTCTGGCCTGGCATTATCTCTACGTATCATTGAGAATACTTTTTCTTTGGTCTTTTCCCTAGCTGAGACGTACGGTGTTAGCGGTTTGAGTACGGCTTTCGGTCGAATTCTTTCTTTTTCTAGAGGTGCTATGACACTGACCCTCTCGACTACTTGTTCCTTTCTCCTTCCGAATGCCGTTACGGGATCGGGCACCAGGCTGGGCCTTGGGACGAACGGTACCTTCTCCCATGGAATTTCACGTTTCTGGAAGAAACCACGATGTAAATCTTCACGTTCGTCCCACTTCCAGCCTGCTAAGGAATTACTGATTGTGAAGGGACAGGTTTATAAGAGCAGGGGAATGGGACATTAGTGTTAATGAAATACGCTTTACAGTAGTTATTTGATAATATTATCCATAAATATGCAAGTAATTTTGTGTAATAATATCCACTAACTACTATATAACTAAATCATAAAATATGTGTACGTTTGTATGTATATCAAGACCGGCAGTTTAAGTGTTAACATATTTAATGTAAATTTACAAAACGGTCCAGTAGAGCTATGCACTTGCAATTGACAGATAAATACTGTAATTTTTCAAATCCATGTTATGTACATCAAACTAATTTCTGATATAATACTTGTAGTGCCGATCCCGATATACATATTAGTTGTTAAGTGATATGTGAACAACTAGATGATATGATTTTATAAATGCGTAAAAGATTTGATTACTAAACGGGTTTTAGGAAAGTATAGGTGTTAGTATCTAGTCAGTATGTATAACCACCGCCTTCCAAAATGGTTATCCTACACCATAACATATTCGTAGTCTAATGTCCCACACATGTGATATGCCGTGCGGTTAGACAGCCAGAAGCTTCGATGTAAATTTATATTTCAAATAGTATTCAATTAATTACACTGAAAGAGTTTGAAGATGACACAATCGCAGAGATGGTATACAAAAACTTTCATACATAAATAAATACCCTGGGGCAGTATTTCTATCCTCCACTTATGATTATTGTATATATACATAATTGTAATTCAATACATATACTTCTATAACAGAGTAAATAGAATAAATAAATAAGGCATGGTAATATGTAGATGTATGGCGTGTAATTTTATTTTTATATAGACCGAAAATATAGGCTTAATTAAATCAAACATATATGTTTAGCAGATAATAATTCTAAGTAATTTTTTTTTACAATAGTCATTCCAAGTTAGGTTTTAAATATTTTTTCTTCTCAATAAATCTATGCGGAATGCATCATTTGCCAGATATTTACAAAAACCTGATTTTTTATGAAAGTGAAAGTGGGTCTTCCAATTATAATTTTGAAAATGTTTGTATACAAAACCTGTTATAAAGTAACTCAGATCTATCAAAAATAAATAAATTCAAATATTTCTACTACGTGTGCAAATGCTATAAAATCACACTAAGTATTAGGAATAACCGAGAGCACATGAGATAAACTAAGTTGAACTTAAAAAAAAAATTGAGCTTAGACTACATACATCATAGATAACTAAGTGAATCATGTAAGATCTACGTTAGAAAAATAAAAGAAATGTCTGAAGACTATTTCAAAACACTGACATAAAAAGGTTTTCGCTCTTTCGAGGTCATATGATATAACAAAAGCTACCAAACCATACTGCTACTTTTACAGCATCAAAATTTCAAGTTTTTCTTATATCGAGTAAAAGACTTCAACTTGTATTTTAGTCATAAATTCTTCCAGTACTAACAAATTCAGTTGATAGAATAATAGGATAGTAGAGATATAGAATTTGCAGCTCCAGTACTGGTAAGCTATCGTAAGAAATTTTTACCGTCTCAAGAAGACCAACTCCACGTATTAGTGATGAACTAGAACTATGTATTGTTACTAATGCGGAATAATAGAAAGTTCTTCAATGCAATGTAAAAAGAGAGTAAAACAGAGCAGTTTTCTAATTGTCATAAATTAGAAATTAGATTTTTATGAATTCTTTAAGTTCATTTAATATCAAAACTTAACGTGTCGGGAGTAATTCATTTTGTTGCTTAAAGATGTGTTTAACAAAAGTTAAAAAAAGATATTGCTATTCACTATGCAACTAAGTACTTGTTTTTTAAGAAAATGAACGTAACTGTAGTTTTGACGGATATGCAGGAAGCATTGAGCAAGAATGTGTTTCGGTGACCACGATTTGCCTCTGGGTTACTCTTTTTAAACATGGTAATGTGAGTCTCGACGATTAAGAACGTACAGGACCATAAAAAAAATATTACCATTCCAGAAATTATATTGTGATACGTGACCTAAGAGTGAAAATGGAAAAGACTACTAAACGTGTATATCACATTTTGAATGACGAATTTAAGTACGTTTATTCTCTCTGCCAGGTGGTTGCTGCGTTTAGTAAATACAGATCAAAAACGTGAAAAAACAAAAATTTCCAACGACAATTTGAAGCTCTTAACACGCAGTAGATTTTATGCTTCACCTTGTTACGGTCGATGAAACTTGGCTCCATTACTCTGCCAAAATTGAAATTAAAATTTCACGTTTCTCTCAAAGTGTGCAACGATCTATATTATGCTGCTTTTCTGGACAAAGTTAAAATACCAGTCGCATTTTCAAAACAAAACAAAAAACTAGATGAAATACGACTTCAAATTGTAGTACTCTAAATACCCAGAGTAAATTCAAAACAGACGAAGAAGTTAATGTCGAATTAGAGCATTAATTTGACCACCTTTATTCTGTTGATAATAAAGCTGATATAATGGCACTCTAACACCGCTTATGTTAAAGCGAAATGTTCTGAAAAATTAAGAAAAAATCATTGTCATAATTCAAGCGTCTGTCTTTCGTTAAAATAACTCCTGTATATACCTATCGTTATTCTATACAACTCAGCGCAGTATTAAAAAAATCTTTGTTTAAAGTGAGCTAAAAATATTCCTTTGGGCCATATTTTTTTGTAGCATGTAACAATAAAAGACCACCTACACTGGAACATATAATAAATCAAGCAACTTTGTTTTAAATATTTATATTCATAGATTTTCCGATGTATCTATTATATGTTTACCTCTCTACCATTCTTTCAAGTTTCCACTGTAATTTTATCAACCTGTAACCCTCTGCTTTCTTTTCGATATTAGGAAAAAGTACAAGATGATGTAAACAAACGCAACATAAAATCGAACAAAATGTATGTACGAATGCCGGGCACCCTACCTTTTTTCATTCCTGACATAGTTACAATAGCATCAAGGCTAACAGCATGTTAGTTATTTATAAAGGAACGCGTGCCAAAGAAATCGTTTAAAACCGAAATACAAGTCTATTACTGTTTGTACCCTGCATTTTTATATAACCGATCCTCTTTTTAAACCGGACTAAATTACACAAATTTATTATTCTGTTGTGATTACCAACTGTCGTATTTCATAATACATGCTTAAAATGGGAATCCTTGCCGAAATATAAACGTTCAGATATTCAACCTGTACGGTTTGTTTGTATGTATGTATATCTTCTTTATGTCTGTCGACAAGTGGGCTTGGTCATGCTATAATTATGCCTGGGCTTTTGTAAATAATTCACTCACATAAGAAACTTGGACTAGCATCTGTATAATAGATACTTGAAACAATTGCTTAAATTATTCAATTTTAAATTATCGAAATATATTACAAAAACCTGCTGCAACAATTTCATTTCGAAGTTGCCGATTTAATAACATGAACATTTCTAAAACGAAGTGCATAAATTACTTACATATATAAAAGGATATGTACCATCATTTTCAGAAAGAAATGCTCAACATTATATTTTTAAGTGAAATAAGGAATAAATATAAAGTAATACATTAATATTCAGAACGAATGCAGGAACCATATTATAAGGCCAAACTATCCAATATAAAAATGAGAAACAGTCCTAATTGCTATTCACTCTCAATTAAACACTTTATCGAACATCAATATAGAACAGTCCAGATTTAAACAGAACACTGTTATGTATGTACATCTTCTAGCAAGTCAGATCATTGAACGTACTTATTCATTAATTTTACGAGTCAAAGAATAGGATGGAATAATCTTGGAGATAGAAACAATAAACGCCTCCGTTTATTGCCTCTACCTCCACCCTACTTTTTACTTTTTAATTACATACGTAATTTATAGACCACAGTCATGTTTCTCGACGAACTAATGTTCATTTTTTCTTATATATAAATTTCTTAAACAATTGCAATATTATTAATTATATTAACTGTCACTTTGCGAAATCGCACACTGTTAATTAATCAAAAGTAATAAGATCCCAATGCCGACCTGAATTATTAAAAAAGATGTATTTGTTAAATCTAGGAATATTGAGATACAGAAACTTATTTAAATATAATCAAGAATCCGATAACCTATGTAAACCCTTTTTTTCCAGAAAAAAAAAACTTTTTTTTTTCATAATTAAAATCACTGAAAAATCTTTTTTCCTAAATTAATACAATTACATTTGTGAAAACTTGAGTATAAGAACATTTCCCTATTCAAATGCATGTTCGAGTAGAAACGTTAAATTTTTAACACTTTGTGATGAGAAGCAAGACCTAATCCTAGCGGAATGGACTATGAAGTTCTAGAGGCTGTTAGGAATTATTTTCAAGAGATATCATAAAAAGTATTTGTACAGCAGATTAATAATGTTATTAAAGTGGCCTCGATTCAACCATAAAGGAACTATATATATTGAAGAACAATGTTTATTGTTGATGTTGTTCTAGTCTTTTAGCATTCATTCCTGGTTTAAGAACATAAAAAGGTCATTTGGTAATACAAATAGCAAGACGGAATGGACGATAAATTTGTAGAGACTGCTAGTGATTGTTTTGAAGAGAAATCAAAAAAATATTTTTGCAGCGGATTAATGATGTTATTAAAGTGGCCTTAATTCCACCAGAAACGAACTATATATATACTGAAGAATAGAGTTTATTATTGATATTGTTCTAATCTTTCAACCCTCTTAAATATTTGAAAATTTAATCTAGAAATTGTATCTATTGTGATATTTTAGGTTATTTTTCTCTAACACTAGATGGATTTTATGAAGTTATCATAGCTTAAGCTTAAGGGATATATAAAGGAGAATTTTATTTTGAAATTTGAATTACCCAATTATATATGCATAACTTTCAAATACAATCATTAATAAAGTTTTGCAGATATTTTTGTGTATTAGTGATCTCAAAATTATTAAATTTTATGTCTGATTTCTTGGTTAATCGTTTATTTTAGCATTACTACGTATGACCAACATTTTTCAAAATTATTTTTATTTTGTAACTAACAAATTCCTGAGATTCAAGTGACATGACAATCTTATACTTATGCATGTAAAGGAATGATGAAACTAAGAATGTAATTATACTAAATAGATTTTATTTATTGCAATTTGTACGGTACTTATAAAAAGTTTTTACTTCCAAAGTGCAGAGCATCTTCCTTAATTTAGCCTGTAGCTATTCTATTTTCCGTTTGAACTTGCTTTATTCAAATATAATTAAACCACAAGTTTGGAGCAAAATATAACAAATGAATGAACATTAATTACGGTTCAAGGGATAGACAAACTACTCTTAAGTTTAGCATAGAGTAAGATGTTGTTTCACAAATATTCAATTTTAAACATAAATAGATACAAAATCTATAAAATAGAAAATTTCAGTAATCAAATTGTGGAATACTGGATGTTACTAAAAATACATATCGTTACAATAACATGGCAAATAACAATAAACGACAAAATAATATTGAAACTGTTTTTCAAATACAAAAATTTAATTTCTAATTTTAATACGAACATTAAAATTATAATTCTATAAATTAAATAAAGTGATACGAAAAAAGTATTATTAGCGCCACTGCGTATACCGCATGTGTCAAATATCATTAGGTATAGGGATTCAATGTTTACGTGCGATTTATACGTATACAAGTAATACGTGGCAACGTGGCACCCCTACTGTCCGTCACCAATCCCGGCAACAATCGACATCACAACGATTTTCTCCGATCTTCCCACTTCTCCGCACCAGATTTTACATTCAATGTTTAGCTGCGAACACGTTGCGATCTAGTCTGCAATAAAAGCCGTCTTATTACTGGAACGGGAAACATCAAATGGCCGCCGCGATCTCCTGATCTAGTAGTTTATTATTATTTTCAGAATCCTTGCAACTCGTAAATATTATTTTTGAACGCATTACAAACACTGAAGTCAGTGGTCCAATAGTTACTGCTAACTTGTATTTTCGAGCATGTATCGGTCGCGCTGGCATTGGAGAGGAAAGTAGGGGTGCCACGTTGTCACGTCTTGCATGAATTGATCGCCTATGGCTAATGAAAATTGACACATGCTGTATATACAACTGAGATGAATTAAAAATGTAATCACGGCATTAGATAAAGAAGCTGCTGCTGTCCAGTACTTTTAAAAAATGTCTCCGAAACTAAGCAAATCTGAGTATTTATTTGCTTGACATAGCGAAGCTATAAAAATACTGAAAGAACAAAATGTGAATAATGAGAACTAAGTGCCCTTTAGAAGACTAAGAACACAATTCCTTTATATTTTAATAATGATATAAGTTTTCGCATAAACAATATATCGTATTGTTTTCTTTTCAACTTTAAAACTTATAAATTCTCTATTACTATATATTTTTCGTTTAGACCCTCACTTTTATTACTAATACAAAAAGTTGGAGCTAGTAAATTGGCAGCTTCCCGATGTCATTTTATCTCCAATGTGCCTCTACAAGCGAACCAATTAAAATAGATTCGCAGTATAAACAAACATAACCAGAAATTTTATGTCAACATTTGATTCATGTTTTTAAATTTAAAATCATTACATAAGCGCATAAAAAAGATTAAATCATTATGAAATAAATTTAAGCTTATTTTCAGTTGGTGGTAGAAATTTATTAAAGTAAGTGGGCGTTTCATATGGTAATATGATTGAACATAAGCAGTGCTTTCAAGTGTAGAATGACAAATTTACTTAAACACATGTCAGACATGGAATAAATTAAAACACAGCTCATCAGTTATACTCGTGAAATTAAATTTGATAAATAAAAAAATATTCATTTTATATGTTAAGGAATTCTTTAAATTCACTTCAGTCAAATTTAAAAATAAATTTTAAAAAAGAAATAAATATATATTATTTGCTATTTTTTACATAGAGCAATCGATTTCAACACATCAAAAGTTTGCGAAATTGACAAGACTCAATTTTAGCTGTGTTTCAAAAATATTAATATTACCGTCCCTCAAAGTATGTTGCTAAAAATTCTCTTAAGAAGTAAGAAGTTATACAAAATAATAAAAATCAATAGAATTTATATGTTTTTAAATGAATTTTTTCATGTCCATTTTCTTAAAATTAATCGTTTTAACTCACAGAGAAAGCATTAAGAAATAATTAAATTGTATTATTATTATTCTGAAAATTAGCCGAACAACAACTCATAAAATTGTGTTATTCTTATATATCTCGTGTTACTCAAAACAAAAGTAGGTACATATTTGTTGAAGATTTCCAAAAGGCTCTTCTATAGATATGTAAACAATGTGTATGTTTGGATTGCCATATGCAAATTATAAACGTAAAATATGTAAATTTACTTCCAATAACTGGATAACAAAAACTAAGAAATAATTTTATTAATATTAAAAAAGGTTTTTGAATGATCAAGCATTGCACATACTAGTGACAAGTATTTTGTGACTTGCTTCCGTTAGTTCAAACATCACCGCAGTCAATATATTAGAAATTGCTATTTTTATTCAAATAAAACAATAGCTATACACGATACACTCATTACTTTTTTCCCTTTTTAAATTATGTTTGTATAAATATCAATAGAGTAAGCAGTAAGCGTTTCTATTTAATATCGACAACTGTATAAATCTTAAAGTATTACTAATAAAAATCGTTCTTACTTTGGTTATATTATCGCAGAAACAAACTTAAATTTGGGTGCATTTTTATTATCAAAAAATCTAGTAAATCTGACTTAGCAGTATTATAAAACTTTCTATAGTAGACTTTAATATGATCCTGTTCTTTATATTTTTACGTTTCAGTTTCAGTAATCCTAACAAACACTTGAAACACGCTCTATATTAAAATATCCAGCAGACTACAGAAATTTGCATTTTCACATTATACCGATATAGATGTTACTGATGTTTGACTAAAATCCTTTTTAAATTAATATTTCGCGCGATTTTCAATAACTATAATATCATTCAACTTCACGATTCATTTATTAATTTACACAAATTTTAATATCGGGACAATCGCAGCTGAAACACACATGCTCCCCGTAAAAGACAGTCCCGTAAAAATAAATTAAAACAAAATACATTTGCCAAATTTCGTGGGCGCGACGAAAACTCACATGGTGATGCAATCATAATTCTATTCAGCAGGAAAGAACTGCTTACTAAATTTGGAGCGCCCGAAACGTTGAAACTCAAAACGAAATCCAAGTTTTAAGTGCCCGTTATTATGATACACTTTTCTCATTATTTTATACATATCTTCCACTATAATTTAAAACGCTTTTTTCATTATAAATACACTATCACTCTAAAAAAAATGTACTTGTTTACAAATGAAATGCACTTTTAGCAATGTTACTCTAATTGGTTAATAATTTGGTCTACTTTCGTTTACGAGTTGGGTTTGGTTACATTTCTTATCACATTTATATACGTAATTATTTCTTTGGCAGTGCTTTTGGCTAGAGTGTTAGTAAATTAGGGTTTGTAAAGATTCAAAAATGTACACACTTTCGAAAAAAATAGTAGATAACAATCACTGTTTTCTTACTTTCTTTTCATTTTCCAACAATTGTCAAAAAGGTTTTTCCATCATTAATATAATATGTAAGGTTAGAAAGGATTCAGGCATATATTATTATACATAAAACAAATCGGAAACATACCGATACACTGTACGTGTTTAAAGATGGGGTGGTGCGATATGGCCTTCGGGTCGTGTAAAAGTCGCTTTCGTAAACCATCTTGATTTTGGTTTTGGGGTTTCCCTCGCTTGGCTCTTAGCGGTGAAGTTCTAGGTTCGGCGTCTCAAGATGTTGTAAGGTGAACTAACGAAGCGCGTTGTTTGGGAGCCCGTTTTTAAAACGTCATAACACGTACTACACACAGGAATACTCAGCATCGAGACGCGTCCATTTTCTATTTATAAAACGTGAATAGTAGTCTGTAATATGTTCCTTTTCGTTCTGGACGCTTTATCACAATATTTTTTGGGCGTACTTTAATATTACGTGCACATCCATTTTGCAATTCAGTATTATTCACCTTTAAATTTTCTTGCCATACAAGGCTAATCGTACAATATTACAAAGATTAGGTTCTCTTTCAAAAATGTGTATTTTAGAAACTAATGCATAATATTTTTGTCTAAAACCTATATCAAAAATATTTATAGACATATGATAAATCATACCTTAAATAAAAATAAATAGATGCGCTCTAAATATAAACTATCAATCTAGAATGCTGATGAGATCAGAAACAAAGCAATACATTGACATTGGAAACAAATGCCAAGGTCGCCATTTTGAAAAGCCTTCAACACGAAATGTTATTCTGTCAATCATCGTAATATATTTTTTATTAAAAAACTATTTGCAGATGTATCTACATATTTTTTTTTCATATACATAGTACTTATTGTTTTGGAAACATATCTAGAAGAAAGTATCAAGTTTCAAAATAAATTTTAAATTTAGAATATGAAAATTATATCAGATCCGTTAAAATTAGTGTCGAAAAACACAATTATGTTTTACTAGCTTTCTTCTAGTCCATGCACGAGAAATAAATTTGGCACTCAAGTTACTAAAATTAGTATGTTTGCAATTAAGTTATCTTTCTATAATCTTAACTTTCCTCTTCAATTTCTAAATACGGCAGCTGGTTTCAAGGTTATGACAATTTTGAAAGTAACTGAAGTCAGAGTTTGTAAAACAATTGTTCTTTGTAAGACTAATTACTTTTCATTATTTTGTGGCTCTATAAGCACTATTTATGAAAAGATCTCTTGGAAATACAATTATAGACTTGACCAGAATTCAATCTGTCTTCTTAAGTAATCAGTTACGTCATGAAACCACCATTTCCTGAATGTATATATTTTTTCCTGTTATGGCAGATTCTTAATTAGCCGTCTTTTTATATTTCGTCGTATTGGAACTGTTACTGTTGCATGTAAGCATGATCATGATTATAAAATTATATTTACTTTATAAATTATATATATGGGCATGACTCCGTGATCAAAAACTGCCATTCTTAATGTTTTACATAGAGTTACTGGTGTTACTAATATCAGTATATTATAAAGAATGTATTATAGGGGTGGCAAAATCAACTGTATATAGCATAATTAAAAAATATAAAGGAACAAGCAAACTAAGACCTCCTAAAGAAAATGTAGGTGGCATTTGAAACGACATGAATTTGATGAAAGTGAATACTATATGCTAGACGATGTGCAGTTTCTTTTATTTTAATGACCTATTCAAAGGTATAGAAACAGCTGATTACAATTACCATGATGAAAGAAACGATATTATTTTAGAAAAATTGTTTCAGCAAGTATTACATAAATTCCCAGATAATGCTTTCATAGTAATGGACAATGCTTCATGTCATTCACATAGAGTGAGGTCTATTTGCTTAGAAGAAAATGTAGGATGAATTAATGAATAATATCGTAGAACCATTTGTTAATTGTTTTAGAAATAGTTATAGTACAAGACTTAGTGGCGGTTGGTGAGTACGCTTTGGCGGTTCACGTACATAAACAAGACTTATTCGTTTATTATCGGTGATATACTAGGCATCTGGGAGTATATCAGCGATAATAAACGAATCAGTCTTGTATATGTATGTACGTGCACCGCCAAAACGTACTCATGAGCCGCCGCTGATTAGTACAACTGAATTCTTAAAGTCCAGTCAATCATACTAATTTCTGCAGTTAATTTTTTTATACCTATAACTCCGTTATTGTACTTTTGTAATAAATTTGAAAAAGTAGTTTACATTTAACTTTAAATTTTGCAATCAAACACGACATAAATATCAATAATTTATTATGTATGCACATACTCGTATTACTTTCATATTTAAAAGAAAATTTTATTAAATATTTATATGCTTAAGCATATATCTTAATTTGATTTTACAAAAAGTCACTTTTGTACAGTAATTTTAATAATGTAAATTCTTTACACATAATAATAATAAAATTTAAATATACAATGTACTAGATTTTCAACTGTAAATTCATATCAAATTGTTTACTACATTTCAAGGTATATATATATGTCTCGGGTTTTGGCGGGATATTTGACTCGTACAAAATTCCTAGCAAAGAGAATTGAAATACAATTCTAACACTTCCAAGCAAACTATACAAATGTTGGCATGTCGAAGTATGCATCAGAGTAAAGCCGTTATACTAATTTGAAGATATACATATTTGTGAAATAGACTATTTTTTTCTATAGAATATGATCTCTACTCTCCCCCCCCCCCTTTCACTCTCTCTCCTCGCATGAAAAAGTTGAATATAAATACTACTTAAAAAGAAAAGAAAAAATATTAAATAATTTAAATTCACATAGGTTTGTGAAAATATGCCAAAGAAAACAAAGACCTTTATATTATTGGTTGCTATTTTTTTGCGATTCCCAAGAATCAAATACTAACAAAACGAAAAAGCAATCATATAAGCCTATTATACTGCATTATTTAACTTTTTGACAAACAAGGTAAAAGAATTATGAAGAATCTGGCACAAAACAAAGTAATCTTTTACCGCGACAAAGCATTCTGTCGCAATTGCTATTTGCACGAATTAAGGATCCAATTAATTCCTGATCTTTACCTTCCTCCTGATTTGTCGTCTACCGGCTTCTTTTTGTGTAGCAGACTTAAGAATTTTACTCTATGGGGATAAATTCTCGTCGAATAATGTCACCGCTTACGTAAATGTATATTTTGTCAGCTTTAAGGAAATCACGTTTCCCAAGAAATGAATAAATTGGAAACTAACTGCGTCGAATATATGTAGCATCAATGAAGACCTTATTGAAAATTAAATAATTACTTATCAATAGAAAGAGCTTAACGTGCCTACATATTTATTTGCAAGAAAAATTCAAAATTGTAGGTATTTAATAAATCAATAAATACTGCCCCGAAACGCAAGCATATTATTTATAGACACGAAGTAATTTGACATATTTTAATAAATTCAACACACATCTAAATTTAGAGTATATATTTAAAAATAACTTTAATTAACATCGATGACGCTTATCCCACATGTTTGTTTACGCATATTTTTTATAGTAGCTTCTCTGAGAAAAACAAGGAAAAAATTGAGGTTCTAGTTATTAAACAAAATTAAAAAAAATACATACTTTCAGTTCAGTTTTAAAATATAGGAATATATTATCTTCCTAACCATGACGAAAACAAGTGATGATTGAAAATATCTATTTGCTCCTAACTTATAGTGACATTTTGACGTTTACTAATCAAATATAATTGACATCTACAGTTTTTTTTTAAATGAAGTGATGGAAATCTCTTGGTGAAACATGTCGAAATATAAGTAAGTAATAACAAAAAACACTCTTGGTATTGTTTCACAAATAAATATAATTAAATACTCGATGTACATTTCGCCTTGCGGCATCATCAGGAGTTCTCGAGAAACTAAAGTAAAATTTAATATACTGTAACTACCTACTTCTAACAAAAATTGACAATTTTATTTACATTTTTGTTAGAAGTAGGTAGTTACAGTATATTAAATTTTACTTTAGTTTCTCGAGAACTCCTGATGATGCCGCAAGGCGAAATGTACATCGAGTATTTAATTATATTTATTTGTGAAACAATACCAAGAGTGTTTTTTGTTATTACTTACTTATAGTTTTTTTTTGTTTTTGTGTAGCCTGAGCTAATAAAAAATCAGTAGAAGTCAGTTAGAATATAGAAGAAGCGTACCTCAGTCTTCATATCGAAATTTAGGAACGAAAAAGTTTCAGCACATTAGATTCCGAAGTGGTTACTCCCGACAAAAACTGTGTGGGCAACACGTTTGAGAAGAAACTGTAATTTTGGTTGACAACGAAGGGCTTGCTTAGAAAGTTATGACAGGTAATGAAACGTAGATGTATTTTGAAATTATCAACAAAACAATAATCCATGCACTGGGTCTATATCGAATGTTCACCACCAAAAAGGGCAAGAACGCAGAATTCATCAAGAAAGCTGATGTCGATAAATTTTACTGATGGAATACATAAAAAAAGAGCTTTAGGAAGCCTATAAAAAAACATTTAGAATGTTCAAAATTACCGAACAGAAAAAAAGCTCCACAGTTCTGGTCAAAAGATTATGCTTTTTCATAAGAATTACAAAGTTTAGAAAACTTTAGAAAACGCTAAATTAAAAAGGCACTTGTGAGAACGCGTTTATTTTCAGATGAATATATGAAGAATTAGTGGCAATCTTTTTTAATGGCTTAGTTTATTAAAAAAATCTTGGAATAAATGTGTGTCCGTTAGTAAAGCACATGTTGAAAAATAAAATATTGCTTTACTCCGAATTGTTTTCCTTTATAGAAATATAAAGATATTACTCAATACTAGTCAATACTACTACACTACTAATATAGAAAATGTAGCATTAGTGAGATATTCTGCGATGAATACATCGCTATACAAAATGCAACAAATACTTTTAAAGTTGTTATGCGTAAGGGCATACAATATACAACCCCAACCAGCACAAAATATGAAAATTTTAGATCTAACAATTTTATTTTTGAATTTGACGTCAATGCTAAAGATCTGTTTGATGAATATATAATACACATGTGAATAATTAATATTCATTATAATAATTCATGTATTAACATTTTCCACCATCTCAATAATAAATACAGAGATTATATTAAGCGTCTGTGGTGCCACTTAAGTTGACACCTTTTCTTATTCCTATCATATTTAACGTTCACATTTTTAATCAAAGAAAGATCTCCCATCAGCTAATAATTTTAGATATGATTAAAAGGTATTTTACTTTGTTTCATTCGGCCATACAATGAACAACATTTGCATCTCTGCATCGAGAACTTAAAATTGTGTTCTTTGCACATCCAATTTCTTCAACAGCCTGCCTCTGATTAAATCTCTGTACTTAACGTTTCTTTAACTAAGTCGAAATATGCTGCACTGGCCTGGTCTCCACACCATACTGGTCTACACTTTTCTATAGATAACGGTGTATCTTATCTATCTTATAAAATACGGGACACGTACCCCAACGTAGAAGCGATTACAGATTACTTATTCGAAGTCATGGTGTACATCCCTTAGAGAAATTTACAGATTTATGTAAAAACTGGTTCATGACACAATTGATTTTCCTCTTCTTCATTCCAGCATTACCTTTCATGTAACTTTATTTTGTTAGTCAAACTATCCATATCCGCCGTTCACCCTTCATATACAAATACTGCATGGTCTAGTATGTCGACCATCTCACAGTCTCGGCACAGATCATCTCCTGCTAGCTTGAATCTCTTTAGATAGCTTTAAAATTACCATGTCTTGAGAGGAATAGTGTCATATATTAGTTTGCCCCTCAAACCACACAACGCGCCCAGGAGTCTAAGTCACGTATCAAAGTCCTAGCCCAGCCAGCTAGAGACTCCAGTTTATTCCAATTCTCATGCCATCTTTTTGTCGTTATTTCTTTTTCTTTAATTTTTGATAGTATGTACTACTTATCTACTCTTCGCGGAAAAAGTTCTCTTCTGTTTCTCTACCAAGAGCCCTGCTATCACCTAAGCTGCTTCTCCTATTGCCGCTGATTATCATCAGCAGCACTCTTGACTGGAATTATTCCAGTTAATCTTTTTGCGTTTTTTCTCCAGTACTCTGTGGCTGGTACCACGTACTTACCTTTATTACTTTCTCGATGTAGGTGCTCACAACTCTCCACTTACCCTTTCTCACTCTGTTTGTATGTCTCAACTACATTCTAAACAACCCTGTTCGTCATGCACCTTACCTCAAACGTATGTCAGCCCGTCCGTAAGGCCCTTTGAAGATTACGGCTTCTGTTTTGTAAGAGGAAATCTGCAGATCGATTTCTCTCTCCACTATTTTTTCTACTGATCATCTAATAAAGTTATTATTATTATTATTATTATTATTATTATTATTATTATTATTATTGCTTTTATATAGCAAATTACTTCGGATAGTGTCATAAATAATAAAATATAGGACTAATTGTTTCACTGTGGAACAGACCAAATACCCAGTAGATATTCTCCTAAATAAATACTGACATTTTTTCCAGATGAAAATATAAGAGTTTCATAACCAACATCGAAGGGGACATAAATTTCTTTCACATAAGTGAAGATTGCTATTTTCTAAGTGCAAATGATAATATGAAAAATGTATTTTCCAACTTGTCAATGCTACATTTACTTTGCAAAATTTTATAAATAGTAATAATCGCTAATTTAATGATAATTAGGAAGAATATATTTTTATCAGAAAGTCTGTATGTGCATTATTAGGAACAGAAACTCACTACATACTTAAATAGAAACTTGTACTTGACATTTTTTTATGGTGATTAAGGCTTTATAAAAATAATTCACCCACCGATGTGCACTAAATATCATTGTTCAAATACAATTAATATTGGTCATAAACATTTTTATTTAAATTTAGTCATTAATTTGGCACAGAAAACGTTTCCCATCATCGTCTTTTTGCTATTTTTGGCAAGGACATCATTGTTTACGATGCAAAATAAACAACCCACCCGTCTAAACGTTTTACTTACGAACCAGTAAAAGTTGTTGCTTGTAATATAATACTAATACGTCATATTAACGTCAATAATGCTAAAAATTATATCAATGAACAACATTGTTTTATTTTTACATGGATGCCAGTGTATCTCTGTACACGTGGCGGCTAGAAAGACGAAAGCAATTGCTCCAAGACGGAATCAATCTCGGAACGAATATGAATTCATTACTTGTGTATTGCAATCAATATCAATACATAGATATGTATGCGTATGTATGTATTGTATATACATAAATATATGAGAAAAAGAAAAATATTGGGTATAATCCGCAGTAGAGCAACCGTATGAAATAACAATATAGGTAATTAAGGGACAACAAAACTATTTCCATCATCATCACTAGTTCTTCTTCCTCTCCTAAAAGTACGTCTTCTTGTAGAAAGAAAACTTCAAAAAATAAAGAGGTCTCTAAGTCATATGCTTCTATTGCTAAGTATCATGTTCACTTTCATTGTTTCAGCATTGTGATGATGAAAATTTTCAACATTGAAATTTTCGTAGACGTCCAAGTTGAAGTCCCCTGATACCGAAAAGGCTGGCTTTGACAAATCTCCCCCCCCCCCGCCCTCATGATTCAATTCAAATTCTCATAGACCGAAACAATTTCAGATCAATAAAATGTAATTATTGAATTAATATTCTCAGATATGTAGCATACACTACTAAAATGCTATTGCATGAAAGTCAGTTACAAATTCAGTATTATAACTATAGTATATTAAGTATGGAGAACGGTAAGGGATGTTTACCGTTCGAACAGTGGCGGCTGCTGCAGGGGGGGCAACGGGGCACTGCCCCCCCCCCCCCGTGACAAATTTCTTTTAACAAAAAAATTAATTATAAATACCTAATTTGTATGTAATTTTTCTGATTTGTTTCATGACAAATAATATGCTTTCGGATGTAACAGTCCGTCTTTTCAGCGCGTTTAAAAATCGCAGTCTGACGTAGGCTCCGGGGCATCTCGCGCGACTGCCCCGTCTGTATTAGAAATCGAGCTATGAAACTGGCGCGGGTAGCGCGCGTATATATGTAGGCGGCGGGGCACTACTCTATGGTGCCGGGTCCGAGTGGTGGTCCAGTATGTAATATACAACGGTGAGTGTAAGTTAGACCAGATTTATTGATTAAACTAGAAGATCACAGTTTGAAAACTAATAAAACCGTGACGAGAAAATTCAGCAGAAGCTCTTACAGCTTATCAGACTTTATCGCACGCTAATTTTGTTGTTTTGACGTTGGTAACAAAAAAAAATGGAACCAAATTATATTTAAATGTCAAAATGTAAGCCTTTAATGTAACAAACATGTGCAATAGAAGTTGTACAAAGAATAAAAATCACACATGCTAACATTTTATTTACTAATTAACAATATAAATTGTTAAGCAGAGTTGGATGATAAGTTTTCGGATGCTACTATTGTAATTTACTTCCAAGGTTGAATGGTACAACTGTTATAAAAGTTTGTTATTGATAATTTGTCGAGACTATGTTGGCCATTGTTGGCGAAAGATTTTGTAAATTGTCTTCTGCTATTTTGCGAATCTCTGGGGGCGTGCAAAATAGAAAAAATCAAGTGAACGGTGTATTTCTACTTTGAAGAGAATAAAAACATTTTCTAGAAATACCATGCGGGAAAGCAGACTACTGTGCCTTAGCAATGTGTTCCATTGAAAAACAATTACTGACATCAACACCAAACTTCAATGAAAGAGTTATTAATCATTCTGCTGATCGTAAGGAACGGCGGATGGCTTTTATTTTCAAACAAGTTAATTAAATAGCATATTGAGTTTATTTTTTGTCTGTACTTAATTTTTGATATTAAACACTCAGACCCCGGTGCCCTCCCGTTCAAAAAAAAAATCACGGGCCGTCACAGTAGTATCTACTCCTAATACATTTGATATACCACCTCGTTTTCAGCTTACCTGATACTAGTGACGAAATTTCACCTGTTAAATGCTGAGATATCATACCAGGTTATAGTAACTTTAAAATATATTTATTTTTATTACAATTATACATATATTGTTAAAGTATTAACTGAGAGTATTTTTGTAAATTACACTCTGTTAAAAGAATTAAATTAAAAAAAATATATTCTCTGCATTTAAGGTCATTTTAATTATAAACGGAATCGGGGCGGCAGATAATGTCTAAATTTTGTCTAGACAGACTTTTTTTAGTCTGCCAAGAAAGAATATTTCAAGTAACTGAAGCCGAAATACTGCACATTCATTTGAAATTTCGTCCGTAGTATCAGGGTAGCAGAAAAGCGAGGATGTATATCAAATGTATTAGGAGTAAAACAAAATAAATGTGGCGACATCTTTAAAGTAGTAGCCACACTATATCGTGAATTCTATATTCACATGTATTAGGAGTAAAACAATATAGAATTCTATATTCACAATAGTAGCTATATTTAGGATATAGTCCAGCTACTATTGTGCAGATGGCGCCAATATATTTAATTTTACTCCTGATATATTTGATATACCTCCTCGCTTTTCTGCTGCCCTGATACTACGGACGAAATTTCAAATGTAGACTAATTACCGAGATAAATTTCGTAAATTACAGTTTCGTAAAAGAAATTAAATTTGAGAAATAATTATTCTCTGCACTTAAGGTAATTTTTAATTATGAACGAAATCGCGGATGATAATGCCTACCTTAATTAGGTTTAGACAGACTTTATTTAGGAAGAAAAAGAGGGAGGAAATAATATATTTTATTTTACCCCTGATACATTTGATATACCATCTCGTTTTTCAGCTTACCTGATACTAGGGGCGTAATTGTTAAATGCTGATCATACGTGGTTATAGTAACTTTAAAATATTTTTATTTTTATTACAATTATACATATATTCTTAAAGTATTAACTGAGAGTATTTTCGTAAATTACACTCTCTTAAAAGAATTAAATTAAAAAAAAATATTCTCTGCATTTAAGGTAATTTTAATTATAAAAGGAATCGGGGCGGCAGATAATGTCTAAATTTTGTCTAGACAGACTTTTTTTTAGTCTGTCAAGAAAGAATATTTCAAGGAACTGAAGCCCAAACACTGCACATTCATTTGAAATTTCGTCCGTAGTATCAGGGTAGCAGAAAAGCGAGGAGGTATATCAAATGTATTAGGAGTAAAACAAAATAAATGTGGTGCCATCTTCAAAGTAGTAGCCACACTATATCGTGAATATAGAATTCTATAGTCACATCTATTAGGAGTAAAACAATATAGAATTCTATATTCACAATAGTAGCTATATTTAGGATATAGTCCAGCTACTATTGTGCAGAAAGCGCCAATATATTTAATTTTACTCCTGATATATTTGATAAACCTCCTCGCTTTTCTGCTGCCCTGGTACTACGGACAAAATTTCAAATACAAAGATGTCCGCTTGCATTTTTATCTTGACAGATTAAAAAATGTCTGTCTACACAGAATTAAGACCATATTATCACTGGCGATTCAGTTTATAATTTAAAATTACTTTAAATGTCGAGCATAATTATTTTTCAAATTCACATTATTTTAAGAAAGCGTAATTTGTTGAAAATAGTCATAGTAATTTATAATTATATTGGGATTAAGTGAAGCACTGATAAAACGTATATATAATTAACTCTTTATTATTATAATAATGGTCATTAAGCTTGACCAATTAGCAAAACTGCACATATGAAATTTCGTCCGTATTATCAAGGAAAGCAGAGGAGCCAACAGATAATATATTTTATCGCCAACCGTCAGTAAAGTGATGCGTTACCATAGCGTTTTGCGGAGGTAAAGAAACACTTTATCGTACTGTACAATAAAGTACTTTACCTGCCGCTAATATCTGTCAGCGTAGCATGACTGATGACTTTTAAAAATAAATCGTTTGTCACTGTCATAAACTGTCAAAAGTTATTATATCTTTATTTCTTAAATTAACAATTTTAACGGTTGGCGATAAAATTTTGTATGCACCACGTCAGTAAAGTACCTTTACCGAACTCGTCTGTTACTCGCCGCGCTCGCTTCACTCGCTTGGCTCGTAAACCAGACTCGTTCGGTAAAGTATCACTTTACTGACTTGTTACATAAATAACTATTATCGCCAACCGTCAGTAAAGTGATGCGTTACCATAGCGTTTTACGGAGGTAAAGAAACACTTTATCGTACTGTACAATAAAGTACTTTACCTGCCGCTAATATCTGTCAGCGTAGCCATGACTGATGACTTTAAAAATAAATCGTTTGTCACTGTCATAAACCGTCATAAGTTATTATATCTTTATTTCTTAAATTAACAATTTTTACGGTTGGCGATAAAATTTTGTATGCACCACGTCAGTAAAGTATCTTTATCGAACTCGTCTTTTACTCGCCGCGCTCGCTTCACTCGCTTGGCTCGTAAATCAGACTCGTTCGATAAAGTATCACTTTACTGACTTGTTACATAAATAACTATTATTTTACTCCTGATACATTTGATATACCTCCTCGCTTTTCTGCTTCCCTGATACTACGGAAGAAATTTCAAATGTAGACTTACCCAGATAAATTTAAAATAATTAAATTAAAAAAAATATTCTCTGCATTTAAGGTAATTTTAAATTATAAACGGAATCGGGGCGGCAGATAATGTCTTAAATTCTGTCTAGACAGACTTTTTTACTCTGTCAAGAAAGAATATTTCAAGTAACTGAAACCGAAACACTCACTGCACATTCATTGGAAATTTCGTCCGTAGTATCAGGGTAGCAGAAAAGCGAGGAGGTATATCAAATGTATTAGGAGTAAAACAAAATAAATGTGGCGACATCTTCAAAGTAGTAGCCACACTATATCGTGAATATAGAATTCTATATTCACATGTATTAGGAGTACAACAATATAGAATTCTATATTCACAATAGTAGCTATATTTAGGATATAGTCCAGCTACTTTTGTGCAGATGGCGTCAGTATATTTAATTTTACTCCTGATATATTTGATATACCTCCTCGCTTTTCTGTTGCCCTGATGCTACGGACGAAATTTCAAATGTAGACTAATTACGGAGATAAATTTCGTAAATTACAGTTTCGTAAAAAAATTTAAATTTGAGAAATAATTATTCTCTGCACTTAAGGTAATTTTTAATTATGAACGAAATCGCGGCTGATAATGCCTACCTTAATTAGGTTTACACAGACTTTATTTAGCAAGAAAAAGAGCGAGGAGATAATATATTTTATTTTACCCCTGATACATTTGATATACTACCTCGTTTTTCAGCTTACCTGATACTAGGGGCGTAATTGTTAAATGCTGATCATACGTGGTTATAGTAACTTTAAAATATTTTTATTTTTATTACAATTATACATATAGTGTTAAAGTATTAACTGAGAGTATTTTCGTAAATTACACTCTCTTAAAAGAATTAAATTTTAAAAAAAATATTCTCTGCATTTAAGGTAATTTTAATTATAAACGGAATCGGGGCGGCAGATAATGTCTAAATTTTGTCTAGACAGACTTTTTTTAGTCTGTCAAGAAAGAATATTTCAAGTAACTGAAGCCGACCACATTCATTTGAAATTTTGTCCGTAGTATCAGTGTAGCAGAGAAGCGAGGAGGTATATCAAATGTATTAGGAGTAAAACAAAATAAATGTGGTGCCATCTTCAAAGTAGTAGCCACACTATATCGTGAATATAGAATTCTATAGTCACATGTATTAGGAGTAAAACAATATAGAATTCTACATTCACAATAGTAGCTGTATTTAGGATATAGTCCAGCTACTATTGTGCAGATGGCGCCAATATATTTAATTTTACTCCTGATATATTTGATAAACCTCCTCGCTTTTCTGCTGCTCTGATGCTAGGGACGAAATTTCAAATGTAGACTAATTACGGAGATAAATTTCGTAAATTACAGTTTCGTAAAAGAATTTAAATTTGAGAAATAATTATTCTCTGCACTTAAGGTAATTTTTAATTATGAACGAAATCGCGGCTGATAATGCCTACCTTAATTAGGTTTAGACAGACTTTATTTAGGAAGAAAAAGAGCGAGGAAATAATATATTTTATTTTACCCCTGATACATTTGATATACCATCTCGTTTTTCAGCTTACCTGATACTAGGGGCGTAATTGTTAAATGCTGATCATACGTGGTTATAGTAACTTTAAAATATTTTTATTTTTATTACAATTATACATATATTGTTAAAGTATTAACTGAGAGTATTTTCGTAAATTACACTCTCTTAAAAGAATTGAATTTTAAAAAAAATATTCTCTGCATTTAAGGTAATTTTAATTATAAACGGAATCGGGGCGGCAGATAATGTCTAAATTTTGTCTAGACAGACTTTTTTTAGTCTGTCAAGAAAGAATATTTCAAGTAACTGAAGCCGACCACATTCATTTGAAATTTTGTCCGTAGTATCAGTGTAGCAGAGAAGCGAGGAGGTATATCAAATGTATTAGGAGTAAAACAAAATAAATGTGGTGCCATCTTCAAAGTAGTAGCCACACTATATCGTGAATATAGAATTCTATAGTCACATGTATTAGGAGTAAAACAATATAGAATTCTACATTCACAATAGTAGCTGTATTTAGGATATAGTCCAGCTACTATTGTGCAGATGGCGCCAATATATTTAATTTTACTCCTGATATATTTGATAAACCTCCTCGCTTTTCTGCTGCCCTGGTACTACGGACGAAATTTCACATACAAAGGTGTCCGCTTGCATTTTTATCTTGACAGATTAAAAAATGTCTGTCTACACAGAATTAAGACATATTATCACTGGCGATTCAGTTTATAATTTAAAATTACTTTAAATGTCGAGCATAATTATTTTTCAAATTCACATTCTTTTCAGAAAGCGTAATTTGCTGAAAATAGTCATAGTAATTTATAATTATATTGGGATTAAATGAAGCACTGATAAAACGTATATATAATTAACTCTTTATTATTATAATAATGGTCATTAAGCATGACCAATTAGCAAAACTGCACATATGAAATTTCGTCCGTATTATCAAGGAAAGCAGAGGAGCCAACAGATAATATATTTTATTTTACTCCTGATACATTTGATATACCTCCTCGCTTTTCTGCTTCCCTGATACTACGGAAGAAATTTCAAATGTAGACTTACCCAGATAAATTTAAAAGAATTAAATTAAACTAAAATATTCTCTGCATTTAAGGTAATTTTAAATTATAAACGGAATCGGGGCGGCAGATAATGTCTTAAATTCTGTCTAGACAGACTTTTTTACTCTGTCAAGAAAAATATTTAAAGTATCTGAAACCGAAACACTCACTGCACATTCATTGGAAATTTCGTCCGTAGTATCAGGGTAGCAGAAAAGCGAGGAGGTATATCAAATGTATTAGGAGTAAAACACAATAAATGTGGCTAGATCTGCAAAGTAGTAGCCACACTATATCGTGAATATAGAATTCTATGTTCACAGTAGTATCTACTCCTAATACATTTGATATACCTCCTCGCTTTTCTGCTTTCCTGATACTACGGACATGTGTAACATTAATTGTTTTTCAATGTGTTCCATTGAAAAACAATTACTGACATCAACACTAAACATCAATAACATAGTTATTAATCATTTTGCTGATCGTAAGGAACGGCGGATGGGTTTTATTTTCAAACAAGTTAAATAAATAACATATTGAGTTTATTTTATTGTCTGTACTTAATTTTTGATATTAAATACTCAGACCCCCCCCCCGGTGCCCTCCCTTCCCACAAAATCACGGGCCGCCACTGCGTTCGAAGACAATTGTTTGGAGGAGGAGCGAAGTGACGACTCCAATTATTGTCTGAGAACGGTAAACCTTACCGTTCGACATGCTTATAACGTTTTTTGCGCGATCAAAACTAAATTTCAATTCATTTCACTACACGGAATTATCAAAGGTAATATAACGAGAGCTTGACAAATAGTCGACTATTTCATTGTGATCAATTTTTCGAGTGTGCGCTACGGTCAATTTGACGAGACCAAAATTGGCATTAATAATTTGACTAGAGCGCGAGAGCTTTAGCTCGAGGGCTTTAGTCTTTAATTATTAATGCCAATTTTGGTTAAGTCAAATTAGGAGGCACACGAGAAAAATTGAAACAATGTAATAGTCGACTACTTATCAAGCTCGAGCTATATTTGTTAAGATTATTTCCTAAACCAAGTTTCATAATAAAAAAATGAGTTGTCAAATCGATGTGATTATCAATAATTTCATCCGAAACATCGCTAAATCTCTTTTTGTCGGACATTTTCATCTATTTGACACGTTTGCCACTTAATGAAAAAATACATACCTGATTTGTTACCTACATTTGAATAGTCGATTTGTAATAGTCGCTGATATCAAGAACCGGTACCTTTCATTGGTTAATTTCAACTTCAGTTTTGATTGTGATTGGACAAAATTTAAATTTGACAGGTGAAGGAAATAATCGAAAATACTTGACAATAGTTAATTAATTGGAATAGGCTATTATAAAAACAAAACAGTTTCCATGACGTTTTTTCAAACATTCTGTTTTACAATTAGCGTCGTGTCACTTCAGTTTGTGTCCAGGGGGGGAAATGTTAAATTACGATTGCGTAGACATCGTTTTACTTCTGCCTGCAGTTGGTAGGGGGCGCATGTTAAATTCTGTTGATGTAATTTTAGGATCAGTCATGATACTTCAGGGCTTAGCTGCACAGAATTGCCTGTATTTGTTTAGTAACTATGGTAACTATATAGCTTTTTAAATATTTTTGTTGACGTTTTTAAAATTACAAATATGTATTAACTTATTTCTTAAAATTGCAGTACGTAAGTATTTATTCTGCATAATTCGAGTAATTTATTTATTTATTAGCACTTTTTTCTAGACTTCCTAGTAATTATGCCGACAAGAAAATGTTATGTGTCAAATTGTGACCAAAATGTAAAAGTTTTCCACATCCAAAATCAATTCGTTTTCATGAGTGGTAGGACGCTACAGGAGATCCTAATTTATTCAATGTTATAAGAGAAGATCGACGATTTCCATTTAAGGAATAAATAAGTTCAAATGTAAGAATAATTTAGTATGCTTTCTCCTTAATATTTTGAAATAGAAATAAAATTTGCATATAAAAATAAAGCGTTACTAAAAACATATGTTTCTAATTTATTACTAAGTTATTATAGCAATATGTGTAGTATATTTTACTTTAAAATACATCCACTATTTTACTTCCGAACATTTAAAGTGAAGAATAAAAACTATTAAGGTAAATACAAAATGGAATAGAAATATATAATATTTAAATTTCCCGGTTCATCGGTTTGATCCATTTTAGTACTGCCTGCAGTTGGCAGGCGGCGCTAAACATTGTCTAAACTTTTTACTATTAAGTTATACTATCTTCTAGTATAGTGATCTGTGTTTGTGTCTATGGTTTGTGTTTTCCGTGAAGTAATTGAAATCAGAGAAGAAATTATGACCGATTCCGACTCAGACATTGAAAACAATTTTGACAGCGACTTGGAACAAGCATGGGTGTTCCGCCGAAAAATCGCGGGAACGTTACGAAAATACATACCGAGCTTTCAAGCAATGGTGTGAAACAAAGAAAATATGCGGTGTGAATGAAAAAATTATGTTAGCTTATTTTGTACAAAGAAGCGAGAAGTTAAAGACACCTGGCAGTTTATGGGCTGAATATTCCATTCTGAGATCAACAATTTTTCTTCATGATGCGATTAAAATTTCGCAATTTATGACTCTTATTGCATTTTAAAAAAGGAAAAACGTAGAATACAGACCCAAAAAAGCAAGGGTTTTCACTAGGGAAGCCATGAACCGGTTTTTAGTTGAAGCTTCAGATCAAACATTTCTTATTCATAAGGTAGGTAAATTAGAAATACCTATTTTCAAAATGTATGTTAATGCTGCATATTCATATTGGTGGCAATGATATTAGGAGCGTCAGGAGCTTGCAGAAGCGAAGAGTTATACAATATAACTATGAAGGATGTTGAAGATCGTGGTGAGTTGATTATTGTAAAAATTCCGCAAACAAAAACCAATATTGAACGGACCTTCACTCTTGTAAACCAAGATGAAAAAATTCATAATTTGGACATTTTTCGAAGGTATATTCAACTTCGACCAAGCGATGCTAAATCCGAACGTCTGTTTCTGGCTTTCCACAATGGTAAATGTAGAAACCAAGTAGTGGGGAAAGGAACAATTGGAAGGTGGCCGTCCAAAATTGCAGAATATTTAAAATTATCGAATCCAGCTAGCTTCACCGGCCATTCATTTCGACGTACATCAGCAAAATTGTTGGCCAACAAAGGCGTGGATATTCTAGGATTGAAGCGGCATGGAGGATGGAAATCTTCTAGTGTGGCCGAGAGTTACGTTGAAGATTCACTTCAAAATAAAATACAATTTGCAGAAATAATATTGTATGATGTTAGAGACACATCCTTCAGTATTCCTGATGGTGCACAACAAGTGTCTTCTGGTACTATTTCTTATGCAGCAGTTTCTACGAAAACAAGAAACAGTGAAATAATTCTTTGCCATTGTATATTCATAATTGTAGTATTCATAATTGTAGTATTCATAATTGCACCTCTAATTTTAATGGCAACAAATAGATGAACTAAACAATTTTTGTCCGTATATCATCTTCATTCTCTAATTTTTAAAAGTCACAATTAGGTACTTATCGTTCAGCTGAACGGTAACTGAATTACTTACCGTTTTGTTAGGTACAACAAACAGTAACAGTAAGAACCACTTACTGTCATGGAAACATGCCTAGTAAATAATCAAAAAAGATTGATCGCGCAAAAAAGTTATTAACTATGACTTTTTTATTTATATTTCATTTAAAACTTGGCTATGATGTGTAATAGACAAGCACGCACTTGTATTATTTGCATGGCAATTACAACAAATATCAAATGGTAGTATGACAAATGTCGAAAACGTATGAATATTATTATTTTATTTATGACAGTCTTGAAATAGCTTTCGCTGGTGATTAATAAAACTCATAACTAAAACGAGATTTATAAAATTTGAAACATAATATATACCTACTATTAAAAGCACACCTCATCTTTCTTTAATTCTGAGTATAATCGTATTATATTGCTGTTTGCTATTAACGATTTCTCTACTTTTATAAGAAACATCATTAGAACTAAAACTAGAGTCATACTATTAGATATAATAATTTAAACCTTTCGAAGCCTCGTCAAAAAGTAAATACATGAAAAATATAGGTATATCTTATCTGACAGGCATTGAGGAATCAGTGCGAGTAGAAGGGCTGCTCACACCTTCTAATTTATGAAGCTATCGTCAGATAAAGCACGCTCGACAAGTATACTTGGTAATCTTCGCTGATCCCATTGTCATTGTCAGCGCTTTTGCTAAATCCTTCTCTTCCACATATACAACGGCTTCGACTACAACTTTTTCTGGATCATTAGTATAATCACCCACCTTACTCTTTTTCGCACGTTACTGAAGAGGATCTACTTAAACACATGGCTGTATTCCCTAATAAGCACACATCTCGAGATGATCTTATACCCAGTTTCTTGATTTGTGACTGCAGATATGTATTTGCTTTCCGTCTTAAATTAATTATTAACTTATCGATTTCTTTTGGGGTATTTCCTATGCGCTAGAGAAAACAGGGATTGTGCTTGTTCACAAAAAGGGGGACCGTGAATTGCTATGTAACTATAGACTTATCTCCATAATAACTAATTTCTCCAAATTATTGGAGTCAATTGTATATTCCTTCATATATATCAGCATACACTCCTTTATTTCAATCTGTCTACTATCACAAATTAAGCTGTACTAAGTCAATATATTTATAAGCTTTGAGCTCGGCGGACAAGTTGATAAATCTTTTAAAGGTATTTGACCTGATTGACACTGAGCTTCTTCAGTGTACATTGGGTTCATTTGGCTTTGTTCTTTCTGCTGGCATCCTCTTGATTTAAGGTATAACCGCATTCGAATTAATAAAATAAAATTCTTGTATTTACTACCGTATTAATAACATATTGCTGTCACGGGAGATTTCTTTATTTCCATTCCATATTAGATACTTAAAATGTAGAGCGAAGACGCATGTTATTGCAAAGGATCCATTCTTGTAGATATGGGAAGTTTCATATTACAAATTGGCCATTACTGAGAATACGCACAATAAGTGCTCGCAGACTTTAAAGAAGGTCCGGCACTTCTCTGCGAAAAGATGTTTACAATATACCTACATATGTCGAGTTACTTATAGAAATTTCATTTTAAATATGTAAAAATAGTTGTCCTAGATTTTCAAAATCGGTTTTTTTTAAGGACGAAACGTGACTTTTTTAATACACTTTGATTATGATTAAATACTGTTGACAGATGTTGCAATTCATGAATTTACATGCATACTATCTCTTGCTAATAATTAATAACTTCATAGATACACGACTAAGATAAAAATGTGCCAATAAAAATTATACATTTTAAAATTAAACTAAGGACGCCATTTTGTGCCATTATAAATAAGATTCACATAAGTTTGGATGTTACACAAATAAAATCTAAAAGAAATTAAAATGCCGCGAGACCATAAACTGCGAAATCAAACAATTGGCACTATTACAATTAGGTTAAAGAAAATTATCAACAAAAGTTTATAAACGGGTCAGGCACATTGACTTAATGCGTTCCTATTTAAATAATAGCATCCACAAGTGAAAACGTGTTCTTAAAATTAAAACACGGCACTTAATAAATAACAACATCGATCACAAAGATTCATTAATTCTAGTGTTGTACCTAAGCCAAAAAACTCAACTCATCTAACACTTTTTCTTTTTAAATGCATGCACTTAAGAGGAGCGTTTACCTATCGAAAACTAAGGCATCGCCGTTTCGCGTTTTTTGAATTTATTTTGTAATTTTAGTATCGCAAATTTGCGTTAGTGATGCAAAAGGCATCAATTTATAATGTCAAGGTCAGCTTTTGTACTAATTTATTTTCTTAAAAAAGTTATGTGTCTTAGAAATAACGGCAAAAATGCATGAATATAATTAATGTCTACTAACTAAGGCTGATACACAAAAGAAAAAAACAACCTCCACGCGCCAGCTGCACATTTGATGAACGATATAAAAAAAAAACTTTCTGTCATTATTTTTGAAGATAAAAAACATTAAATAGTAAACATTGTCACACACATTTCACAGGAGGTTTTTCCAAGCTATTGCGTCGTCTATCCCCACTTTACTGTATCTCTTCCTGTCCTAGCGAAGACGAAAATCTATCGGAATCAGTCGGCTATTCCAGACTTAAGTCAGAGTGACAGTTTGTAATTAAAAAGAAATGTCATATATACCTATTAAATTCGAGTGTTTAATAATATAAGTTATGGGCAAGCGAAAATTTGCTTACTATAAAATATCAACAACATCAACAGTTCCGTAAGTACTAATTCTTTATACATTATGTTTCCCATCTACAGTGAGCTCAAAAAGGTTGGAATAAATTCATTTAAAATTCAACCTTTAATTTTTTTAAAAAACACTGGAACCCGTCAATTTTTATTTTTAGATGGGCATTTTTTAAACTAATTTTTGTGTATACAGGGTCACTCAAAAAAAAGATTTCATGTGACACTTCAATTTTTTTTAATTGAAACACCCATATTTTATTTTATTTTCGGATTCTACGTAAAATTTTGATCACATTTCATGTATTATAACCTAAGTCTAAGTAAGTTCTTTTCTAAAATAATCAATGTAATTTAAAAAAAAAATTATTTAATTCTAAATAATAAATGTCTCATTGATTCGTAATTAAATTGTGAAATATTAATTTAGTAAATGTTGAAATTGGCCACCACCAACATCCTGGCAATATCCGAGGCGATCTTCGAATTCTTGCAAAACATTGTGCACTATTTGAGGTTCTATCAGTCTCATTTCTTGTCTTATTCGGGATTTAAGTTCGTCAATATTGTTCGGTCTGTTGATATACACTTTAGATTTTAGGTAGCCCCACAGATAATAGTCTAACGGGGTCAAATCAGGGGATCTGGCCGGCCATTCTATTGGGCCCCGTCGACCAATCCACCTTCCAGGAAAAACACTATCTAAACATTCACGCACCGGGCGAGTAAAATGGGCTGGTGCTCCATCCTGTTGATACCATAAGCTATCATTGGGAATGTCAGGATCTTCTGGATTTGGATACACTACAGCAAGCGCAGGTATCAAATCGAATTCTAGAAATTCTAGATATCTTTCTCCAGTCAAAGTGCCGTCAAAGAAGAAGGGACCCAAAATTCTGTTTCCAATAATCCCAGCCCAAACATTTACTTTTTGAGGGTATTGTGTGTGACACTCCATAATCCAATGCGGGTTTTCTGTAGCCCAATAACGGAAATTTTGCCTATTCACGGTTCCGTTTAGGCAAAACGTTGCTTCATCCGAGAACACAATTCTTCGTGAAAATTGAGGATCATCAATACATCTCTCCATCATTATTTCACAAAATTGCATTCTTCTATCTGGATCGTCCTCATTTAGTTCATGAACTAACTGAACTTTATAAGGATGCCATTTATTTTTATGTAAATAGTTTAATACAGATCCTTGACTAATTTTGTTCTCGTCAGCAATAGCGCGACTAACTTTATGGTTGTTCTCTTCAACGGATAATAGCACATGCAACTGCACATCTTCTGAGATAGTGGGCCGGCCTTTTACATAACTATCTCTCACATGCCCCAAATCCCTATATTTTTATTCAATTTTACTAATAGTTGATTGACATATAGGCGCTCTGTTTGGGTATTTATTGTTGAACAGTTCGGAAACTTCCAGTTGGGTACGCATCCTATCTCCATAGCCAATCATCATTAGTATTTCTATGCGCTCCCTTTCATTTACTCGTGCCATTTTACAGTTAAAAAAACTACTTTTATTAGAACTTTTATACAAATATTTAAATACTTTTGATAGGGAATGAACTTCAACGTCAATGTTAAATAACCTAGATAACAGATAAAAATGGTATTAATGTTTAAATGTTTACAGTTTCAGTAAATTTGATTATGTTTAACTCCTAATATGTACAGTTTAAATGAAAAGAAATAAGCTAACTTAACTTAGACTTAGGTTATAATACATGAAATGTAATTAATTAGAAAGAAAAACTCCTTTCACAAAAATATATATGATTTCTTTCATAAACTAAATGTACATTTCGTTTGCCACGCAAACATCATCGGTAGTATACTACCGATGATGTTTGCGTGTTTTTCTTTCTAATTAATTGTTTAAAATTCACAAGTGCTCAATTATCAAGATTACATGAAATGTAATTGAAATTTTACGTATATTTCGAAAAGAAAATAAAAAATGGGTGTTTCAATTAAAAAAAATTGAAGTGTCACATGAAATCTTTTTTTTGAGTCACCCTGTATAAACAAAAATTAGTTTAAAAAATGCCCATCTAAAAATAAAAATTGACGGGTCCCAGTGTTTTTTAAAAAAATTAAAGCTTGAATTTTAAATGAATTTATTCCAACCTTTTTGAGCTCACTGTATAGTATTCCTTTATCTATGACAGAATCTGTGAATAACACCGAAGTGCTGTGACAGAACCGAATATCGTCTACCTCCACCTATTCACACCCCCTCGCCGGCCCTTGAGGCTACCCGTCCCGCGAGTAATATAAGTTACATAAGTTTCTATTTGTTAGTAAACGCTCTCTTAATATTTAATCTTTAAAAATTAAACGTGATATTTTAACGCCCAAAATCAACAATTGTTTCTTTCGGTCTTTCAATCATCAAATACCTTTAAGCTGCATCCATTGGAGAAATTATTTTTAAAATTAGTTAAATTGTAAAGTAAATAGAAAACCAAAACTTCATAACTAATGTACTTCCGAAACTAAGCATAATTATAATAGCGTTTCCGGTTGGAGTCGATATGCTGATATGATGTGATATTTATGTTCGATGTATATGAAATTACAAAAATTCAAACCGTTCGAGTACGCATTTCCTGGTAAATGTTGCCACTTCAACATAGATGCGTGTGGATTCTATAGGAATTACTTATTTATTAATTCATTTACTTTTTTATTGACATTTGAGACAGGTATGAATAAAAATGATTTGTCACACTTACGCATTGCAATTTAGAAATTTTCATGTTATTAAACTTAGAAAAGTCTTCCTTCTTTTCTTCTACCGTCAGTGTCGTGCCTATAAATATTTAACTTTCAATACAAACATTATTTTATAATAATATAATCATATGCAACACTGACATTGCCAATATGTTAAACTAGCATTAATAACCTGTAATTTCGAATTCATATTGTATTAAAGTTTATTAGTTTATGCCGAAAATTTTCCATATTACTGCTAAAACACGTGTAAACTGCGCTTGTGGGATTTTAATGTCAAATTTCATAATTAACTTATTACATCGTTAAAATTCAAATGACGGTGACGTAGATCAATTACAGGCACCTTATATTTACCGATTGGTCATTAGCATTTTACCGAATTTGACGTTTTACGATTTCTGCCCCTGTATGAATTCAACATATAATTGTCAAATTTAACACTACAATTCCATAAGCGCAGTTTAAGGGGTATAAAGCAATGATTTTAAAAAATTATTAGCCTAAACTAATCCACTTTAACAAAAAATGAATTTATTAATTGTGTTCATTCTATAGGCAAATAATAGTGCTAAGGCAACACGTTTTTTAAACTTTATTACGACTTCTCCCCCTTTAACTTAGTTATCTATGCTTTTTTAGTCTCTCAGAATGTGCCCTCTATATCCATATACATCTAGGATATAACCTTCATAATCCTTGCGCGTGAAAAGTGAAAGAGACAAGAAATTAACTATGGACTTATTTGTCGTAAACAGGTATTTACTTTCATAAATATGTATGTACACTTAAAATGACTATATTTTCTAATGTTGCTGTACCTGTACTGATTTTAGAATTTAATTCACCATATTCCTGATATCTAATTTAAATATTGTAGACATCAAGAAAACACAGCGCCTATCAATGAACAACAAAATTTAGATAAAATACTTAATCGTATTGAAAAAAATAAGGAATTACGTGCTGTTAGAAAACGAAAAAGAAAAATACTTATAGCCAAAGTGAAACAGGAACGATATCAGAAGAGAAATAGGAAGCAAAATACAGAGACAGAACAGCCTCAAAAAAACGAATGTGATAATTCTCAAGTTAATAACACGTTATATGATCCAAACTTTAACGAAGATAATGACACCTCTAATCCAAAGAAAAAACCGAAAATTGATTCATCTGTGATAGATCTTTATATCCTTGGAGCAGAAAATTTTACCAAAAAATCAAAAGTAAATTATCATTAGTTAATGTATAGATTGAATATTTCATATTTATTCTTAAAAACATTTTAGGTTAGAAGAGTACTTCCTAAATGGCTCTCAAACCCAACAATTATTTCTGCAGACCTGCAAAATTTAAAAACAAAAGTATCTTCTATAAAGGAGTTAGATAAAAGGTTACGTAAGAAATTGAAAGAAAATAATGTAAAATATTTATTTCCTGTACAAGCAGAAGTCATACCTTGGTTAATACAAGCCAATAAATATGCAAACATTGTTTTTCCAAGAGATATTTGTGTATCTGCACCAACTGGAAGTGGAAAAACCTTAGCATTTGTGTTGCCAACAATACAAGCTTTGCTACAACATCAGGTTAAAAAAATCCGAGCGCTGGTCATATTACCAACCCAAGATTTGGCCATACAAGTATTTAAAACATTTAAAAAATACATTCAGGACACATGCCTTGATGTATGCTTAATTACTGGAAAAAATTCATTTGAAAATGAACAAAAGCAATTATTGTATAAAAGTAAAACTTATTAATTAATATAATAGTAACTATTAACTTAATAATTTTGTTTTAGATGAAGCTTTTGGATATATTAGTAAAGTAGATATTTTAGTATGCACAGCAGGCCGTTTAGTTGATCATTTGAAATCAACAACAGGGTTTGATTTAAAACGTCTCGAATTTTTAATTATTGACGAAGCAGACCGAGTATTGGATAGTGTCCAACATGATTGGTTATATCATTTAGAGAAGCATATAAGTAATGAAGGTATATTTCAATTTATTTAATAAAAGTTCATCTATATTAAAGAAAAAGGATATTATCTAATAGTATAGATAAACCATCAAAAGAGTTGTAATTACTAGAAGTTAAGTTTATTTACAATACTTTCTGTTCCAGATTCAGTTCTGCAAACTGGAAGAATATTAAATTTACTTACACTGAGAAAACATAGACCACCACAAAAATTATTATTCTCTGCTACTCTTTCACAAGATCCAGAAAAATTGCAGAAATTATCGCTGTTTCAACCCAAACTTTTTACTTCAGTAGTTGAGACAGAGAAACCAATTGCAAATGATAATGAATATGTTAATTCTTTTATAGGAAAATATACAACACCAAAAGAATTAACAGAAAAATACATTGTTTGTTCTGAAAACCTGAAACCATTAGTTTTGTATGAATTCATTAAGCAAGAGAAACTTACAAAAACATTGGTGTTTACTCATTCAGCAGAAAACACCCACAGATTATCAATATTATTACAATCATTATTTAAAGGAAATTTGAAGATTGATGAAGTTTCATCAAATTTAGAGGGCAAATGTAGGAGTAATTTAATTCAAAAGTTTTCTTCTGGAAATATTGACATGTAAGAACATCAACAAAGTATTATTTTTGTCAATTACAGCTGCAATATTTTTAACATTATTTAGTTTCTTAAATCGTATTCTTGAATAATCTTAATTCGAAAAGAAAAAATGAAACCTTTCAAATGCAATTGCACAAAATACAGTGTATATAAATTGCAATTTAATTATCTTGTGGAAACTCAAATCGTTATTAAGTATGCACGAATGACCATAAATATGCTTAGCTGTAGTTTGTTTATACAGAGTGATCTATTTTAAGTGAAGGGTAGTGGTGGCTTAAAATTCACTAGGCTATTGTATTTTTGTATTAGACAGATACTTATACTGAATAACATTGTTGTCATTTTGTTACTTAGTTTAATTGTCATTTTAATATTACTTCTTACTTACATTTTATTTCTATTTCCTCGCCTTTTTTGAAATCTGCCTTTTAAAGACAATATTAACAACTATATATATATATAAGGTTTTTATAGTTGTATGACCTTTAAACACGTACTTGTACCGCTAATTAGTGAATATTGTTAACTTCAAACTTTAGGTCACATAGCCTTCACTTCAAATGGAAATGTAAGAGATTCTGTAAATTGAATAGTAGTAGTAATAAAAATAATAAGTGATAATCTGAGATAAATAATTTATAGTTTAGTCTGCACTGATGCATTGGCAAGAGGAATAGACTTACCAGGAGTACAATGTGTAATTTCCTACTCGGCACCAAAGCATTTGAAAACATATATTCACAGAGCTGGTCGTACAGCAAGAGCTGGAGAACAAGGCTTAGCAGTAACATTGTTACACAAATCACAACTAAGTAAATTCCAAACTCTCCTAGAACAGGCTGTTAAAAACAACATGGCAGAAGTATTTTCTTTATTCTTATTTTATAAAATTGTACTATACTACTTCTTTACAGATTAAAATATCAGAAGAAGACCTAGAGGCCCTAGGGGAACAGTACAAGGATGCATTAGATGCTCTGAAAAATACAATTACAAAAGAAGAGAAGAAAGAAATGATTAAAATGAAATATGCGAAACGTGTTCATTTAAAACAGAACATAAATAAACTATAAACTATATCTTCGGAGTTTTCATTATCCTTATAATTAGACTTTAATATGTCTTTATTTTAAAATATCCATAACATTGTGTCAAATTAGTTTTACAACAGGAATTTTGCTTAGAAGCCTATAATAGTTCTTATAATACCTACAATATTCTTTTTGTGAATTTTTATGAATGATTATAAACTTTTATTTTTCTGTCATGAACTTTGAAATGTAGCAATATAGAACGAAATTGAAATGTTCAAAGTTGACAGAAGTTAATATTTGACATGTATTATAGAATGTGTCTGTAATTGATCTACGCCGCTGCCATTTGCATTTTAGTGATTTTTTGCTTTTTACAATTACCATCACTGCCTGAATTCAAGTTCAATGATCTAATACTATTATACTACTAGATGGAGTGTACGCTATGTCTTGCTGATTAGGAAGTGACCCACACCATAGGAGAAAGAAGGAAAATATATGAGCGTCGAAAGTTTGACAAGGATGAACAAAATTGACCGTTTTATGTGGGCAAAATTCAAATATGTTGTTATAGCTTGTTATGGCTTATAAAGTTTAAAAGTATTATTTTGTTAAAAATATGCTATATTAAGAGGAAAGTAAAGGTATTGCAACTTTAATAATCAAAAAGATAAATAATTAAATATATATTATTAATATGGTATTAAATATATTCTGTTTAATAACATTTTAAAGGTATCTATGCTAGTTGCCATTCTTCATTAAGGAAAGAAAATTAAATAAATATGACTTTTAATGACTATGAGATAACTATATGATTTTGTTCTTCTAATAATACCTATTTTAGCATGTTTGATGATCATTCAGTTTTTATTTAAAACAGTAGTATTAGAAAAATATTTTAAAAATCACTACAGATATCAGTTGGAAATTTTGAATTGACCACTAGAATTTTTCAAAATATTACATTCTGAAAAAATAAATATAGAAACTGGCAGCTTTCCTTAGGTGTTCCTTACAACTTCTGATATATTCAAAATAAAAGACAATTAATGCTTAATTTTTTATTAAAATATATGTACATATAATTAATATGGATTAACAAATACGTAAATGGTAAATATGTGATCGAAGAAAAATGGAGAAAGAAATATTAAAAATACATAAAGCTAGAATAACAACTTGTATTACTTCGTGAGATGTTTTTTCTGTGACTAATTCAAATACTTCAACATTAGTTACATTTGGGGATTCTGAGCTATAAGGTAAATAGAACATTAAAAATATCTAGGTAGAATAATAACTACAAATAGAAATCTTACTTTAACAGTTCTTTGCTTGGTGCATCAGTAATTTTTAATCGTTGAGATTGCATTTTGGGGCAAATATTTTCTTCCATAACTTATAACAAAATCTTCAGGAACAAAATGCTCTGAACACAATCTTGAATATTTTGATGGCTTAAAATCCTTTCGTTTAGTACAAATTATCCACTGCTTGCATAGTACTTGATTAGATTGAAAACTAAAAATTTTTATATCAGTAATTTTTAATCGTTGAGATTGCATTTTGGGGCAAATATTTTCTTCCATAACTTATAACAAAATCTTCAGGAACAAAATGCTCTGAACACAATCTTGAATATTTTGATGGCTTAAAATCCTTTCGTTTAGTACAAATTATCCACTGCTTGCATAGTACTTGATTAGATTGAAAACTAAAAATTTTTATATCAAATCTACAAATCATGTATTTTATTAAGAATAGTTAACCTGTGAAATGATACGTTCATTCCCTTTTCTGCCCTATTAGTACAACCATACGCTGCACATGACATTACCATTGTCTTAAATATGTGACTCCAAGCACTGCGAAGCTGGTATATATAATATTCAACAATTTAAAATATTTATTTCTAATTTTGTTACTGATAATAGCACTTTTAACCAAATATATATTACACTAAATCCATGAGAACAACACTGTTAAATTATAAGCTGAAGTTAACATTTGCCAATATTCTTGATGATTCTCAATTTATATACATTACCTATATCAAATAAAAATGAAATTCTTAAAATGTGTCTAATTACAATCATAATTTTATAAATAAAAATAGTTGATTGAATCATCATGAATCCACAGTTGTCTTTATACTCGTATTTCTTTAAATAAAAATAAAGTCAGTTGTGTATGAAATAAAATCAATTCTAGAAGAAATCTATTAATAAAATACATAATCCAAATTACCAAAAAGACAAATAAATATGTATAAATCAACAAAATTGAGAAAGTTTATATACAAAACAATGCGATATCGCCATGTTTTGCCCACAACTAACGGTTTTGTATATCTGTCTCCTTTGTATGTAGAGGTCAATTCCTCTCTCTCTACAGTCCATCTAGTAGTTCTATATTATTAGATCATTGTTCAAGTTATTAATCACAATATAAGCCCCGTTTAAATGATTTTCTAGCAGTGATTTTTAGAATGATTTTCCTAATTTTAAAAATAAATTTCTAAATTACAAGGAGTAGGTCAATTAGAGACCCCCGCTACATATAAACGTGACACACTGCATATCTGCTGCTTTTTCATAAACTGGTTTGTGAAATGATAACTAAGATCCTTACTTTGTTATTGACACTTGAAAAATGTATCTTGTAAAGACAAATTAAATGATTTATCTTACATCCGACAGGACAAATTATTTTTATTATGTTTTATATAAAAGTACGAAAAGAAACACGATCGAATATGTATGGAGGGATTCAAAAAGATTATCCATCCTATAGGCACCTGACGCCTTTTCCAAGGTAATTCCAGAAATTTAGATAAGATACCCACGCAAAGTTGAGATATTGCTTTCATTCAGCAGGCGGATCGGGAACTGATCCCGCTCCAACCGTTCACTTCACAACAGTTGAGTGTTCGCTGGACAGGACCGCTCACCTTTATGTCATCGACTGTCATCTAATACTTTTCATTTCTGCCATATGTTAAAATTATAGAGATTAAACCGAATAAACAATAATAATAAATTGTTTTTCTGCATTAAGGTTTGACGTAGTTTTTAGTGGAAGGGCTGGTTTTTCCAACCCCGAATAAAATACTGAGTGAACTCCAATATTATAATACATTTATTACTGCACAATACCTCGCACTTTTCTAGTAACTTTCTTCAGAAGTATGTATTAGGTTGGTGAAAATGGCTTAACTTAAGTTGACAAATGGAATTATAGCGTCAATTCAATTTGTCATACATGACAGGTATTCAAACAAAAGTCATATTTACATAAGTGTACGCCAATTTATTGCACAGAACTGTACTTAACATTAAACAGTTGTATCTTTTGAAAACCAGCAGAACAAAAGCGGTCGCTATTTTTGCGAGCGGAAAAATTCTGCGCTCACCCGCATGGGCCATTAACGCATTCCAACACCAACATAACACACAATTTTGAAGAAAGTTACTAATTGTTAAGTGAACTGCTGGAGCGGGAACGGTTCCAGATCCGTCTGCTGAATGCGACCAATAGTACGTTTATGAAAATCGCTTAGAGAATGAATATTTGGTGTCGTGTGGAGCGTTGGGAATCCCACTACAGGTACACTGGGAGAAATAAATTTCTGTACACTTCGCGGATATATAAGGTGGTATGTGCGTGTTTATTATGCTTTGGTATATGGCGAACATGCCCGTACCACTTTATATATCTGGAAAATTATTTATCTTGGTGTACTTACCTGATCGCCCAATTGCATTTTAGTGAATTTTAGGCTTGAATTCAACATAATTACCGTAATAAAAGCGTTTCAGAATATCGGTAGTGCATGGTTACTTGCATTTAAGCATTAATATACAATTTGTAAAATAATGGCTATTTTGTAAATTAAATAAGAACAGTGGTGTAACTATAAATTTGCCCCCCCCCCCGCGCACGTCATACAGCTCAACATAACCAATTATTACCTTGGTGTATCCTACAAATAGGTGTATCTGGGCACGGACCCCCTCGCACCGCGGGGGCAAGCGAGGGTATAGTTACGCCACTGAATAAAAATAAATTAAGCAAGATGTTTAAAGTTTCCTATCTCATAATATGCAAATTTCTATATTGCAAAGAATACTTAAATCATTTAGAGATACCCGTCAATACTATACAATAAATAGGAAGAAACAAATTTTTGGAATATTCAATTTGAATTAAGCGCCAAGACATTTCCAACAATTATGAAAATAGTCACAAAAATTGGATACTGTCAAAAAAATGGAAGGGAGAAGATTAAAATCAAAATAGAGAATTTTATTGTCAAAAGAAGATATGATAACATAGAAATAATAAGGTTTTCTTAGGGATTACTGTTTGTATTATTGACCTTTATTACACATTTGTTTTGAAAACAAAGTATAATTGTACTTGCAAATGTGAAAAAATGGCATTTGTACTATATTGATTAATATTATGAATATTTAACATTGTTTTTGTCAATTTAAATGTTGTTCACATGATCACAATGTCAGTTAGCCAAGTATCATCCGCGAATAAAGTTCAAAAGGGAAAAAGAAATTCAATGAATCGACCACAAAGTGCAATTGATGGTGATGTTTATATTGGATTTCGCAATGATATTGAAAACGAATCACCAGCCTATAGAGCAAGATTGTATACTTTGTTTAAGCAGATTGAAAAGGAATTTGATCTACTCTATCAAGAAAATCAAAATTGTAAGTTTATATTATAGGTGTATAAAAATATTGTTTTTATTTTTTTTAGTGCAAGATAAAATTGACTTATTGAATGACAAAATTGAAACTATCGACAAACAGTCTTTAGATTGCATTGACTTTGATAACAATTATTCCAAAGTTATTAGTAAAAAATGTAAGTAATTTTATTCGTGAAAAAGAATATTTGCAAATTTGAATTTAACATTTTTAGTAAGTTCCACATCATCTCAAAAATTAAAAACTGCACATAAATTAAAAGCTCAGACTAGTAAAATAGTGTCTAGTTTTAAAGCTCCGCAGTTTAATTGTACTTTAATAAAAGAATATATAGGACATAAGGATGGAGTTTGGGAAGTATCAGTTGCTAGACCAGGACAACCTCTGATTGGAACAGCTTCTGCTGGTATGTTTATATATTTATATAAGAGAAATTGAAAAACTTTGAGTTTACAGTAAATGTTTTGTTTACATTTTATGTAATAGAACTGAAAGTTCATCATATCCTTGACCTATGCTGAGTAATATTGTCATGATATAGATTAGTTTAATATTCATAGTATTGATCTGATAATTTGAAAGTACATTACTTTCATGTGTTTGGTAAAACTTTATACATACATTTTTCTAACAGTATTATGAAAAGCTTTAACTATTATATTAATTTGAAGTCAAAGGAAATATAATATACAGGTTGGGTATATTATTTCAACTTATACTTCATATAATTTTAAAACCATTTATGCAAACATGTATTAGTGAAAATAAAAACAAAACAAGCCCAAAAAAAATACTAAATGAGATCTATTTGTTCTAATTCAATTAATGTTAAATAATTATTTTACTGGATATATATATAATAAATACATTATTCTAATAGAACAAGAAACTTACTTAATGTAATGGTACTTTCTCCTTGAGATAATTAATTTTACAATAATTTAAGCTATTGTTGGTATTGGTAATATAACCCTATTTTTTTATGATTCTGCAGATTCCATTAAAATAAAAGTTGTGAATCAAATTACAGTTGAATTAAAATATATTTGAAAAATGTTGTGTTAAATGTTTTTAATGTTTACTGCTTAATTTAATAAAACTAATATGGATCATTATGGGTTTGTTGCACATAATCTTAAATTTGATTGAAGTGGGTAAATTTCAAAAACCTGCAATAATTCACCCTAGCAAGGCGCGTGGCAAGGAGACATAATATGACGTAAGACCTACGAACGAAACACGTATATGGAACACATGTACCATAACATTAACTTATACTTGCTGAAATGTTGTATAAATATTTAAGTAGTAATTCTATTAGAAAACACCAAAATTTATTTACTCGAAATATATAGATATAACAGCATAGCACGAAGATTCCAAAAGCTAATTTTTTTTTTTTTAACTAGTAAAGACAAAGTAATAATTTCAGGAATTTGAAAATGAATGAATATTTGACCAAAAACAAATATAGAAAGTTGTGAACTTAGGTAAAGATTACTTGTTTATTTAGTTCATCATAAACTGCTTTCATGTGCTTAAAAATGTTTTCCGAAAAATTTGGCCACGTTTGCAAGGGGTTTGCACCATTTTATGAAAAACAATCAGAATGATTAGAATTAGCATGGAAACTAATTTTATTGAAAACATTGTTGAAAAATGTTTGAAGCAATTTTTCTTATTTTGATTTTGGAATTTCAACTCCTGCGATCATTTTATTAAAAATGTTCACATTTAGTAATAAAATTTTTTGCAAAATACACTTTGATATTGTAATAGATGCATTTAAGCTTCTTAAGAGGAGGATTGGGATCTTATTCATTAATCATGACAGATACCTATAGTTTTACTGAGAGCCTTGCACAGCAAGTGAAAAATTTTTACACAAAGTATCCAATAAGTTTTAAGTTTGATATATTCGAAAACCTGTAAGATTTTAAATAGAAAAAAAGTCTGCTAAAGTTTTTTGGATCATAGGACATCTAGGTATTAAAGCAAATATTATTCTAGATTCATCGGCCAAACTCGCTGAGATTTCCGGTGTTCAATAAAATAGCTAACTAAAAGATGCTAAACCTTGTCTCAGAATAAGAAAAGTGATTAACATATTCCGCCAAAACTTAGCACATACAGGTTGAAAATATAAGTAAACAATTTGTAATGCAGTTGAGAATTTAGTAATTTGTCAACAATTTTAAATTTGATTATCCTATAGTCTATTTTTAAAGTAGCGAGACGATTTTCTGAACATACCCCTGTCCCAAATTACATGCACGAAAATCTTGAAAACAGTATATCGAGTATATCTGATAACTATTACTGTCGAGCTCTGAAAAGAACTGGTAAAGTATATAATGAAATAACGGAGAAATAATAGAAACAACAACAAGGCTTAACCATTAACAATGTCAGTTGACAGAATCTGAGCAAGATTGATACGGTGTCATTTGGCCTTGCTTTCAACCAATGAGATTTCACTGTCAAACTGGTCTGTTCAGAAATTCGTCTCGCTACTTTTAAAATAGAGTATAGTACATGAAGAATTTATATTTATAAAATTATTGTATAAGTAAATGTGACTTTCTGGATTAATATGTAAAATCTATGCTCAAGTAGGATTGAATGTGATATTTGATATAACCTATTCTGGTAAATAGAGCATATAAATACTTTTAAAATTTGTTATGAAAGTATCTGAAAAATACAATCAAGACGATTATAAATGTAAATTAGTACGATTCACACTGGACACTAATAAGTCACTTTCACTATTAGTATTTCTACCACAAATAAGTGGTTCTACAAAATCATCCATTAATTATTCCATCTCACATTCCTTTTTCTAAGCAAGTAGCCGTCTTACTTTACTTGAATGATATGATGCATTGCCAATGACCATTACAGCATTATCTGGCAATATATGTAAAACTTGATCAAATCTTTTTTCAAAAATGACCACACGAATGTACACGGATGTAAAACTACCCGTGTTCTTTTATATGCGGATTCTATCTATCCAGATCAATAGCAAATGATGTGTTCCTAATAGGAACTTCCCTACGAGTAAAGAATAGAACAGGAGAGAGCATAACGTGGTGTGGAAATAGATATTTTTTAGACGGAGTTACCCTTTTCGGTAGGTCAGTTATGTCCGGTTATGTCAAAAATGACATTTTAGTGTTTCTATAATGGTCAATTGTGTGGCTTGTGGTCGTTCTAAAACGGCAAGAACAAAGAATATTAATTTTTCTCTTCATCGGTAAGTTATTTCATTGGCATTCAACATAGGCAATAATAATTTAAAAAGAGGTATTTTAAATAAATTGTCATATATCTGACATGTCTGATTATGTGTTCAGTGTCGTAACATATATATCCAAGTCATTTAATATTTGTCATATTTTTGACGCAGATTTCATTTAAACCCGTTTATAATATATTAAAAAGAAGAAAAGAATTGAAAACATAATACACTCACGATATTTCTTTAATTATTTTTGGACTAACAACCTATTCTAAATGATTATCGAGAACACAGGAAGTGTACATATACCCTCTACAAAATATTTATGCACGCCTAGGCATTGCGGCGGCCATATTTAGTTACCAAATTTGGACAAATATTATTATTAAGGATACTCTCTTCTGTTCTATTCTTTACTCGTAGGAACTTCCTATCAAAGATGACATATGTCAACATTGATATTTGGGAGGTAATTTTTAATTTGTCAAAACTGCTCCACTCTAAAATGTTTCCCGCAGTCCAGTATTCCTTTTAAAGTGATATTCCGTTTCACAATCCCTCTATCTTTCTATTGTTTGTTACAATACTAATCATATAATCATACAGTTTCTAAAATGAACAAAAGAAAAAGTTGGGTATGGGAGTACGCAAAACGTGACGGTGACAAAGCGTTTTGTATGATATGTGACGAAGAAAACAATAACGAGTTCTCATGTGCTGGTGGTACAACGGGAGCAATTAATAGACATCTACAAGGCATCCATAATATAAAGCCTGCAACTTCTAAACCATCAGGTGTGTCATCGAAAGCTGAAGTCGAGTTCCAGAATGTAGAAGATCAAAATACGGTACATTTTAATAGTTATGATAATGAAGCAAGCTATACTACAGATACATCACAAAGGTCCAGAAAGCGTCAGAGGCGCTCTTATGATCCTGACAGTAGTACAACAACTCGTTTATGTAATCTTGAAAAAACAGAAAAAATACATGAAGCTTTAACAAAATTGATAGCGATGAATCAACTGTCGCTTTCATTCTGATCGAGCATCGGTTTCCAAAATTTTATCTCTGTTGTTGAACCCAACTATAAAGCATGCAGAAAAGAAGCGATCAAAAGAAGATTGGCTGCTTTAAGAGTAGCAATTAAACAAAAAATAAAGGAAAATTTTAATGCTGTTGACAACATAATCTGTACAACTGCTTATTGGTCTTCTTTATCTCAGGATTCGTATATAACTGTAACAGCTCATTTTATTAATAATAACTGGTGTGCAAAGTCTTTTACTCTTACAACACATGAGTCAGAAGAACGTCATATAGCGAAGAATCTTGCTGACGAGTTAGAGAAGACATTTACCGAATGGAAAATATTTCAGAAGGTCCCAGTTATTGTCACAGATAATGCTAAGAATATTATGAATGCTATTTCTTTACTACCTGCCGAAATTAGTAATACTACATGTGCAGCTCATACTCTTCAATTAGCCATCAATAATGGGCTTAAGAAAGAGACTGTTCAACAACTAGTTCAACACTGTAGTAAAATTGTTAGTCATTTTAAGCATTCAAGCGTGGCCAAACAAGCTTTAGAACAAAAACAAAATCAGCTTGGCATGCCAAGGGCAACATTGTTGCAATCTTATTCGACGCGGTGGAATTCAGTATTTATAATGCTAGAGCGACTCTATGTAAATTGGTGTCCCATTTCAAATGTTTTTGGATCGGTCCATCACAGACACATCAACGGCACAGAGATAAGAGATGACAGAAAGGCAGTGGACAATGGTAGAATGTATAGCAAAAATTTCAAAACCTCCACAAGTTGTAACAACAGTATTTTGCGGTGAAAACCATTCTCCATTATCTATGGTTAGGCCATTGTTACGTAAAGTACTAGACAAACATTTTAAATTACAGGAAGATGAAAACGAAATCCTGGGGAATTTTAAACACACGCTAGTTCATGAAATTAAGCGTCGCTTTAATTTGGAAGAGACTGATGATCTTTAAACCAAATTGCGAGCTTTGTAGACCCTAGATATAAAGACATGATCTCAATTGTGAGAGATAGAATAAGAGAAACAGTGAAATCCAAGCTTAAAAGTACTCTTCCCCAGAAGACAAATGAAAAGCAAAATGAACTATCACATGAACTATGACAAGACCAACTCGCCCATTATGGGCGATGTACTCCCAGATGTCGAGCATATCACCGACAACAAACGAACCAGTCCCGTCCACGCAACTGCACCGCCAAAAGGCGCTCACCAGCCGCCACTGGACTATGACTTGTCAAATCAGTTTGATAGTTATTTAGCTGAGGCTCAATTAAGGTTTGATTTGACCCCTTAGACTGGTGGAAGTGATGATTTAGTAAGTATCCTGTAATTGGAATACTTGCAAGAACATATTTAGCCATACCGGCAACATCTGCCAGCTCCGAAAGATGCTTCTCAACTGGTGGGAACATTGTTACAACAAAAAGAAGGTGCCTTCTACCAGAAAATGTAAACACATTAGTTTTTCTGTATCAAAATAGAATGTTAATAACGTAAACGTCTTTTCAACAGTTCACAATTATTTTTATTTTTGACTTTTCTTTCTATAATTAAGTTTTTTTTTATTAGTCTTAAGTATCTTAAATCCTTCTCATTATTATTTCTTAAAATAAAACTTTCTATAGACATACATGCTTTCAATATCATATTCACTAGTTCTTTGAGTTATTTAAGGATTAATAATAGATCTCATTGGAGCTTGTATTTTGGCGAACCTTTTCCTCACAATATTTGTGAAAAATTTAAATACATATCTAAATTCTATACGTCTACTGAATCCATTGGAAATAATTCCGGGAATTTCTAAGTGAAACGCGACCTAAAAGAAAATACACAGTTACAGTACACAGACTGAGTCTTGGCCGATGGGCGGAGTCTTATAGGTCAGTGCGAGATAGAGAAAGTATTCGGAAAAAAGAAAATGACCAACTGCTCGTGCTTATCCTAATATTATAGGAATTAACTGCGCATCTTGTGGGAAGGGCATCTCATCGGCCAGGTCTCAGTCTGCGAGCTGTACATACGTGTATCTCTAAACATGTCGTGTGAATAAGGATCCGTGAAATAAAATACCTGGGTACCCGTGTATTTTAAAACACGTATTTCAATGCGGATCCTTATATTACACGTAAACACGTGTTTTAACATATACGTGAAATAGGGACCTCTACCATCTACCGTGTAGTATTTTTCACGTATTCATCAAATTCTCATAATTTCAAATGCCTGCCCATTCTTTCTTTAAGATGTCTTAGTTCGCCTGTTCCTTTATATTCTTTAATTATGTCCTATAATAAATACATTGTCTATAACTTATTGCTGTCGAAGTAATATTTTTATCTTGCATAGTGTTTTGGTGATGTTTATTATCATTGCAGTTGTTCCCATTTTTAGAGTTTGTAACGTTGAAATTTTGTACATATTTTAAAGTTTTTCTTCGTCTTTACTGTACCAACTGTTCACGCTGTTTCAGTGGTGAATTTAACGGTTTACTTGCACCTGTATGATCATTAATGTTTACGTACAGATCTGATATTCAATAACATAGTAAAATATAAACTCACACAAAAATAAAAGAGGATGTTCAAATGTTATGGCTTGGATATGTTATGTAATATGGCGAATATTGGATACCTACTTGTCCACATTAAAATTGCCTACGCATGAACCAACGAAATCTCTTAATAATGTGTACGATTTTGGCGTGTTATTTGAATCACTCCTTATTTTGAGACACCGTATAATATCCAACTACAGAAATTTATCCTCAAAAGACCAATTTGTCTCATCTACGACTTAAATTGTCTCATGATAGTAGGATATGCTTATTCTCTATTTAAAAAGATTATAATTGTAGGAATACAGAAACGTTTGACAGAATAACATCACAGGGACAGGTAAAGGCGCTTAGACCATCTATTTTAGTTTCGTTGCCTTTTTCTGAATTGGCTGTGCATATTTGAAAACAGCACGTTTGTGATAGAAGATCTGGAAGTTTCTATACCAAATGGAAGCGAAGCTTGATTATTCTTCAAAAAGAGAGAATTCCGTTCTTACATTGATTTCATCTACACTTTTGAACAAAAATATTATTTTCCGGGCGATATTACAGGTTTTGTTAGCAACACTAAAAGTAAGCTAAATTGGTCGCTATTATAAAGCTGGAATACATTACATATTTTTTATTGTAGAAACACTGATAAATTTGAACGCGAAGTTGTATACCTAATTCAATTCATGTTCCTTCAAAGCGGGGGGGGGGGGGGGGGGTAATATAAGTATGTGTTCAATGAGAATGTTTTATGATACAAGATTTTACGTGAACATACTTAAAATGTCACCATTAGACATCTGGTCACAGAGGTTGTGCGTGTTTATAAATATTTTTTAAAATTTTGTCATTTGTGAAAGTTATTGAGTAGTACTTTAGATTCATGTCCTGTTTAAAATGCAGCAGAATTTTACTGTTTTAAGGAATATGATATTAAATACTTTAAAGAAGATGAATGTCACTGTAAGCATCGTAAATTAATAATGATGTTAAAAATAATGTGGGTGATGTATCCGAAAACAAAAGAAAATTTTCATGGTTTAGTTTGACTTCGGATTTTTCTTAGCATCCGTTTACAGCGGCCGTATTCAATCGCTATTTTACATAAAAGTACATATTTTTTACTTTATTATATAAAAGTAAACATTTTTGGCATTTAGTCACTAATAGTACGAGTTTTGTTAAACATAAGAACCATTATTGTTTTGTGTTGCGCGCTAATATTAGCAATTTAAAGCGTGCAGTAGTGATAAACTTGGCATTTGTGCTTGTGAAAAAAAATTCTGTTACCAGAGGGAAGTGTGTAGTCAAGCAACACGTTCAAGGATTTGCATATAAAGAAAAATATGAAAGAACATTTCGTATTCGCAATTATATTTACATGAGATAAGCAACAGGGAGTCAATTTTTCACTTAGAAGAAAAGCGACAAAAGCAGAGCTACTAGCATTAAGAATTATTAGTAAACACACTCATTTCAACCAGTTAATGAATTAAAAGAGTTTTTTATCACACATGGAGCTCAATATTAAAATATTATGCCTAAAACCGGAGTCCATCACAGAACATTCCAAATTTTTCAAATTTCAATGAATTTGAAAATATAACAACAGATAATATACTAATTGATAATAAAATATTCAGCTTAAAAATCAATGGAACACTAATGTATCAAAATTTAGAAAAAGTTGTAGAAGCCGTTCTTGCCCTTAGAAAATATACACATTACACCGGAACTTTATTCATTGGCATAAAATGCTCATTCATTATGTGAAGTATATTTGGAAGAAAGAAATGAGGTGTGGCCACCACACGACTTTCTTATACGTATGAGCGTTTCAAATTATAGAATTTTAAGAATTTTTTTATACAAAAATTATTCAAAATCTTATTCTAAGTACTTCTATTCTCTTAATAAATCTCTATAGAATGCATACTTTGCAAGATATTATCAAAAAAGTGCAACTCGCTTCTTAGCGTCCTACTTCCGGTCCGAATTTTGAAATTTCATATATACAAAAAATAATGCAAATCCAGTTCTAAATACTTTTGTACTCTTGATAAATATATATAGAATGCATAACATACGACATATTTGCAAAAAATCGCTATTCGATAAGAGTAAAAGTGGTACTTCCGGTCTGAATTTTGAAATTTTTTTTATACAAAAGATATTGAAAATTATGTTTAAAATACTTTTATACTCGTAACGTACTTGTCTAAAAAGCATGACTTGCGAAATATTCGCAAAAAACTGATTTTCGATAAGAGTAAAAGACCTACTTCCGGTAGGAATTTCTCAATTTTAATTTTAAGTACATATGATTTCTTTATAAATATGTTTAAACTTAGTTGTTGACGAAATATTGGCAAAATTCCATTTTTTCACTGATGTAAACTGCTACTTCCGGTCTACCGATTTTACTGAAAAACTAATCAGATCTCAAGAGGGAGATTATACACGTAAATACAAAATTTGGAATTGATATCTCCTGCGGTTTGACCGCTATCGTGGACACAGACAGACAGATACACAGACATTTTTTAAAAACCACTTTTTCGGGATCAGGGGACTTTAAAACCTGGACATCTTCAAAAATCTCGAGGTCGAAAATTTTCGTTATCACTTCATCTTATACTACGTATAAGAAAGTAAAAAGAAAGAAAGGGATCGTTCGGAAATGGCGTACTACCAAAAGCAACAAGAGAGGGCAGCTAATGAAAAGTAATTCGAAGTTAAGGAAAAATAGGGGCATGACTTACAAAACAAGTTACGAGATGAAGAAATTATCGTTTTTGTAATATGTGTATCATTTAATGTATGTATAAGTGCACAGGTAAAAATATTTGTCCACTGCTGTTGTTAATGTAATTATTATATCTTTGTTTCATTAACTTAAATGATACCCACTATAATCACTAGTGATTAATTTATTCAAAACATTCATTCAAACTTTTCCCAGAAAAGAATCTCGGTCTGAACGGGATTTGAACTCGAGTCCTGCTCTAACAACAATCCCATTGAGCTAGACTTTAAGTAGTGAATTCGCAAACACAAACAAAATAAAGAAATCGAATCAAAATCAAAATTGAAACGAATAGTCGTGGACGCAGTATACAGGCTGTCCCAGATAGTGTGCTCACCATTGGGATCTCGTGAACGGTAAGAGATAGAGAGTTGGTTAAATGAGACAAAATGTACGTGACACCTGGGTTTATTTTTTTAAGCAAAAAAACTTTAAAAAAAATGAACGATACGTGCGCTATAGGGGAAAAACTAAAAATCGGCAATTTTAATTTCGTCGTTTAACTTATTTCATGTAAAAGATACCGAAATACTATTTTGACATTATGAAGGTAAGTACTTTTTTACGCAGAATTCAAATTTGGTATTGCAACCTCTGAAGCTTTTATACGTTTCGAGATTTTTATACAAACTTTCTTATTTTAAATACAAATCGTAGGCGGCTTTGACTGTATCAAAAAGAGCATAATTTGCTGATTTCAATGATGTATAACACTTTGGGTTTATTTGTAGAAATAACAAAGTTATAATGATATTTGTGCAATTTTTGGTATCCTTATGAATGCATAGGCTATACATCAGAGGCAGCATTGAATTATTAAGACAATAAGTAGTATCTGTCAAATTTATTTACAAGCAAGTTACGTATCCGTTTATTTTTGTGTTATTTAGTCTGCTATTTTGTTCGTTTATTTAAAAATCACCGCATTTGTTGTTTTGGTTCGTTTTATTACTTGTTTATTGTTGTTCACGTTATGGAGAAATTTAATAATGAAGAGAAATATGATATGCTTCAAAGTTACATATTGGCTCACAAAAATTCAAGGAATGCAGCTAATCATTATTTGGAGTTGTACCCAGATCGACGGCAACCACACGAAACTTTATTTCGAAGATTAGAAGTAAATCTAAAAACATACGGTGCCTTTAGTAAACCGAAAAGAAATAGAAAAAGATTAGATGAGGAAACCCAAGTTATTGTATTAAATCAGGTGCGTGAAAATCCAAAAGTTTCCACAAGAGAAATAGAAAACAACACCGGAATCCCTAGAACATCAGCCCATAGAATATTAAAAAAGCATCGATATCATCCTTACAAAGTCCACATTAGCCAAGGACTCCAACCAGGAGACGCAGAGAGGCGGACTCGTTTCTGTCATTGGTACATTAATCAGAATAACAACAATGTTACATTTCTGTTTAATGTGTTGTGGTCAGATGAATCTCGATTTACGAACAATGGGTTATTTAACAGAAATAATATTCACTATTGGGGGACAGAAAATCCCCATGCTCTACATGAAGCTCGACATCAAGAACGTTTTGGGTTCAATGTGTGGTGCGGTATTATCGGCAGAAGAATAGTTGGACCTATTATCTTCAATAACAATTTAACGAGTGAACGCTATTTGAACTTACTTCAATGTGAAATAGAAGATCTTCTAGACGATATTCCGCTTAATCTAACTGCGAATATGTATTTCCAACAGGATGGGGCACCAGCACATAATGCTCACATTATTACGAATTACCTAAATAATAGATTTGGTAATCGGTGGATTGGTAATCGAAGACCCATTTCATGGCCTGCACGTTCCCCAGACTTAACCGCAATGGATTTTTTCCTTTGGGGTTACATAAAAAATAAGGTGTATAAAACACAATTTAATAATGTGGAGGAACTGCAAGCTTGTGTTTTAAGAGAGTTTCATCGGATAAATGGACGTATTTTAGAAAAAGTGATTAATTCCACACTAAGAAGAGCTCAGTTATGTATCAATAACAATGGTGGACTTTTTGAGCATTTAATGTAATTTATCTATTTACTAGTAGTAAATAAATAGTTAGGTATGTGAAGTTAGTGTTTTATTTACTTTTCAGTCATTTTTGTATTTTGTTTCCAGGAATAGGTAAGTATAAAACAAAAAAATATGCTAATTATTCTTGTAACTTTGTTATTTCTACAAATAAACCCAAAGTGTTATACATCATTGAAATCAGCAAATTATGCTCTTTTTGATACAGTCAAAGCCGCCTACGATTTGTATTTAAAATAAGAAAGTTTGTATAAAAATCTCGAAACGTATAAAAGCTTCAGAGGTTGCAATACCAAATTTGAATTCTGCGTAAAAAAGTACCTTCATAATGTCAAAATAGTATTTCGGTATCTTTTACATGAAATAAGTTAAACGACGAAATTAAAATTGCCGATTTTTAGTTTTTCCCCTATAGCGCACGTATCGTTCATTTTTTTAAAAGTTTTTTTATTTAAAAAAGTAAACCCAGGGGTCACGTACATTTTGTCTCATTTAACCAACTCTCTATCTCTTACCGTTTACGAGATCCCAATGGTGAGCACACTATCTGGGACAGCCTGTATAGTATTTGCCTCGCATATAATGGCTTTTATTCGTTCGGAAATTAATGACTACTCGCCTTTGGTACATATTTATAAAAAAAGTTGCTAAAAAGTACATATTTTAAGGAAATTTAGTTACATATTTTTTTCAGTTAGCTCTGCTACGACTGCTGCCGTTATTGCCAGGGCGATTATTTTATTGTCAGAAAAACAAACGCTAATAAACTTGATAGTGTAATTTCAAAAATAATAATTTTGGTCATATGCAGAAGAAAACTTTCTTAAGGTGGCCGTTTAATAGAAAGAGAATCGTCCCATTGCTCTATCCTTTTCTAACCATTAGGCGTGTATTATGTGTTGCATACGTGACTGTATTTTAATTAGCCATCTGGTTGCCAGTAGCAGCGATATTATTTGTAAAACAAATTTATTGGATAAAAGATGCCAGTACTAACGCAACGTCTCTCTTAGATTGAACCAAATTATACAGAGACTAGCAGACCAGACCGTTGTTTTTTTTGTGTATGAGACAAAAAACAGAGTTTTTGTCTCATACACGATTTAATGGAATATGTGTCTATTTTGAAATCATTGATATTTACTCTAAATTGTAAAAATGCAAATTGCGTCCTTACAAGAATAATAGGAACATACTGTTACATATAATGTTTGTTTTGTACCTATGTAGATCTGTCCTTTATCTATTTGATTTAGATAATAAACAGGTATTTTTTAGTGATTATTGCATTTTTGAAAAAGGAATATATAGGCTGATTCAATTTTGATGGTCACCATGGGTATTTCTCTTATTATTTGGAATAGAGAGTAGGTTTGAGTTTGGCAAAGTTGGTAAATTTTGTGTTTTGTTATGTAACTTGAACATGTACCATGTCTTAGTGGGAAGAATTAGATTATTAGATGAGAAGTAACACTTGAGCGCGAAATACATAGTTACCGAGTATGTTGTCAATGGTTAGTTTTTTCAAAATGTGTAATGAATACAAAAGTATTCAGAAGTAAGTTTGGAACAACTTTTGTATAAAAAAATCTACTTTCACATTTTTATTCTTATAGATAAATAGTTTTTTTTATAGAAGTATCTCGCCAAGTATTTATTCAAATTTGACTAAAAAATGAACTGTTTATTTAAGAAACCCGTAAGTAGTGAACCTGTCAATGTAAGAAACACAAGGCCTATTGTGTGTGTAAAAGTAAGAAAAAGAGAAACAATCAATATGATTCACATACCTATAACACTCTAATTAAATTGGTTAAATCTACATGTGTGCTCAGAAAGTAGTTTTGGATATTATAAAATGCCTCCTTTGTATTACTTTTGATACCGTATCAGCTATTAGAATGCCCGATTCAGTTGGAAAAAAATTTGAAAGACCACCCTAAAATTTATCCGACAGTGTGGATTTCCCACGTTCATAATAATTTACTAAAATATAATTAAAAACGAGATCTGCAGAATATTGAATTACATTTCTTACATATGTAAGTAATTTTTATTACAGGATTGAAGAAAATAGATTAAAAATTTTGTATAGGTACCTAAATAACTTGCCTTATAATTAATACTACTGGTCGACCAGTGGCCGAAATTTGATCTTAATTCATTAAATTTTTAAGTTTGAGTTATTGAGGTTCTTTTGTCAAAAAGTATACTTGTATGACCATTGCATACATTTTTTTTCAATTTTCTATTACGTCAGCTGCGAGCGTGTAGAAATACGTGATTATGCATTAATTTTCGAGTTAATTAATTAATGTATTTGTTTGCAAAAAAAAATTCTCTCACTGTTTGACCATGATAGCGGCCAAACGGTAAAAGTCAAATCAATCAATACCGAAGTGTATATTTAGAAATATAATCTCCCTCGGAAATCTGATTATATTTTCAGTGAAATCGATAAATCGGGAGTAGTACTTCATTTCAGTGAAGAAAACAAATAATAGCAATATCTCGTCAATTACTAATTTTAGGCAAATATCTAAAGTATAACAAAGTGATCAAGAGTAAATTAGAAAACAATTTTATAAAAGAATTCCTACCGGAAGTAGGTGTTTACTCTGATCGTAAAACAGGTTTTTGCGAATATATCGCAAGTCATGCATTCTAGACAAACATATCGAGTGTATGAAAATATTGAAAGCTCAATTTTGAATATTTTTGTAATAAGAAATTTCCAAAATTCGAACTGAAAGTACCTAGCAATTTTATTCTAATCGAATATCAATTTTTTGAAAATATCTCGATAATTCGTATGTCGGGTTGCCTGAAATATATTGAATAATTTTACGGAGTTTGATATGCCTGTACCTTTTACACGATACAGGTATATGACCAGCAACATGAAGCAATGCCTGGTCAACTGGAAAGCAAATAAATTTGGGATATTTGTCTCTTGCATTTATTGCATGAAAATATTGGTGCATCTCCTTTGTTCGAAATTTGTTTTTGCTATTTCTGAATATTCTTTTGGCTTGTATTTATTTAGTTTTATTAAGACTCCCGTTTTATGTAATTTGTAATTATTTTAATGATATTTGCCTGAATTAATTAGACATTAAATCTTATTCTGCAATAAGTATATAATTTTATTACTATTATTTATGATTATTAATTATTTAAGTTGTATTTCATATTATTTCTCACTATGATTTGTATTTACTTTATATGTTGAGGCTTTGAAATATGAGTAATGTTTTAGAGAAAACTAAAATCTGATAAAAAAAATCTATTGTTACAACAGTGCCGGTGTTTCATATAAAATGCAAAAAATATTTATATTCTTCACAATCGACACTGATATTGTTAGTTAGCGAAAATAAATTATAAAAATTTCACGGGTACGTGGGTACGATACGAACTGTGCGGACTCCGAACTAATCATTGTTAGAAGACAATGTTAATATCACAACTTGAAATCGAATGTTATTGATATTATCATTTTTTTTATTTATATCTTGCCTGTTTAATTTTTTTTCAGTAAAGCTTCGGTAAAATTTTTAAATAACCGTTATGTGGCAGACAAACGTCAAACGCAATCCTTTCCGCACCACCTTAGAGGTAGAGTGCAAAGGGTGTTTTTTGTCATGGTATTTCCAGTAGGCCTAATTCATGTTTTCTACAACAAATTTTTTTTACAAAAGTATAGACGGTGTAGAAAATAAACAAGTATGGCCAAGTAGCGTTTTGTCTAAACGTATCACTATCAGTAGGTACATATTAATTCTCCAATTTGACGTTTCTAATTTCTCGATTTCTCAAAATACGAGGATCCATAATTTGAGATAATAAAGCGAGAAAATAAAATTCCTCTAACTTAATTACCATTTCTGGTCAGAGTTCTACATCTATGTGTATTGTCTCATACCAAGTATCCTTCTTTAGATCCTTGACAAAAGTAAGAAGCACAATCCGAGTGTTCACAAAAAATATATCTTGGTCCATTTATAATGTCACACTGCAATTTCACTATCTATAATTTGTTATTGTTAAGTTCGAACTTTTGTAATGTTCAATTGCTTTTGTCACGGCCGAATTGAATTTAAGTTTTTTTCAAACAGTCCCTAATTTTATTTATATAATTACGTAATATATGATTTCGGCACTCGATTTTTTCAATAATTTTTTGGAGACCGTAAGGGGCCGTTTCACTTAGTTTTCTAAGAACGATGCTATCATCGTCCCCTATTAATCTACCATAAATACACCGTGCATTTCACGAGAAACCTTCCGCAATAATTGTCGACTCCATGACTGTTGACGACGAAGACTAATTTTTGTAGCATATCTGATCTTTAGATTTACCAAATTTTGCACAAATTAATCAAAATTTGTTTTTTACGCCTACATACAATTTTATTTTTCGTTCGCCATCCAATAATTGCTGCCACTCCTGATAAACCGCTGCAATTAAACTTATAAGCTCGTTTGCCCCATGCTCTTTTACTGACTCACATATACAAAAAAAATCTAAAAAAACTGTCCTGAAGTCAAAATACAAAGTATAAATAAAATAAAAACATGAAGGCATAACAAATTCAGATATTAAAATAAATGCTTTTACCATCTAGAAAACTGAAAATTGTGTAACTTCCTGCCACTTAGTTTAAAGAGTCCGGCAAACTTCTAAGTTCGTATCTTATAAAGACATAAAGTTGTTTTTGCCAGATTTTAGTTTTCTACAAACATTAAATTGTTCATATTATTAAAAAGCTTCCTGCAACTTTATAATTAATAATAATAATGTATATTTATTGCCGAAGAAAACTACATTTCTGAAATGCCATAAAGCTGGAACCTTGTCCTTGAAAAATAAAATTCATTTTGAAAGTGAGAAGAATATTAACGAACAGAAAAAAATGTCTAACAAAGTAGACGCATCAATGTTATCACGTAATCAATCATAAATGAACACCGAAAAATATCTGAAATATATTACAATTTGCTTGTATATACCAACCGCATGTAGTTTCTTTTACAAATATGATTAGTGTATACTTATTATTATAATAATAATAACATATATTTATTCCAGGCGAAAAATTAATATCTAATACATTCTGGCAAATATCCTTAAAATAATTACAAAATAAAGCCGATATATGAATGAAACATTCGTTTACTTGAGGTAATAAAAAAAGTTGAGAATCCGAGACGCCTGAGTTCTATTTTCGATTTTTTGTAATTGAAGAGCATGTTGTTTGTAACCTTTTTTTCTTTAAAGATACTCTTTTGATGCCTGACAAACACATATATAACGTAACTGAGTATGACTGAGTAAGCAACATACAAGTTTGTCGAGTCTATATTTCCCGTAGTCAACTTGCCTAACAATAACTGATCGTTGGCAGCGCCCTCTGTTTAAGAATTGCTGCACCTACCACTCTGATTATAATAAACGAAATCTACTTTTCCCATAAGAATATGTCTCTTAGATACAAATCAATGGGAATTTAGGGGTGAAAACATTTAAAAGCACAAGACAGCTATAAAATACGCTTAATTGCTTTGTATCAAGCATCAAAAGAAAGAGAATTTATTTCTCCAGGGGGTAAGTTATCTAATATCTGGCAATTATCTATATATTCCAAGTAATTATGAAATAAACTAGCAGATTTTTGGTATAAAAACTTCCTGTTTTTTAACATTTTTTCCCACATTATTCGAACAAACTTCCGTTATTAAAACTACCCAGTCCCCTGGAGATAAGTTTGTAGATTATGCTCGTATTTTTTTTTGTAATTTCGTGGCTTACTAATGGATTCTGGTGCAATATGTTCGCAACATGTTTGCAATGTAATTTAGATGGGCGAGATGGCCACCTTAATCCAAAACTAGCAGTACCGCGAATATCTGACTATTATTCAAATTCTACAAAAAAAATAACATTTTAAAAATATTCACGATTATTTATTTTGAAATTGAAAGAGAGAGCTTTGGTAAGATCCAATTTTAAGTTTGTAGACATGCCCAATTTTTTTTAAGGAACATGTTATTTCCTTCTTTGGTGCAAAGTTTAAGGCGAATAGATCTTTTTTTTTTATACATTTTATATTTTCAAATAATTTATTCTACTAAATATCACATATACGTCAAATGTAAATAAAATTGTATATACCTACTTATGAAAATTATATCGTCCATAGATTTTTAAGGTTCGAATCATAACATATTGTAAACCTGTTTCATTTTATAATTCCTAGCAAAATATTTTATGCACTTGACTGGTTTCACGTTTTCAAATTGTTTCAAGGTGAATTACATTTTTTTGAATTGGAATTTATTGATAAAAAAGCTTATTTGGTGTCAGGCAGTCGTTTATAAAAAAATAATTAATATGAAAGATTGATTCTTTTCAAGCAATTAAAGGCGCTTCGTAATGTTCTGGATATGTATATGTATATGGGTGCGTCATTAAAAACTACATAGGTATTTGCACACAATTTCACTATTTTAGAGTTTCTTATTTGATTTTTGTTAATTTATGTGTCAATAATAAATATAATTTACAAGATGTTGATTATATACCAGGTGGTTCTGTCTTCGGTTCACTATTGATACCTCTGTTATTAGTGTTGTTAATTTACAATGTTTTCTGTATAGTATTTGGAGTAGGACAAATTCGCTTATTATAAGATATACGAGGTAGGCGCCATAAATTCTCGGCCTGACAGGCTTATACAGGTTCAAACGTGTTCGAACTCCGTCACGTTCTGCATGCACATACGCGAGGTGTACACTATAAATATGACGGTTCGAAGCCTAGTAGTTTTAGACGGCGTTTACGGTGATTCATCTCCTTCGTATTCAGCTGTAAAAAGGTGGGCAAAATGTTTACGTTTGGGACAAGAATCCCTGGAAGATACTGATCGGTCGGGGCGAACAATTGAAGTGATAACGCCTCAACAAATTTCAATTATTGAACATTTAGTGGTAGAAGATCGCCGTTTGAAAGTGAACGGATTGGCAGTGATGACAAACATTTCCGAAACAAGTGTTCGCCGAAATCTCCATGACCATTTGGGTATGAATAAAATTAGTATTCGATGGGTACCGCGACTTCTTTCTGCTCTCCAACGTGAACGTCGAGTCGAATGTACGCAGTCGTTTTTAAACATGTGTGGAGACAACCCAAAACCGATTTTGGAGTCCATTGTCACAGGGGATAAAACAATGATTCTGTTTTACGATCCCCTATCGAAAAAGGAGTCCATGGCATGGCGGCGACCTGATGAACCTCGTTCCAGAAAGGCGAAAGTCGTTCAATCAACGAAAAAGGTGATGGCCACAATATGCTGAGATTGTGAGGGCATTTTGCTAATTGACATTAAAGAGCGCAATACAAGTGTGAACGGCACATATTATGCGTCTTTATTGCATAAATTAAGGGACAGTATTCGGACAAAATGTCGTGGAAAATTGACAAAAGGTGTGCGATTATTGCACGACAATGCTCCCTTCCATACTGTCGCCATTTCACAATCTGCCATCCGCAAATGCGGCTTTCAAGAATTGGAACATCCACCGTATAGTCCGGATATGGCCCCTTGTGATTTTGTTTTGTTTTCTAATTTAAAAAAAGACCTTAGGGGACGTAGTTTTAAGGACGACAGTGAGTTGCAAGCAGCTGTTATAGAAAATTTTGACGGAAAAACTTCAGATTATTTTTACAAGGGTATCGAATCATTAATTAATCGTTGTAATAAATGTATAGAAGTTTGGGGAGATTACATTGAAAAATAAAAATTCTTATATTGTTCCAAGTTTCTTTTTTGTATATCAGGGCGAGAATTTATGGCGCCTTCCTCGTATACGGGCTTTGAATTTTTTTTCACTTTTCATGTCTAAGTTTATATTCTTCTATGTTTGTTAAGAAATATCAAATAGGTTTTGTAATAGTTGAATGAACTTTTTCTTTTTTTATAACACATTTGTACCACAATTGATTGGAAGATAATTATTTACAAAAGATATTCGAATTCGTAATTGTGACTTGTTAATAATATAAAACATTAAATTGAATATAGTCGTTATAATCGTACTGCTTAGCAGTTATGTATTGCACTTCTTAAATTCTCTTCATGCTGATTCCGCGGTTGTTATCTATGGTGTCGTTTTTTCTTCTGGGTTGTTGCAGTTTCTACTGTCAACGTTTTGTAACAGCTGTTCTCTCCACTGCGAAGAAGGTTAGGTACTCCTAACAACATATTTCCCATCTTTGCATAGTAACACGTTGACTTCATATCCGACATCCTCTAATAGTGCATAACGATCACATTGAAAATGTATCATAAAATCAGCGATGAAACGTCGGCCGCCGAAGCAGCTTAGACGCGGTTACATTTTAAAGTCCGGAAGCCAAGTCTAAGTTCATATAATATACTTGATCTTTATAAAGAACAGAAGAAATGACATTCAACAATTCTGAACCCTGCTTAGCGTTCTATATTTTGTTTGAAGATCCTAGAAGCCAAGAGATAAAGTGGCATAAAGTTAAAATTTAGACACGAAGCTAAACTTGCAAGTTAATTGTAATTGACACGCGTTATTTTAATATGTAATTTTATACAGAATAATAAAATAAAAATATATAGTTTCCTTTCATATATTCACTTTTGAGGTAGTTCTCAAATAACAAATTGTAACAGTAAATACATCGTCTCCAAAAGCAATATTGCAGGGCAATGTACGATAAACACGATATATTGGTGGTACAAATTGCAGTTGATCAATTCTCTTACTGATTAAACATTCTAAAGGTTTTCAAAATGAAGGCAATAGAGATGCAACCAAAGTGGTTTGTATTAATATACATGAAAAATGTTTTGTAAAAAAATAGTGTACGAATTGTTCCTGTATCAGTATTTTAAGAATAAACAATTATTATGTCCGTAGGTAACATATGGTGATTGCAGCATTAACATTAAATAAGAAGCAAGACATAATAATTTTGTATACATTATGCAAACTTTATTTAAGTTTACTTAGCGGTATTGACAACGATATCATTAAGAAGCGCCATAAATGACGTACTCGAGGTTTTCAAAAAGTATTCAAACAGTCCAAAAGGTAAAAGTGGCAAGGTCACAAGGCTAAATAAAGTGTTACCTATTTCTTTAAACAATGCATTGTATTGGGTCTATCGAGAAAATAATATGGAAAAAGTAATGAATTTATTTATAGTCACTATCTACCACATTTATTTTAACATACATACATACATGTTTTCTTGAATTGAACATATGTAATTATTAATGTATTGTATATTGGATTTATTTATCATTTATTGTATGTAGTTCTTGCATTATTGAAATATACTATTAATAAATTGAATACACATAATTTTCTATATTATTTTCACTTTCTTCCATAAATTTAAAATCATTATGTTGAAAACATCATTTTATTAATTAAAAGAATGTAGTAAAATAGCCAAATGACGTAAAAATGATGACGCTATTTACATACAAACATTAACATCATGTTTTATAAATACGTTCCAAATATTTAATTTTGAGGTGAATATATTCTGATGTATACATAAATACATTAAAAGTATGTGTGTATTCCGTGCGTTTAATGAATTACAGCGCCGCTAGTTATGTTAGGTCAGATTATATTTGTATAAGGTTTGACAATTTTCAAATAAATTCAAAGGAAGGCTAAATGTTCGCCCGTCTTTTTCACAAATTCAGTATGTACTATGTAATAGATTAGAAAGTAACGATTTCTTTCGTCCATACGTAAGAATCTAATTCAAATTGACAGTGATAAACATCGCCTGGAAATGCTATATATTTTTTTATGTTATTTCTAATTTTTAATTTCTATTTAAAATAAAGTGCCATTGTTTTATGGCAAGTGCATTTTTAAAATTGTAACAATTCTTATTTTCCGTGCGTTTCAAATTTCATGTATATCTATAACTCACGTAAATTACTTTACTTTGTTTTCAATAATCGAACTTCTAAATAGATTTCTTATAATGATTCATATTAAACAACATATATACACCTGGCTATTTTACCAGATGCGAATTAGGGATTTACGTCATTCAATTGTTTTAATTTTTTGCAATGTCAGCTTCATTACTTAATATTGATCAGAAATTACATTAAACTCTTATTACATATTACTACACTATAATCAAATAAATTAATAGATACTAAATAATGGAAAGGCAACTATATATTAGCGAATGACCTATTATTAAATAGGTATACTAATATATGTATTATTGTCTTCGCCTTGTAATAGTGCGCATCTATAACATGGAATAAAATGTACCAACGTTTTAATCCATAGGTGGGTACATATTATTTGATAAAAATATACATTTTTGTATGAAAGTCGATTTTCAACCATCATTTGTTTTTGAGTAATGACGTCATATTTCTTTAATTACTAATTAATATCTTTTTTTTTAAGAGAACTGACACTGTAAACTTGTTGGCATCTTACACAAAAAAAAAGATATTTTTCGAGTCAATTTTTTTGTTAACACAAAATAAACAAAAACTCCTATACCAAGAAAATATAATTAGGTTTGTTTGTGTTTAATATTACAAACGGTTCTAACACAGTTTTGTTACCGCGCAGAGCTGATGCGTCATAGTACACCTTTCGGAAGGGTTCCGAACGAATCACAAACCAAAACACGACATTTTTTGTTCCAAAACAGTTCCGCAAACCCAAACACCTAACATAATTCTGCGCATGACGAGAACTGTTCTAGAATCGTTCATAGCGAAACAAAAACAAACCTATTAATAAATTAATCGTTGGAACTGCAATCCACTTATGTCCTGACAATGCACAAGCTTGTTTAAAAAATTCCTCTTATATAAGGTACCTATTTTGAATCATTTCCGGTCTAATTCTGGGCATTACATCTCTATGCGATGTTCTAGTTCACGTAGATCTTGGACACTAACACCGTAATAATAATCAAGGTGTATAAGACAACTTACGGTCAATTCTATTAGTCCTCGCCTGTCAATCCACCTCCTCGGAACCAGAAAATATCCAACAATGCGAACATAGCGAGAGAGGGTACACGCCTCACAGTGGTTCGAACTCGCATATTTGCGACAAAAATTCTCTGTAGATCCCGCAAAATGAACTGCTGTAAGTTTATATGCACATGCAAAAGACGTATATTACGATTATCTCCAGATGTCATTTTTTCAAAAAGGAGCACAAACAGCAACTGAAATTTGTACGGTTAATAATAAAGATTATAGGGTTCATATATGCAAAATATAAAGTATAGCTACATGCTGATGGATACTAGAAGCCTATGCGAATTTTATATACGTTTTATTGCAGTAATCACAAAGTAATAATAAAAGGCAACATTCTCCAAAACGTATTATAATTGTATATTTTTAGAAAATGTAATTATTTAATTACGTAGTTACTGAAAGTACATAGTAAAATTCACTATTTCTGAAAATCGACTTTTTGTTAGTTTTGAACCACTGTGTGTCATTTTGCTGATATGATATAGTATTATCTAGAGTATCAGGATAATTATTGTTTGGGAAAATTGCTAAGTGCCTAAACAACGACATTTTGCTAAAACTATATCTCTTCCTACTGTTTCATCAAAGAAGAAAAGCCATAATATTATCAAGTACTCCAGTTGAGACATTTAATTTCTGCCGGTGCTGAGTATGTGCTTCAAACATTCCATGAGGATTTACCCGACTCCAATACCAGAAATTTTGATAGTTCACTGTAGCATCATCTAAAAATGTAATTACCAGTACAAAACGTAAGAAATGCAAGGTAATAAGGAAAGTGACTATTCCTTATTACCTTGCACATTCTTTCCAAAATGAGATTATTACCACAGTTATTACGCTACTAGCTAATTCACTAAAAGCAAAAATTCAATACATGGTAACAAAAGCAAAATTCTTTTCAGTTACTTTAAACTGTGTCAAAAGTCACATTGAACAAATTTCATTTGTAGTCAGAATCGTTGATATGAATGTATCTCCTATTGAATTTAAAGACTTATTTCTAGAGTTTTATTCTGGAAAAAAATTGTTACGATTTAAATATACAAAACATGGACGTGGTAATGTCTTTTCAATAATGATGAGCAGGGGCCTATTCCATAAAAATACTTTGCAACTTTTCACTTTGCACTTTACACTTTTCAGTAGATTTCTGTTACATAAAATGTATTTTGGAAAAGTTGCAAAGTAAAATTTGAAAAGTGCAAAGTGCAAAGTAAAAGCGTAAAAATCAAAGGTTCTGTTTCATAAAACAAAATAAATGTAAGCTAATGTCACAATTGCTTTGCACTTTGCAATATAAACTGTAAAGTCATTTTTCTATTTGCAATGAGCAAACGAACGGTCGCCAATCAAAAAAAGCTTGCCGTATTGGCACTAATCCAAGAAAAAAAAGGAATATTGTTTGGAAATTTCAAAAACGTTAATGCTAAGGAAAAACAAGCAGCTTGGCAATCTGTACTGGACAAGGCTAAAGCACTGGAATTGGCTACGGCGGATAGAAGTTGGACGTTTGCTCGTGATTGCCTTTTTGGGGTATGGAAGAGCCGTACATTATCTAATGAGTAATATATTTTCTAAATGTAAACAAATATTAAACTAAGCACTTAATTTAGAGAGAGACAATGCGAGAAAAACGGGTACGGAAGGGGGAAAGGATAAAAAGTTAGACGAGATAGATTTGGCCATATTAAAAATTTTGGATGCAGAAAGTGCTGCTGTTACAGGACTGGAAATGCGAGAATCTGACGTCGGCACTGGGGACGGACTACTATTTCTCCCATTAGATGAGAGAGATGTTGTGGAACAAGAACCACGTGCTTCGAGCGAAATCACGGCGCCTACATCAAAAAAAAGAAAGAAGGAAAATTCCCAGTCTCAATACCAGACTCTAAAAGAAGAGTTGCTACGAATTGAAATATATAGAAGAAGACTACATGCGCTCAAATTAGAAAGAGAACTGGGCATTGACGTGTCAGAGTACACAAATCCTCTCTTTCAATAGTTTTGTTTTTGTATTTTAAAAATTTATAAGTTGTACAATTAAAAAAATAATTTTGTTTAATGTTTAAACATGAAATAAGGACAATAACTACGAACGAAAAAATGCACAATTATCGAAAAAAATTTAAAAGTCTTTCCATTCGTTGAATACCTCTTCATGTTCATCTTCCATATTAGGATCATCATCCATGTCTTCGTGAAGTTCATCTCCAACTATGACATCCTCGTTTTCGCAAGCGATATTGTGCAGGGTTGCACAACAAATTACCACAAGAGCAGCATGTGTTGGAGATAATCTTAGATAATTTAGGCAAGGAAATCGTTCTTTCAAAATACCGAAGCTGTTTTCTATTAGCCGCCTTGTTCGCTTGTGAGCCCGATTGAAACGTTGCTCAACAGGATCATTCGGATTCCTGTTTATTGGAGGAATAAGCCATTCTTTCAGTCCATAAGCGCTGTCACCTAAAGCAACAGCTCCAGGAAATGGTCTCCAACCCCCATCGAAGCGATGGGAAATCCGTGAATTTCTCAAGACCCGCGCGTCGTGAACGCTTCCTGGCCAGTTTGCATTCACTGCGTAAAATTTGAAATTGAGCCCGCAAATCATCATTGCATTTAAAGAATGATTACCATGTCGGTCAACATACTGTTCCTCATTTACTCTTGGTGCATCTATATTTATGATGGTCCCATCCACACATCCACACACTGAAGGAAAGCCTCCTTTTCTAAAAAATTCCTGAGATATTTCTGGATTCTCAGGCCAACATACAACGCGTCTAAAAAGCCTGTTGATTATTGCCCTTGCCACACGTTGAATGACTCTACATACGGAGGCCTTCGTTATCCCGTGCATGGCTGCTATACCATGATACTGGCCACCATTACCGAACCAATGCAATGCAACTAGGAGCTACTGCTGAGGCGTCAATGCATGGTTTCTTCGAGTTGGTCGAGCAAGATCAGCCCCTATGGCTAACAATATCATTTCTACCCCGGGTGGGAAAAGTCGAAAGTACTCTTTAAACACAAAATTATTCATGATATTAAAGTGAATCCGTTCTTTAAAATTTCTACGAGGTACTTCATCATCACTCTCGTCGCTAGAGAAAATCAAATTGTTACAAAACATTTGTACAAGACCAAGTCGTGAACCACTGATAGAGCAAAAACGTCACGATGACATTTATCCAAACTTTGCAAAATGCAACTGAAAAGTTCGAAATCTGCAAAGTCAACTAACGTACTTTATGAAACACAAAGACTTTGCACTTTTCAAAATTTAACAAGTGCAAAGTGCAAACTGAAAAGTTGCAAAGTAGTTTTATGGAATAGGCCCCAGATCCAAAACTATTATTTAAAGTTGAATTTAACTTCCCAATTGTCGATATTGCTTTGAATTTCATTCAGGAAAAATTTAACTCCTTAAGCAAATGTAACAGATTATTTAAATTTTTACCTGATCTCAGGAATATATCCGAATATGGCTCCAAAAGGTCTCGCGCAGATTTGTATATTTCTTTTGAAGTTTCTAAAGGCATTTCTATATGCAGAGATATTGATGGTGATGTTTTGTATAATGAATTAATCTCGTTACACAAAATACTGTTGTTCTTATTTTCTCATGCGTAGTGTAAGGAAGTATTGTCATGACGAAAAAATTCGTGCTCGAGATTTTTGCATATGTCCACTTACGTGTGACAATAGTTTAAAATTCCACATATTTGATGGTACCAAGAGAGGATTAAAACGCCTTTTAAAAATTTAGAGTACATTAATGGATAAAACACTGTAATTGGGGCTAATAATAATGTGTTTTTAATTTTAGTCGGTGAACCCAAATAAAAGTGCTAGTGTTAAAAGAGTAGAGCCCACCATTTTAGGCATCATTTGTTCCAGATCCATTATCTTTCAAGCACAAAAATATGTCAACTTTGTCATATTTAAACCTACCTTCTATTCAATATGAATCAGCCTGTATTGACAGGTAAATATATTATCAAGACATTTTTGCATACAGGTTTGGCAATGAATTATGTATTATAAATTTTATTCAAAAGTATTATATTAGCATTCAAAATTAAAAACAACAGGTTTTATTGTTATCTATTGTACATAAATCTTAAATAAAATTTAATCATAATCAGGATTTACGATATTTGAAAAATATTTTAAATTCAATAAAGACATAAATATAACCTTGACGCAAAAATAGTATATAATAAAACGTGTCTGCTAAAACTTCTTGCTTGTCAATGCGCTTGTACAAAGCATAACAAAGGAGCATGAGTTCTATTTCGGGTTTTTTGTCGACATATATTTTTTGCTTCGAAGACTATTCTTCTGTATGCCCGACAGAGTCAGGTACATAAGAAGTATGTCGCTGCTTTATTTGAAGTAGAAATTAAAATAGCAACCTAGATTTTGTTACATTTAACTACATCCGTGAGAGAGCGCTCTGAATATTGTATCAAAACATATAGTAGCGCCCTACATCTTGGTGTCTTGTCTCCAAACTAACGCCGAACGTCTAGCGGTCTTCCTCAAAATATGGTGCCAATAACAGTCATTACACCGGCTATCTGTAATCTCCCTTATCTGTGGTTATAGTTGAAAATTGATTATTATTATTATTATCCATAATACAAAATGTTTTATATTCAAACTCCTATTAATTATGGGTTATATTATTGTTTTTAAGCACCAAATTTGCTTATATTACAGACCACAGCGCCTGCATTTGGAGTATTGAAAGTGGCCGTTGTTTATTACAGTATCATGGCCACACTGGTTCAGTTAATTCAATTAGGTTTCATCCTTTGAAGGATTTGGTATTGACCTCTAGTGGTGATTGTACAACACATATCTGGCAAGCTGTAGTGAATTGGGATGTACCTGTAAGTAAATAATTTTCAAATGCTGTACAAATAAGCACCATTTGTTCGCTCTTCTCTATTTAGGTATCGAACATTAATATCTAGTGTACTAAACCTCTTTTAGAAAGGACATTCTTCAGAAGAAGAACTTGATGGTGAGGACTGCGAAGACAGGACAGACACAAGGACTGCTACTTTACGAACTCCAGTTCGTGAGTTGACAGGTCACGGTGGTGCAATATCGGCAGCAGAATGGCTCGTAGGGGCAGAACAGGTGATTACCGCGGGTTGGGATCGGTTAGCAGTTCTACATGATGTAGAAACGGGAGCAACATTAACAGTATTAGCAGGTGTGTTCTTGTTAAAAAAAGGTATTTAACTTGCCTTTTATGCAAATTATGTTATTCCATTACTTTATTATAACGGGTTATTCAAAAATCATATTCTATCTCGCCTTGTCAATATATAAATAATAGGTTCTTTCGGATCCCCAGTTCTGAACAGTTCTTGAATCGTTCTAGAATTAATTCTGATAGTACTGCCCATGTCCAACCAAATTCTTTTCCTGAAATAGTTCGATATCTGAAGAGTACGAACAATTTAAAATTGGAACTTTAGGAAAGTTATACTATCGATATTAGTCGAAATATTTTAAAAAAAGAATGTAAACAAATAAATAACAATCGTAATGAACGAACCATGAACATTTTATGCTAATGCATCTAGCCATCAAAATTGCGTGTTTATAAGAAACTAGCTGACCCGGCAAACGTTGTTCTGTCCAAAAGTAATTTGTTTAGTATGTATTTTGTTTTTTTAAAAAAGTAAATATTTTGATGTAAATGAAACACATGTTTTGTTTTTAACGTAAAAGATAATATTTTATTGTAATGCTAATTTGTGTACAATATTTTTGGTCTCTACATTTTTGGAATAAATAAATAAATTGTTGGGGTTACCAGCACGTGAACATACTGCTGCCCGTGGGAGAAGCATTGATTTTCTAAATCCAAACCACATATTTGCATAGAGTGACCGTGTTTTTATTGATAGTCATTGTAAATGCTAAACGAATCAAGAACTATCATGTTTTAAATTTAATTGGCGCATTTATTGGTATCATTGGAATTCACGGTAACAAAACATATTTTTCTTTGAACTTTCCAGTAATGATTGTTGCATCATTGACGTGTCCCAATATTTTTTTAACAACCAATCTCGTTCCATTGCATATTTTTCGCTCATTGAAGTTTTGTAAAAAAAATTATTGGTGAACCAATATTCAGATGTACAAAATTCTTTCGAATAATTAACTCATTCATTTATGTCTACCACTGCATAAATTGTTCTAAATGAAAATAATTCAGTTTCCAGTATGTTTTAATATCTTGGTGGTAATAACAGATATAATTACAACTATGACAATAAAATTTTGTTGTTTATGAATACCAATATTGTGAGGTTATAAATAAACATTAATAGATAAATTCGCTAATATTTCTACTTAACAAATAGTTATTTAACTAAAGTTTAAAATCTAGCAATGCAATAACGAATTTAACAATAGTATACACTCACTCTAGTTTACAAATTTGGGATTAAATTACTATTTGTGCAAACGGCTGTAAGGCCATGAACAGGAGGATATATAAAATATAGTTTTAATTATTTATAATTTTTTGACTTATTTGGGCAGGTCACGACTTAGAATTAACACACACAGCTACTCATCCACTTCAGAAGTTAGCAGTGACATCATCCAGAGATACAACATTTCGATTATGGGATTTCAGAGAAAGTGTTCATTCCGTATCCGTATTTCAAGGACACACTGAGTAAGTTGATCATTATGTGTGCCAATATACATAATACAATCTAACACAATCGTAAAGTTTTATTAGTAGACATTTCTAAGTACGAGGGAAATCAAATTTCGACGAGCCTTTTTTTTAAAAAAAAAAGATTTATTTCACAAGAAACATCTGACTTCCCACAGATTACTTCTCTAGATAGTCTCCCCCTTTGAAAATGCTTTTTGCCTAACGTTTAGGCAGGTTTTGCATCTTTTTTTGCCATTTGAGTGTAAGCGTTCGGTTATCAGTCTGTGCTTTTAATGGTCCAAACAAATAAAAATTACATGGCGATAAATGAGGGCTGTATGGTGAATGCTCAATTGTTTCCCACTGGATGTTTTCCAGTTTTTCACACGCGCTGTGTGTGAGGTGAAAGAGTAGCACCTCACTTGAGCGAGCAGGCCGGAGTAGTAAAATCGAGCAGGACCCTTTTCCAGCCCCAGAAAACCATTGCTAACACTTTCTCCACGCACAAACGAGTTTTTGCTTTTCTCCTCAGCTCCATTGTTTCGCACAGCATCCCATTGTTTTTTAAAACGAGTTTGAAGGGTTATGTTGTGTTGTTCAATACACACATGTACATTTGCTTCACTCATCGTGGAAACTACTAAACAAAGCGATGGGCGAATCTGCTGAGCTCATCCTCCACTGTGAGCATCCCTGTTAATCAAATTCAACCACTCCACCACACACAACTACCCTTTTTGACACTCGGTCAACAAAGGTTTGTTTAAATTTGATTTGCCTTCGTAGTTGTAATTTAGATAAATATTCTTATTTTTATCATTACAGAAGTGTAACATCTGCCGTTTTCACTAGAGAAGACAAAGTAGTTTCTAGCTCAGACGATAGAAGCGTTAAAGTATGGGATTTGAGAAATATGAGATCCCCAGTCGCCACAATAAGAGTAGATTCAGCTGTCAACCGCCTTTCAGTATCATCTAGCGGTATTATTGCCATACCACATGACAACAGAAACGTGCGCTTATTCGACTTATCCGGTCAAAGATTGGCAAGGTTACCTAGATCTAGTCGACAGGGACACAATCGCATGGTCGCTTCCGTTGCTTGGGCTGACGACAACTTAAGTACTTCTAATTTATTTACCTGTGGATTTGATCGCAGGGTATTATGTTGGTCTATACAGTCGCTAAAAGATCAGTGAATTAATATTAATATTGTGTGTTAGTCATCTTTCAAGTGTTTTGTCCTTCGTGAGATATAGTAGTCTCCTTTCAGTCTATTAGTTGCTATATAAAAAGAATTTGGTGCTAACTTTCTCAGTAAATTCTGATTGTTAAGAAGTAATAATGAAAATTTTTCCTTCATTTGCTCATAATGAAAAATGAATAAGGATATATAGAGATACATATAGTCGATATTATATATTTCAATATTTCACTTTAACATTCAGAAAATGGCACGCTAATATAGCATAAAATATAGGTTCCAAGTTGTACATAGTTATTACAGAGCAAATGTAGGTCTACTTTTCTTGATTACACTCAAAGATTATACATTTTATTGAAATAATCATTATACCTATAAATATATTGTCTTATTCAGATCCGATTTAATTTTACACTGCTTAAAGTGTATTTGTGGATTTTGCTCTAAAAGAAGTCACTCACAAACAGGATAGAATTATTTTATGTGCATAGTAGACAATGAGTAGCTAATGATATCTTCACAACAGATATAATTGTGTCTTTTTTAACATTTATTAGGTAGGACATGTATGTGCCGAAGTTACTAATTTTACTTAGAAGTATTTATAAAATCGCTTACAACAGGTTCTGTTTTACAAAATACAAGTTTGTAAATCTGTTATAGTATTCCTGATTGAATGTGTGCTCTATTAGGGTATATTCATGTTGAACAATACCCGTAATATTGAAAAACAAACGCGCGTTTTTCGGTCGCGGTAAACCCGGACTTACACTACGATGATTCTCAGATATAATAAATCGATTCATTAAAACTGTTATTTCCGGACCAGTTAAGCACTTCTTGGGATACAGGCGATATTTGAAATTGGTGTTATTTCCGCATGTCCAATAAGAATTTCGGTAGATCTCCGAAACTAGTTCCTTATTTTTAAATCAAAATTTTACACAAACTCATTGTATTTTTTTTTTCATCAATTTTCGATATAGGGGATACTGTTGCACCTTGAAACACTTTTTAGTTTTAATTTTTTTCTCGCAAAATAACAGAAAAGAATTATTTTCACATTTTCTATTTATTTACTTCATTAGGTATGACATAACAATTGTACTCGTGCTGTATAACAGCATTATGCACCCGAAAAGGTCGATTTTAAAAAATTTGATTTTGTTTCAAGGTACAACATGCCTCTTGTACCTTGGATCACTAGAGTAGGGGTCAAAAATAATAAGAACAATTGTAATAGTACGGTCCTTTAAAGTTACATAAAAATGGATAAAATGCCCCAAAGTGGGGTGTTCATATGTAATAATACAGATTTAAAATATGATTAAAAAGAATAAAATAAATAAAATGACTAAAATTGACTTATTGAATGTTCCGCGTAATTAGCTCAGATAAATAATTCGGTTTTGCATAAGACTCTCAATTTCAAGACGGTTCGGGTATTTAGACACTAAGATTATTTTTCTGAACGTACTATTACTTCTTTTTTAAAATCCAAATTTCTTATATTAAGGTAGACAAATAATACGCAAAAGAATGTTTAAATATTATTAATATATTGATTATAACACCATCAACACAGATCAGGTTACAAACAAAGGTTATAGAAACAAAACACAATTCAAATGGTACAACACAATACAAATTACGCATCAATTAGAACATGGGCAAATATAATAAATTTATTCAACAATGTTGCCTTATATAAATCATATCTCGTGAATTTTACTAGATTCTAATTCATTATTCACAAAATTTGCATGCATGATAGAGGCCTTTAATTCAAACAACGTTGGGTACCTTTATACGATGCTGTGACGCTGGAACGGTGTTTTCACGGGCAGCTTTCCCAGGGTAGACTGAAATCGTCGTCTTCTTTGTCCCAAGATGCGGCACACACTTATTTTAATAAACATATATCTCTTTTCTCACCAGGCTTTTATATCACTTTTAACTAATGCTTAGAATTACTATGTTTGTATTCGCACTGTTAGCCCGTGAGATCGTTCCCTTTTTCTTGGGTGCGGTCCAGTGTTATTTTACTTAACGGGACCGGCGAACCTACTTGTTTACGGGCTAGGGAGCGTCTGCTTGCCTCTCCTTGCTTAAGGCATGTCACACCGTATTCTTTTAGGGAATTCCCCGTGCCACTTATGTACTTTACCTCCATTCAAACTCTATTCGTGAGAACATGCACTCGCAAAATATGTAGCGTTCAAGGTTGCCCACGTGTTGATTGTACACACACCGTTTCTTGTTAATGCCGCCTAAACTCTTGTCTAAATTTGATAACATTGACGCCACTTGTGTTTTCTCTCTTTCACACCGATACACCTACGCACTATTTCTCTTTTACATATACAGCATTTATATAGGAACATTTTAAACAGGAATATAATAATTTAATACACAAACATGCATAATACATGTTTCCCGATCTGTGTTGATTTCTTATCTACCTTAATATCATGATATATATTACCATAAAATATAAATATTCTGGATGTTATATTACATTTATATTTTATTCGTGATACATAGGGCCTACCGTTACACAATTAGTTTTTTAATACAACTTTAATTAGTTTCAAGGTTAAAAATTAAAACCGACTTATGTACTAAAAAGTAATTTAAAAAATATTAATATAAAAATGTTTAAGTCGTGTGAATTGGCACACCAACACTTTGCAAAAAATATAAATTCAAGTTTATTTCACATTAAATTTGTGAATGAAAAGGAAATCTGAAACATTTCTTCCCTTTTGTTTGATCTGTCCCTTCTTCGGTAGGAGAGGGCAGAACAGCTACAATATCCGATTGGTCCACTGAACCTATGTCAGGAACGGTAGGGTTACAAAAAAGTTGGTAGCACTTCTCCGAAGATAGCTGACTTCAAATTCTCCCTCTGAAAGCTTTTTGGTAACACAGCCAACGTAATAGACGACATCACTTTTCCCAAGAAATGTACCAATGGTATAAGTTCCTTCTCCGATGCTTTCGATTTTAGGAGGTGGGATCTCTTCATCATCGTCATCTGACGAACACAAAAGTTCTAATGTTTTTCGTTCAACATCACTTTCATCTTGATATGAGGGATCTTCTGTATCTTCATCACTGCTTTCGAACAGTGCTCTTCCTGTTGCTTCTTTTTTACTCTTTTTCTTCTTATGAGCTGGCTTTTTATTCTTCCACTAATTTAGTTTTGGCGTTAACCTTTTTTGATCTTAGCGTCTCTTTTACTGGCGTATCTGTAAGGATTTTGGTAGTCCCTGCTTTTCTCTTTGTTTGTCCAAGGAGGTAATATCGGGGTTCGGACGGTCAGTTACACTAGCTGGTGCAAAATCATCGTCGCAGAATACCGCCCGATTCAGAGGAAAAACTCCTGGGCGCCTAAAACCAGTACAAATACTAGTTGTAGTTAAAGCCCTGGAAAAAGTCAAGCTCACAGCCTCTGCAACATTGTAAATGTCAAACGTTTTACCAGGGTGGTTTGTATGCCACGCTTCCAAGGTCTGATTATAAAACGTTTTGAAATGGCCAAAAATTGTCAAATCAAAGTGTGGGGACGGAAAATCAACATTTTAATGCCCCTTTTTGCTGCCATTTCTACTATTTCTACTCCACAATGGGACACATGACCATCTAGAATTAAAAGAACTGGTTCTTCTGGTGTTGGTTTGACGTGCTTTATGAAATGCCCATGAACTTAGTGAACTGCTCGTCATTCGACCAACCGGATGGATTGGCCGAGCCTAGTGTCCCGGGTGGAGCTCCAATATTCATATGTTCCTTGAACTTCACTCATGGGAAAATCATCATTGGCGGCACATGGTTTCCAGTGACACTTACTGCACATATCACCGTAACCAGTTGACCTCTCTCAGCAGATGTCATGCTGCCAAGTTGCTTGACACCATTTGGGGCAACGATTCTTGATGGTGCTTGGACTGTAGTGCAACTACTTTCGTCCAAATTCCAAATCCTTTTAGGTGAAATAGGTCTAAACCGACGGTGAATGTCTTCCAAGTTCGTCATAAACTTATTGTAACTAGTTTTGTTGAAGCTCGAGGCTCGAGCCAAGCTTGTGACTTCGCGTTTTCGAATGGACAGTTTGTTTCCATGTCTTTTCATGAACCTCCGAATCCACTCGTCCCCAGCTATTTGATTTGTTTCCCATTTAAAAGGCATTTTATTGTTATTCGCTTTAGCGTACTTGAATGCAAGCTCTCTTACTCCTTTCTTTGTCAAACCATAGTGCGTCTGAGCTATTTTTTTGACATAATCGACTAAAGATTTCTCTTCTTGTTTTGAAAATATTCTCTTGACGTCTAAATGACTTTCATACTTAAATTCGGCTGACCGTTTCTCTTTGTGAACACGTAAGTGTCGGCAGAGAGTCGCAATTGGAATATTGTATACCTTGCCCGCATCCCTAAGTGAAATTTTTGTGCCGTCATCTCGTAAGACTGCTGTGTCAGCTTCCGCCAATTTTTCTTTATTTACTGGAGGTCGCTTGATTCCTTGTTTGCTTCTTGGCATATCGAAGCATAAGCTGCAACAAAAAGAGACAAAAAATTATAAACATCAAAAAGCAGCCGAGACAGATTATTTCTTTGAATAAAACCTAAAGACTTGATGAAAAAATTATGTTTCAAGGTACAATCGGATCAATCTCTAATGTAGGCCAGTTTCAGGGTACACGCCCTTGTAGTTCCAAGGTACATGGAGGTACCGCCATTATGGAAAACAAGCGCTTACTGTTTTTCAGTTACTTCTAGGGGTAGATCCAAGGGGTATTATACTTCGGATATTTAACAGTACGTCAGCTCAATAATCAATTACTTACCTTGAGAAATTAAGAAGAAATCACTCAAAAGGTTTGTTTGTGTTTAATTTTACGAACGGTTCTAACACAGTTTTGTTACTGCGCAGAACTGATGCATCATAGTACACCGTTCGGAACGGTTCCGATCGAATGTGTAACGATTCGATGCCTTTAGCCCGAATTAGTTCTACAGTTCTAGAACGGTTCCGGTACTGCCAATCACAAACCAAAACACGAAATTTTTTATTCCAAAACAGTTCCGGAAACCCAAACACTTAACATAATTCTGCGCATGACGTGAACTGTTCTAGAATCGTTCTTAGTGAAACGAAAACAAACCTAAACACTTAGACAAACAAAATTTACTAAAATTGTTTACTTTGTGATTACATCACAACATCACATTACATTACTTGAGACGTAGTTCACAGTAGACTGAGGCATCTACCATTAGCAGATAAGCTACTTAATTGCTAAAGCATCCGCTAGAAAGCAGTATCTGTCGGACTTATTCTAAGTGTTTTAAGGTACAACGTTATCAAGGAACGACAGTTTTCCCTATGTAGATAAATCCGCCGAGAACCAAAACTACTTACTTACTTCCTAGCCTATCACTGTCTACTAAAACAAAAAAAAAAACGCGGTAATATTTTTAGAACATTTCATGAACAAAAGAAAAGCTTTCTGTTTCAAGTACGCAGGAAAACCCGTCTTCTCATATTGAGCAGTGGCGATTTCTAGCTTAAATCTTTCCAATCTTACCTTGTCTGGTATGAAAAATAATTAACAGTTTACGATATTCACTTTATTCCTTTACGATGTACAGTAAAAAGTCAATAATACCTATATATAATATGTTGTTATACAGTAAATTAGTCCTTATTAACATTCTTCAGAGAAATAAAAGGAAAGTAAGTGGATACTAGAGGAATATTGAATTAATAGAATGTTTGCTTAATTAAAAGTTACCATTATAACCTTATTATACGTTTATTACTCATCCTATTTCTTCTATTACTATGGTTTAACATATTTAAGTACCAAAGCTATATATTATTATGATGATAAATTAAACTAATTTATGAGCATTACACATTTTAGAAATTCATATATATCACAAAAGATTTTAACTTTATTAGAGTATAATGATTATTTCTTATAGTTACTTATGATACACCTTTAAGTTTGCGCATTTATTTTTTGTGATTTAATGGTTGATTTTGATTATATTTGTAAATATGTATGTATGTAAGTGGATATTCTTAAATTATACAATGCATATTTAAAGATAAATAATGCTCAAAATTGTTAACTGATTGTTGGTGTAACGAAAGAATATTTTTAAGTATAGTAATTATTACAAATATATACATATATTAACATACAGTTATTTATATTAATTGGATTTGAAAGTGTATTTAGTTCGAGACGTATATTCCTTTTATAATATGGTACCTATCTACCTTGTGAAAAGTGTATTATATTAAAAGTGGCAATGTTTTGTTTTTTGTTTTTTCTTTGTTTATACAGTTAATAAAATATATTTATATTTCATTTTTTTGTTTAAATAGTTTTTTCTCCCAATCATTTTTGAACAAACAGAATCACAAAATCAAAAAATTTATATTGTTACCCAATAATGTACATACATGTTTTTATCTGTGGTGCAGTCTGTTGAAACGATTACGCCTAACTAAGCCTCTCAAGACTTCTGGAACCATCTGGTGTAATGATTACTATACTTCATTCGCTGAACGTCTAGAGTAATCACGTGCTGCCCACGACTGTAACAACACGTGCACCGCCCAATTTACAATAAAATACTTCTATTAACAACAAAAATTTTGTCTTTTTAGATACTAAAATATGTAAATCTCAAACATAACGTATGTCAACAAAACATTCGTAAATTGTTTGAAATCCATAACTTAATGTGGATAAAATTAATGGATTTAACAAAAAATACACAAACGCGGATAAACAATTTAATATGTATTTATTAGATTCAATATCAGGCATTTTAACAAACACTACTTTTAAACAAAACCGATATAAGTATTAAAAATGAAAAATATATATGACTTTATTCACATGTGTATTTAATATAAATTACAAGTTAAAATAGGGCATAGCTAGTTATTTTATTGTGAATTTACATAGTAAATACATAAATAAAATGCATACACAATATACTTTATTTTTAAAAAACATATAAGAAATAAAGGAAGAGAACCCATGAATGTACTCAAATATTTTAAATTTTTTCCTTGTTGACAATTAAATTATTCCTAATATCACTGTCACTACTTTCAGAACTATCCAAACCAATTATGAAAATCTCTTGAAGATTTTCAACAATAACGTCTCACTCCCACATTTTTTCTCTATTTCTTTAACATGTTTGATGGCATTCAACCAGTTCTCTTTTGTAACATTATTCAACGATGTATCTAACTTGACTTCCCTTAGTTTAAATGTACTTTATACCTTGCAATTTCTCCTTTAACTTGGGCCCTTATTAATTCAATCGGGTTCAATTCACAATGATATGGTGGTTCTATTATAAGTTTTTGCAAGTTCAATCGCATATTTATTGAAGTTTTTTTTGTGCACCTTAACTAAATGTAATAGTTCATCTTTGATCATCTCTTTCAAAGGATATTTTTTTTCTTGCAACCAAGACTGAATATCACCTTTCCGGGCAATGGTTAACAATAGGGGCGCCAGCAATGATATTGTATGCAGAGTTGTATGTATCTTGAGGATCGCAGCCTTGTCAAATGCTAAATGTAATTCGGGACCGTGAACAAACATTAAATAGGCATAATAGTTAAACTTGTTCACTATTCGTTAGTTTATAAAGCCCGTATGGTGTATAAGTAGATATATATATATATATATATATATATATATATATATATATATATTATATATATCAGAAAAAGAAAAATATTGGGTATAATCCGCTGTAGAGCAACCGTAAACACGTGTTTCTGACTAATTGGTCGTCATCAGTACGGTGTAGCCAAGGAATAAGGTGGGATAACCTTGGAGATGTAAGCTAAACGGAAGACCATCAGGTGACAGACCACCATTTGCAGCTTCAGCTAGAAGATCCTCGTTTTTGAGGACAACAACTAACGTCGCCACGAGGAAGACAATGTCAACCTGCGTGCCATCCGAGACCCAGGAAATGTAAATGAAAGATAAGAAATTATCGCGGATACATAAAATATCAGAAAAAGAAAAATATTGGGTATAATCCGCTGTAGAGCAACCGTAAACACGTGTTTCTGACTAATTGGTCGTCATCAGTACGGTGTAGCCAAGGAATAAGGTGGGATAACCTTGGAGATGTAAGCTAAACGGAAGACCATCAGGTGACAGACCACCATTTGCAGCTTCAGCTAGAAGATCCTCGTTTTTGAGGACAACAACTAACGTCGCCACGAGGAAGACAATGTCAACCTACCTTACTACCTACTTTGGAGTTGACTACGTACCCATCATCAATATATATATATATATATATATATATATATATATATATATATATATATATATATATTGATGATGGGTACGTAGTCAACTCCAAAGTAGGTAGTAAGTGTGTGTTGTCACCTCATATATATCGCAGTTACCTCCGTTTTTGGAGGTAGCAACGTTTTGCCTTTCTTTTTACTTTATCATGATATAGATGACCTCAGAAGCCTAAAAATAAAATATTTTTCTTTTTCTGATATTTTATGTATCCGCGATAATTTCTTATCTTTCATTTACATTTCCTGGGTCTCGGATGGCACGCAGGTTGACATTGTCTTCCTCGTGGCGACGTTAGTTGTTGTCCTCAAAAACGAGGATCTTCTAGCTGAAGCTGCAAATGGTGGTCTGTCACCTGATGGTCTTCCGTTTAGCTTACATCTCCAAGGTTATCCCACCTTATTCCTTGGCTACACCGTACTGATGACGACCAATTAGTCAGAAACACGTGTTTACGGTTGCTCTACAGCGGATTATACCCAATATTTTTCTTTTTCTGATATTTTATGTATCCGCGATAATTTCTTATCTTTCATATTATATATATATATACATTTTAATTATATACACATTCATGTATTTAATGTGTCTGGGAAATATGTACAAAATAGAACAGTGTGTGACAGTATCAACAATAGAAAAATAGATTCCTCTAGGTACCTATATTAAATTTATATAGATAAAAGTGATAATTGTTCAACTATAATTTAATAATAAGTACAGTTGATGTACACATAAGTAAGAACACGGACATTTAATTTTAATATATTTTATTATGCAAAAAGTTACATTTACTTATGTAACCCAATAACACCGTCTCCGAGAAAGAACTGCATTTATTTTTCACCTTCCATTCAAAATAACTAATAATCAATTTAAGTTTGCAAATTTTTAAAACGAAACACAAAATTAAATTGACAGATATTTGAATACTTTACATGTTTCTTAGCAACGCAGGTCTAATGTCGCTATCGGCTATAAGTACAACCTACCAATTTAAAACTTCAAATTTCACATCGTTTGATTTTCTGAATTTAATATATAGTAATAACATGTTTTTTTCAATATTAAATCGTCGTTTTTCCCATCACAGAAAATAATAGTGTATTATACACGGCAGTGGCGGCTCGTGCTAAAAATTTTAAGGTGTTCTGCAAGTTTTACAAAAAAAATTACCTTGCACGGGCAGTAAGAGGTTGTCTCCCATCGATCTTATCGTGCTTTCTTCGCCTTCCGCACTGAAGTAATGGATTTCTGGAACGATTGTCAATTGTCACAGAAAAAAATAAGAGTCACTAAGCACTACTTTACTAACAAATTATTTCTTATAAATTAAATCTATTCTACGTTCTTTTCGATTTGCAAATTTTGTTATCACTTTGTCATTAAAATTGTCTATTTCGGAGATAAACTTTTTTTCGATAGATAGCATGGAAAGAGATGTTAAACGATCTTCGGTCATTGAATTTCTGAGAAACGTCTTCATTCGATTTAGTGTTGAAAAGCATCGTTCGGCCTCTGATGTTGTCATGGGAGTTGTTATTACAATTTCTAATAATTTTCTAGTCTCTTTCAACGTATCTCCCAGATTGTTTTTTATTAAAAATTTTAGAAGAGGTAGTGCGCCTTTTAAAGATCTACAATCAGTTCTTGAGTAAATAACAGACAATTCAGTTCGTAATCTTTCTTTATCAAGGGTGGGATAATAGGAGCATGCGGAAGTGAGTTTGTCCTCAGGAAATTTACTGCAATACTCTCCAAAGCATTCCGAAAAAAAAAGTGATGCCACTACTAGATGCTCTTTAAAATGAAATCGATCTTTTGCACAATTTAGAATAACATCACACACCTCTAAAGCCGAAATTCGATGATTAAATCTGCTGTTATTTGGACGTTTGCGTTTTTCTGGTGGTGGCTCATCGCTTATTAAATCTGATGCTTCACTTATGATGTTGTCAATATTATTTCGAACTTGGCCTATACCGCGTTCAAAATTTTCGATAGCGTCTTTTACTAGAGTGGGTTCAATTTTTCTTTGCTGCAATTGATTAAACAGGATATCTACATGGGGCATTACATGATGGTAAAAAGTCAGCCAAAAATTGAAGATCGGATCATTTAATGTACGGCGAATAGAGGCGGCTGCACTACAGACTGTGTTGTTGGAGAATTGTTCTTCTATTTCTTCCATACACTCAATGAGAGAGGCCCATTTTCGTACACAACATTAATGGTCCTGATATTAAAATTCCAACGGGTTGTAGCGCCGTGGGGGATCCTTCTGTTTACAATCTTGTTTAACACTTCTACTCGTTGGGGTGAATTATTAAAAAAGCCGGGAATGTCTTGTAGATTTCCAAAAAATACACGTACTTGCGAATTTGCAGAAGCAGCTTTAGACATAATTAAATTTAATTGATGGGCATAGCAATGTACATAGTGCGCAAAAGGGTACTTTTTTTTAATCAATGCTTGAACGCCTGCGTGTTGTCCGCTCATCACCGCTGCTCCATCGTAACTCTGTGCAATCAGTTTGTTAGGTGAATTTTGAATTAAAGGATCTATAACACTTAAAATTGTTTTGCTAAGTGTTTCTGCATCACATTTTTCAGGAATGACGTAGTTCCAAAAACGTTCAATTGGCTCACCATCACGAACATATCTAAAAATAACTACCATTTGAGTTTTTGCAGCAACATCCGTTGTTTCGTCCGCCATGATCGCCAAAAACGGAGAATTATTAATTTCCTCAATTATTTGTTCTTGACAGACTTCAAGTATGCACTGTAACAGATCATTCTGTATTTCTTTGGAAGTGCCTTTAAATACCGAACAATTTTTTAGGTGCTCACTTAGAGTTGCATCTAATTCAGCCGAAAAATTAATAAGTCCACGAAATATCCCCGGATTCTCGGAAGTATCGTTCTCATCATGTCCCCGAAGGGCCAATTCAAAAGCTCCACAAAATTTTATACAATTAATAATTTTTGATAAAATATACCGATTCTTTGACACATTTTCATTATGTCTCTGTATATTTACCCAATAAGCAGAATCTAGTTGAGCCATAATATTAGTTGACCCTAGTAACGCAAATTCCATAGAATTATGAAGATGGCTTTTAGAATTCTCATGTCTTTTTATTTTCAAACTCAAGTGCTCTAGATCCGTGACCCCTATTTCAGTCCAAGCTTTATCACCACCAAAAAGTAAACAGGGAAAACAATATAAAGCATTTTTTTTGTTGCATCCACAAATCCATTCGTTTTTTGAATAAATATCGCTACTAAATTTACGTGTATAATTTTTCCCTCTACTTACACCAGTTTTTACTTTCTTATACGTAGTATAAGGAAGTATTGTGATGATGAAAATTTTCGACCTCGAGATTTTTGCAGATGTCCACGTTTTGAAGTCCCCTGATACCAAAAAAGTGGTTTTTAAAAAATGTCTCTGTGTCTCTGTGTGTGTGTGTGTGTGTGTGTGTGTGTGTGTCTGTGTGTGTGACCACGATAGCGGTCAAACCGCTGTAGATATCAATTCCAAATTTTGTATTTACGTGTATAATCTCTCTCTTAAGATCTGATTAGTTTTTCAGTAAAATCGGTAGACCGGAAGTAGCAGTTTACTTCAGCGAAAAAATCGAATTTTGACAATATTTCGTCAACTATTAAGTTTAAACAAATTTATAAAGAATTCATATATACTTAAAATTGAAATTGAAAATAATTTTATTTAAAAAGTTTTTCGAAATTCCTACCGGAAGTAGGTCTTTTACTCTTATCGAAAATCAGTTTTTTGCGAATATTTCGCAAGTCATGCTTTTTAGACAAGTACATTACGGGTATAAAAGTATTTAAAACAAAATTTTCAATATCTTTTGTATAAAAGAAATTTCAAAATTCAGACCGGAAGTACTACTTTTACTCTTATCGGATAACGATTTTTTGCAAATATGTCATAAGTTATGCATTCTATATATATTTATCAAGAGTACAAAAGTATTTAGAACTGAATTTGCAATATTTTTTGTATATATGAAATTTCAAAATTCGGACCGGAAGTAGCACTGTTACTCTTAGCGAGTAGCACTTTTTTGATAATATCTTGCAAAGTATGCATTCTATAAAGATTTATTAAGAAAATAGAAGTACTTAGAATAGGATTTTGAATAATTTTTATATAAAAAAATTCTTAAAATTCTATTATTTGAAACGCTCATACGTATAAGAAAGTCGTGTGGTGGCCACACCTAATTTTTTCAATAGTGATATCTACTAATGGCCTGCCTCTTGCTTTTAATTCTAACTTTTCTTCGTATGAATATTTAAAGAATCTCTTCACATTAATTAAATTAAAGACCACCTCCATAATACACAGAGTTTATATAAATTGTCAACAATACACAAAAACAGAAGCACGCGCACTCTAATATTTGTTTTTATGTTAAACACGCCGCACCGACTTTTGTCGCGAAAAAATTAAATAAACCGAATCATGTGGCCGTTTTCGCTGCACTCAATGCAGCGAATTTGTCTGGTAAAATCAGGCATTAGTTTTAGACAGCCGCGGTGGTAGCGGGGTGGCGCGCGGGTGTCTGTATGGGCTCTGAGCGCCCGTTCGTGTGGACCAGATAAGGAACAAGTGAGCGATCGCGCGAATTAGATTGGTTATTCCACTGGTCGCCTATTGAATATTATTTGTACATTTTATGTTGGAATTTCCGAAGCGAATATCTCGGCTTCTACTGATCGGATTTTGATGATTCAGATGTCAAATTGTAGGGTTTGATGTCCTCTACAGGATGATGTAGAAAAATATGCAAATTTTTTGATATACAGGGGGAGAATTTTCACAACAATATGTTACGCTTTTATAAACATCAGAAATGTCGGAAAAATTATGTAAAAGAAAACTAGTTATAACTAATACAGGTTCGCCCGCCCAATTTTTTGGGAGCTCTGCAGCACTGCAGCGCTTATGCGCCAGCCGCCACTGATACACGGGTAAAAACATTAGATTTTAGCTCTCGGTTTTTTTTCCCTCCGCTTCGCGTCGGGAAACAAACATAACCTCGACCTAAAATCTAACTTTTTTCCCTTGTATAATAAATAACTAATATTTATTCTAAAATAAAACAAACATTAAACATATATTTTTTATTCCAAAAAACAACAATTACATATATTTTATTAAAAACAAAACATATTTTTTTTTGCAAAAACTAACGAATAATGAGCATTAATCTTTGTTCACAATCCCTAATTATATTTAGCATTTGACAACGCTGCGAACCTCAAGATACATACAACTGTGCATACAAGGTCAAGCTGGCGCCCCAATTGTTAACGATTGCCCCTTTCCGTGTAGCTGTAGTTGGTACTTTTTCAATTTGTCTACTGTGATAAGAAGCATTATCTCACACCACAACACATTTTTCTTCCAAAGTAGGCAATACTTGATCAAGGCATTCTGGCCACTCCTCAAAGATGTTTGCACTCATTTCTTCGTGGTAGTCAGTGGTCCTTTTTGACTCGAACAACAATAAGCCGTTTTCAACAAATCCATCTTCTGAACCAATATGAAGAACATGAATGTATCTCTAAGAACCAATAGAAAGGCAGTATTGAAATTCATGCACTGACCACTTTTTTTTACTCTATTCGTTCAGTGAATGAAGTATAAGAAACTACCAACCACATTTAAGAGAGTGTAATTCATCTCGACACGTGTTATATTGAAACACTCACTTACGACATATAAAACATTTTAAAACAACCAACAAAAACCTACGTACCTAAGAAAAACGCGTATTCTTTCTAAATTTATAAGTATGCGTAAGTACACATATTCACCATTATATAAATGAAGTGATTGTCTCATATTGTTTGTATAAATCATTTTATATACACACCCCAATGTACGAATATATGCAAAATCTACTCTGCATGATATCTTGTACATACTGAAAGGGATGCATTTTCATGGCGTCTGCTGTATACCCCAGCAAACGCCATCAAATTGCATTTTTCCAGTATATTTGTTTTATACCATTTTCAAGAGAACTATTCGACCTCAAATTAAAGCTAAATAAATTTCCTACAAATACACTATCATTTTCCTCGTGACATGAGTACTTTTCCTGATATTTGGCAAGATACATGACCAAAATAAAAAGAAACTTTAGACTCCCAATTTTTGAAGAGCCGTGTCAGAGAGTTCTTGTGGAAAATGTCTTCTAGTTTCAAAAAGAAGCAAATTACTTTTTGTAGGTCGTATTGCTTAGAAGATATTGAGCAAAAATCGAAATTTGCGTTTTGGAATTGCGATTTTTCGAGAAACATATAATTATTTCTATGTCCCGGGAATTACCAGAGTAGATATTGTGCTACTCTGGTAATGAAATAATTGTCGAATTGACGGGAGAGACTTCGCTGATGATTTTCCCAATACGGATACAATAATCCTTGAACAAGTGTGTTAGAAAGAGAACGCTAGAAAATGGTTAGTAGAATTCGTCAAAGCAAACACATACACTTCTATATGGAGTATTTCTCTATGAAAGTGTGCAAATTTACAACGGTCCTTCTAAATAGTGAAAGAAAGTTTCTGATGTAGACTAAAACATATCTACAAGACGTATTATACAAATATTGCCTGAGAAAATATAAAAATAGTGGAATAAATAAATTAATATATACGTGATATTGTGTTGGTCGTAATATAATAATTATTTTGTATACTAATGATTATACTAAATTTACAAAGAAATAATTATAGTATACTGTAAAATTTGTTTTATATTAAAATTGTATAAATAATCGCTCTTCGGAATTAGAGGTGACAGTATCATTTCGACATCTTCAAATTTTTAAACGTATCATCTACACTTTTAATTATAAGAAAGGAAAGTTGCAATTTCTTCGGAAAATTATTTCTAGATATTTGTTTTGTTTCATTAGGTAGAGGGCAAAAAATTGAACTTCACTTATTAGTATTATAGTTTCCTTTCTATGTACTATCGCTTATTTGTCTACATACCAAATTTGGCGTGTTATTTTTGTATAGCTTTAAGTAACAAAACAAAATGAGTAAAACTAGAGCATAGAACCGTTAACAAATTCAAATCATTTGGAGTTGACCCAAGATGCGAAGGCGTACCGTGTTGAAGCAAGAATCAAAGAAACCATCAAGACAGTTAAGTTGTGTAACATGAACTAATAATTACTGAGGTAAATTCTGGGAATGGGAAGAATACAAATTTCAATGATTGCCGATGAAGGACGTATATCGGAAACTTAATATTAAAAACTTTGCACAAAAATTTAGGAATAAATGAGGTTTCAGCACGTTGGTTTCCGAAATTGTCCAAAGAAAAAGTATGTCGATAATACATTTGTGAAGAAAATTCGGTGGCTTCAGCTAACCACAAAAAACTTTTTGCAAAAATTATGACAGGTTATGAAACGTGGATGTTATCACTGGGATCACCGACAAAGCAAGAATCCATGAATTGGGAGATCGTCACCGCTAAATAGACAAGAACACATATTTATCAGAAAAGCTCATGTAGATTGTGTTTTGTGATATTGAACGAATCTTACTGATTGAATATAAAAAAAAAACTCTACAAACCGGGAAATGTCTATAAAAAAAATCAGAGAGATGAAATTGTCAGAGCAAATTAAGTCCCACAACTGTGGTCAAAAGACAGACGTTTTACATTCCATGGTAAACCTTTATCAAAATAATTTTTGATATCGCGGTACAATAAGTTACCTACTTTATTTCTAATCCATATACATCACTTATTGAGCTATATCCTCTTGTTTTTAATTACCGAAATTTAAATATTTCTTGTAGTGTTACCTACTTTTTAATTATTTTTAACTAATTATAACGAGATATTCAAAAATATAAATATTCCACATTGTAGGCGCATACATTTTTAGAATAATTTTCTAAATTCATTGATAAAAAGAATTTTAATTGCTGATTGACATATGTTTAGTATATGCAATGTATTGTTGAAGCGAAATAGATAGGTACTATTTTCGAATCTCTTTATTTATATAAAAAGTAATGAATAAACAAGTTTAGCATTTTATTAAAAACAGTTTACCTACAAATGATATCAACGCAAGAAGTTTTGTTTACACAAAGGACATTGAAAAGAACTCTTCAAACATCGCTTTAAACATGAGGGATGAAAAAGATGGTTACAGGGTGTTATTCGAGCTTTACTCATCGAATTTAAACAAACGGCACAAATATCATCCCAATCTTGTATGTCCTTCTCTGAAGCCATACGAAAAGATGCAAAAGTTTGCTTCTCCAAAATTAGTGGATAGACATAATTGCTAATAAGGTCTTTTAAGTTTAGATAAAGTATGAAGTACGATGATAGTACAGCATACCTTGCATATTGTGTAGTTAGTAATGACGTAATTATAAGTGCTGATGAAAGAACCGTATATGAACGTAAAACTATGGGTACATAGAGGTATTCTAAGGCATCCAAAACATCTAAATGTAGCACAGTTACTGTTTGTTCGATTAGTTCACAGAATACCTTTTCACTCGACAGGTAATACACAAAGGTAACTACATTGTAGAAACCGTCAAAATGATAATTCATTCCCTGCTCTCGTAAACATATTACTACCATCAACGCTTTAGCCCATTCTATCGCAATTTTAAATAACCATTGGGCGTAATCCCTGTACATATTGTTTGTTCGCCTGGGTCTATTCCAATCGCTCACGTATATTTCTTTAATCCTATTGACGAAATATCCGAATACTGAATAAAATAGTAATGTAGTTAAACCAGAAATTATTTTATCTTCTTTTTTCATCGGCATTCCATGATAGGACGTCATAGCGACTTCACATAATGTTAGGAAGAACAACTGAAAAATAAACGTGAATGTTAACTTGTTAATATTAGGTTTATTTAAGAATATACTTAGGTAATAGAAAAGGATTTCCACTATATACAGAGTGTTATCTCCGCCAGGAAGGCTGATTGTGACTCTATGAGAAAAGATATTTTGAGGCGGTTTTCTTTCTAAGATACCCACTCAGGAGCACTTTTAAAATATATTTTGTATTATACTGAGTCAAATTTTCTCTCAAAAATTCCTTTATTTTCGTTGACTGATTTACGTTGTCCAAAGAACCGAATGTTGCTTTTTTTTTGTTATAGTGACAAATTAGCAACTGTGGTTGTTTCCTTGTTTATTTCAAAATGCATGTAAATTCTGTGACAGGGTGTAACGAATGGTTTGTTGTTTCTCTACAATCTTTAACAAATTTAAGGGAAGTAGTCGAGGGGTAATTCGCTGAGGTATTGTGATGTACACGTTTCAGGAATTAGTAGGTATTACGGGGAAATATTAGGGAATTGTCAGGAATTATGAAGGAAATGTTGGGTATTACAAGGAATTGTGGGATATTAAAAAGGAATTGGAGGATATTATGAAGGAATTGCTAGGTAATATGAAGCAATTGTTAGGTATTGCGAGGAAATATGTGGTATTATTTAGGAAGTTTTCATAAGTTTTTCTATTGCGCATGCGCCATGTTACATATTATTACCTTGATTCATTGAACTATAGCTGCCGTGGTGGGGGTGCATATCTTTATTCCATTCAAACACTTATATAATTCAGCGTGCCCTTTTTAGCTCAGTGGTCACAGCTTTCGGCTAGTCCTTAGGCTTGCGTACTCGTTCAGTAGTGTTATACAGTTCAGTGCCCCGACTATAGGTAAATACATTTATGTTTGCTAATCTTTTAGTAAAACGAATTCTCATTTGACAATAAGCAATCAAATCTAGGTATGTAACATCTTAATGCCTAATTTTATTTAACAAATGATTAAAATAGTGTATTATCCTATGCGCGCTAGGCGTGGGAAAAATTCGGGAAAAAGGGGTATGTTAGCCCGAGTATATAAAGTTCAGTTTAATCCTTTGTTAAATACAAGGAAAATTAAATGATTACTTTACAACATAAAAGAGATTTGTCCAAGTTTTTTTCCGAGAAATGAATGACCCTAGGAAAACCCTTTTGCTTCGTTTTAGTACACCATTCTGCACCCTTGCTGTAACTAAAAGATTGTAAGTTCCTACGAGTAAAGAATAGAACAGGAGTGAGCATAACGTGGTGGGGAAATAGGTATTTTTTAGACGGGGTTACCACTTTCGGTAGGTCAGTTATGTCTGGTTATGCCAAAAATAACATTTTAGTGTTTCTATAATGGTCAATTGTGTGGCTTGTGGTCGTTCTAAAACGACAAGAACAAAGAATATTAATTTTTCTCTTCATCGGTAAGTTATTTCATTGGCATTCAACATAGGCAATAATAATTTAAAAAGAGGTATTTTAAATAAATTGTCATATATCTGACATGTCTGATTATGTGTTCAGTGTCGTAACATATATATCCAAGTCATTTAATATTTGTCATATTTTTTGCGCAGATTTCATTTAAACCCGTTTATAATATATTAAAAAGAAGAAAAGAATTGAAAACATAATACACTCACGATATTTCTTTAATTATTTTTGGACTAACAACCTATTTTAAATGATTATCGAGAAAACAGGAAGTGTACATATACCCTATACAAAATATTTATGCACGCCTAGGCATTGCGGCGGCCATATTGAGTTACCAAATTTGGACAAATATTATTATTAAGGAGACTCTCTCCTGTTCTATTCTTTACTCGTAGGTAAGTTCATATAAATGGTCAATTTATTTTTTTAGATGTCAGGAAGTGAATCGGAAATCCGAGGGAAAATCAGTCGGAAAATCGAGAAAACCAAATGAAGAGTACTCTAATACACATTTAAATGTAAATATTCCCACCTGCCTAAAAAATATTTTAGTCATAAATGGTTACGAAAGTGAAGTGCTTCTGGGAAGTATTATGGAATTAGAAAATCAAGAAATCGAACTATTTTGTAAAGAATTATCTCACATAATTGAAAGCCAACGACTACACACTTATGTGGGCGAATACGCCAAAAATCCTACAAGATATCAAATAGTGGACATAAAAAATTAATTTTCATGATTGTAAAATTTTTTTAAAGGATAACAAGAAAAGGAATGAAGATGTGTAAAAAACTGAAAGCCTCTAATTTTCAATGTAGTTTTGAGTTTTTGTGCATGCAGCCGAGTGGAGTGGACGTATACTTCCTATACGTATGTATGTACGTGTACTTCGACAATAGGTGTTGACAAGTGTGTAATTGAGCGGTCACACCGCGCTAAAAAAAGGAAAGAAAAATGGCAATGTTTTGCGGTAAATGTGAAATAGAAATTAAAGGTAGAGAGAAATACCTGATTTGTTATGGTTTTTGTGAACAAGCGTATCATCAAAATTGTACAGGACTAACAGACGTCGCCTATCGAGTTGTTACTGAAAAAAGTAATGTATTGTGGTGTTGTGATAAATGTGGCATTACAAAAAACTGTTCATTGAGGAAAATGATGATGAATCTTGAGAATTCCCTAGCTGAAATATCATCTAAAATAATCACACAATCGGAATTATTGCGTGAGAACAAGCAGGAAATAGGGAATGAACTACAGAAGTTGGCGAATATACAAGAAGAAAGAGTGACATTATACGCGGACAAAGTGAAGGCAAAGAAGCAGGAGCAGGTCCTTGTAATTAAACCAAGAAATGAAAACCAGAAGAGTCTCACAACAAAAGAAGAAATTAAGAAACTAATCGATCCAACGAATATTGAAATTACAGGTGTAAAGAATGTAAGTCGCGGTGGAGTTGTTATTGAATGTAAAAATAAGGATGCTATTTCGAAATTAAAAGAGGTAGCGAACTCGAAGCTTGGCAAAAAGTATGATATTAAGGAACCAGAAAAGCGAAAACCACGTGTGAAGATAGTAGGTATGAGTGAACAGCGGGACCCTTAAGAGATACGAGGCAAGATCATAGCTCAGAACCACTTCCTAAAAACAGATAACATAAAAATTATTCACGTAGGTAGGATGATATCCAAAATAAAGCTGCCTGACAGGTTTTTTGCTTATGCGGATGTAGATGCAGAGAGTTACAACAGACTATTGGAAACTCAGAAAATAAATATTGGTTGGGACGTATGTAAAGTATTTGATGCAGTAACAGTGACTAGATGTTACAAATGTTGCGGATATAATCACAAAGGGAAAGACTGTACGAGAGAACTAACATGTGCTAAATGTGCGGTATCACACCATGTAAGCAGCTGCACGGCAAATGATAGTCAAGTGCAGTGTATAAATTGTAAGTATGCTGTAGATAAACTTCACTTAAAAATTAGCATAAATCACGCTACGTGGGACTCAGATTGTCCGGTATTTAAACGGAAGTTACAAAACGCCAGAGATAAAGTTGATTTTTTAGAATAAATCGTAATGTTACGACAAAGCAATATGGGCTAATTTATTTGAATGTACAGAGTTTACTTGCAAACTTTGAGCAAATAGAAAATTTGATAGAGACATATCGCCCGCCTATCCTTCTGCTTAGTGAGACGCGTGTTACATCTGATGTCCGGGAGTCAGAAATAAACTGTAGAGGTTACTCGGTTGCGAGATGTGATTCGCACAGCAGACACACGGGTGGTGTTACAATTTACGTAAGAAATGACATCAATTATAGTGAAACTTGCAACATAACAGTAAATAATGCTATATGGTTGCTAAGTATAAGTGTTTCGGTCGGGTTTGCTAGGGGTATTTATACAGTTTTATATCATAGTCCTAGTGCAAGCAAGGTGGAGTTTTTGGACTTTTTTGAGGCCTGGTGCGAGGAAACTTTCGATGGAAGGGATATGTGTACTATTTTTGGTGATTTCAATGTGGATATGTCCAGAGATTCAACCTATGCGACTAGATTGAAAAAATTATTACTGCAAGTGGAATGAAACAAGTGGTTGGTGATTATACTAGGGTAACAAGCAATTCGAAAACATTAATTGACCTAGTTATAACAAATGAATGGAATGCGACGGTAGAAATTTGCGATTGCAAAATTTCCGACCACGAAACATTATTATTAAAGTTTACAAACAGCGATTCGATAGATATGATTCAGCTCAAAAATATATTAGACAAAAGTGCTTATACAGATTACGACTTGCGAAACATGCTGATACTACGTAATTGGAAACAGATCGATAAATATAATTTACAAAATCGAACATTGTCACTAGTAAATGAACTAAATGCAAGTTATTACAACATTGTCAACAATAAAACAATTGCTGTGGGTCAGGGTAACCCATGGTTTAATCATGAATTAAAGTCATTGCAGAAACAAAGGAACGCATTATACAGAGTAGCAAAGAATAGCAATAGTAAGGACGACTGGACTAATTACACAAACATGAGGAACTACTACAATAGACATATAAAATTAAGTAAGAATATTTATTATGAGAGGCAAATTGATGAAACAAGGGGCGATGCAAAAAGAATGTGGAAAAAACTTAAAGCATTAGTCACGGTTACTAGCGAGAGAAAGCCTGAATATATTGATTTTCCATCGAGCAGGGAATGTGAAGCAAAGAAAATTGCGGAGAAGTTTAATGCGTATTTCATCGAAAGTATCAGGGAAATACATGACAATATCGAAGTAATTGTAGAGAACGTAAATATGGATGACTATCGCGGTGGAGACACAAACATATTGAACACTTTTGAACCGCTTGAAATGGGGCAGCTACGAAAAATTGTAGAATCACTTAAGAGCAAGTCAACAACTGATGGTATTAGCGACGCATTTCCGATTATTGGACATACGCTGTTGGGAATAATTAATGAGTCGTTCAAGACAGGCGTGTTTCCGGATGTTTGGAAAACTACTACGATAATACCGATTCCAAAGATCAACGGCACCAAGAACTGCTCTGATTTTAGACCGATCAACATGTTGCCAACATTAGAAAAAATCATAGAATATGCAGCAAAAGAACAATTAGAATACTTTCTGGAAAAAAATTGCGTGTTGGTGGATGTGCAGTCCGGCTTCAGGAGGAATCACTCAAGTGAAACAGCATTAAATTTAGTAATAGGTAACTGGAAGGAAGAGATAGATCGCGATAACAAAGTTGTGGCAGTTTTCTTGGATCTGAAAAGGGCTTTTGAGACACTTGACCGAAAGAAGTTAATACAAAAGTTAAGTAAATATGGAATAAGAGGTATGGCTTTGGAATGGATAAAGGATTATTTAACAGATAGGAAACAAAAACCTAGGTACGACGATGAAGAGTCAACAGCTGAGGAGGTCTCCCTAGGAGTCCCTCAAGGATCAATTCTAGGACCACTTCTCTTCATCCTTTACATAAACGACGTGATAAGTGCGATTAAGGACTGCAAGATTAACCTGTTTGCGGATGATACGCTAATAAGTGTTGCAGATAGGGATGTTGATTCAGCAATAAAAAAGATAAACTGTGAACTAGAAGGTGTTAGCAAGTGGTTAAAAATTAATAAACTAAAGTTGAATACGTCGAAAACACAAGCTATGCTTATCTACAGCAGTGTGATAAATGACACTAGTGAATCAGTGGTAATTGATAATGAAATTATTGAATGGGTAAATGAGATTAAATATCTCGGTGTGATAATTGACAATAAATTAACATTCTCTAGAAATATTGACTATATAGAAAAGAAAGTTGCAAAAAAAATAGGTTTTTTAGGTAGGATAAGTGCTAAATTAAGTTTATGGGCTAGAATCTATGTTTATAAGACAATCATTGCCCCACACTTTGATTATTGTTCCACAATTCTATTTCTAGCCAAAGATGGGGATATATATAGATTACAGAAACTGCAAAACAGGGCTATGAGGATTATACTGAGTTGCAATAGGTATACTCGAATTACATTAATGTTAGATACATTACAATGGCTTAGTGTTAAGCAAAGGATTCAGTTCAACACTCTTATATTGATTTATAAAATAATACATAATAAGTTACCAAAGTATTTAAACAAATATGTTTCGTGTAGTAATGAGATTCATGACTACAATACTAGATACATAGATAACTTTAGGTTACCTTTTCACAAAAAATCGGCTTCGCAGAATAGTCTTTTTTACAAGGGTTTAAAATTATATAATGGTATGCCTGAAGCGACTAAACAGAGTCCTATAAGAGAGTTTAGACACTATTGTACGAGGTATGTTAGGAATGATTGTATATAGTTTAAAATTATAGTATAACATTGTAAACATCTAAAGATGAATAAAGTTTATTATTATTTTTTTTTTGTAGCAAACTCCCAAAAATGGTGTGACTTTCAGAAGAAGAAACCAGAATCTCCGGGAAAATTGAATATGACTCCAAATCTAACAAACTTCTGGGCTTCGTTTTGCCATTAATAAAAGGATTACCTCAAAAGAACGCATATATCGTAACTTCAACATCTACAATTTATTGAAAAATATTTTCAAACAGCATCAAAAGCTCATTATGTTTATATAATAATGGCCCAACCTTTGGATGGTGGAACACCGCCTTTCTATTTATCTTTCTTTGGAACAGATAATAAATTTACGTATAAAAATATCATTGACAGTTTGGAGTTTATCCTAAAGAGTGCTCATGATGAAGGAATAGCAATTACTGGATTTTCGTCTGATGGTGACACACGCCTTTTAAAATCAATCCGAATATAAACGTCTCTTTCGACAAATAACAAAAATTGGCCTTGGTTTCATGTGAATCTGACTGAAAATGATGTATGTTACGTTCAAGATACGATTCATATTTTGACAAAACTTAGATCATGTCTTCTAAAAACCGGGAGTTGTTTTGTCATTAGATGACCATGTCGCTACCGTGACTCATTTAAGAGATTTAGTTAATACAGTCAACCCTGTGAACAGCTGTTTAGGGCCGCTAGATCGATGACATCAACGTTCACGTTCAGTAGGGTAATTAATTTTAACATAAAAGATCTTCTTCGTCGAATAGATAGAATTAAAATAATCATATTGCGCAATGACTGATCTAAAAGAGTTTACCTTCCCTAGAGAACAGAAACGATTACTGAAAACCGCTTTTAAAAACTCAATACCAACTAAAGAGAAAATATCGAGTTTAGAGATTGCATTGACTGTAAATGGAGCCTTAAAGGATACTATACTGTCTACTCAACAGTTGGGTATGATACCAGAAAGAACATAATACTTAAGAAAGCATCGATATCGACACAGAGGAGGAAAACCAAATCGACACAGTACAAACATCAGTCGAACTGCAAGATTATTCTACAAAAGTATTCGAAATATGTGAGAAATCACCTTATATAAAAAATAATTTAGAAAGTAGTAAAACCGTCGTCGTTAAGAAATCTGCATTCTGCTGGCTTCTTGATGAATCTAAAGAAAAAGATAGTGCAGATAGCTTGCGCAGATTTATTTAAAAAAAAATTGATACGCCGAAAAATTCCCCGAAAAGCCCTAAGTAATATATTAGAAAATTGCTAACAAAGAGACCTAATCGCGATAGTAGTCCCGAAGAAAATACAGATATAACCATTGAATACGAGGACATTACAGATACAGATCAATTTCCCTCATTTTCATCGGACAATAGAGATCTACGACTTGAAGCGGACATCGATATGGAAACTGTTAATGCAACTCAAAAACAGCAATCCATCAGGTAGTGCCACTGAAGAAGAAAATATTCAGAGATCTGAACCCATCTCGCAGTTTAGCGACAATGAATTGGAGTCTAATTCAAAAAATAAATCTGAAAAAAACATTTTGAAACTGACCGAAATGACTGACTTTGAACCTATTATTAATAATTTCTATATAGCTATATTTATGTTAAGAAATAATACATTTTATTACGTTGAGAAATTTACGTCAGTAATTGATGACCAAAACATACAGGTAAACTGTTATATACCGCGAGGGAATTTGACCTTTGTTCACACAATTAACAAATCCTATTCTGGATAGAAGAGAGGGACTATTGTTTACTTTTGAGGAACCAAAACCTTTTTTTTTTGTTATCTGAAATAAATTAGAGATTTATTTCTTATTTCAAATATTTTATTATGGACTGTTTTTGCTATTTCATATAAGATGTGAAATTTGTGTTAATAAAGTTTTTGTATTGTTCTTTTTTTTGCAGTTTGAAGTTCTTTTCACAGCTAACCCTTACGTTTGTACAACCTGTTTGAAATAAAATTAATTTGTGAAATTTCGATATACTCTCCGCAAAAAAATTATGGAATTTTTTTTGATTATTTTTTATTTTTTCTAAAGTTTATGTTCTATAACTAAGTAGTTCACAAACATATTAAAAATAAAACAACATGCAAAAGAAAAACATTCCGCCTCGGACCCGTATTACGGCATCCATCCTCCTAGGCAAAGACTAAATAAAATCTAGTTCACTTGGTTCCATTCTTCAGTGACCGCTGCTTCTAGCTCTTGTAGCGTTCTTATTATTAAGGCATTGACGAGATAATTAAGGAATTTTTAGGAATTACGGGGTATTCCAAGGAATTTAATAGGTAATACTAGGTATTGCAAAGAATTTAATGGGTATTCCAGGATAGTGCAGGGTATTTAATGAGTATTACTGGGTATTGCATCGAATTTGAAGGGTATTAGTGTGAAATACCTCGCATTTAGGAATTGGTGTACAAAATATTGTGAGCGAATTACCCCTCGGAAGTAGTATTCTTGAATACCAAATGTACGATCAGACGAAGAAAGAAAAACCATATTCGCTACACCAGTATCAATCAGTCACGGGTATAACATCGATAACTACGGAACAACAATTCCTTAAGATTGCGTCCATATTGTATATCTTCTGTATTTTCTTTTCGTAATTTTATACATTTTATCTTGTGTCTCAGAATTAAATATTATTGTTATAATTAATGAGAGATTTAATAACAGTTCAGCATACATTAAATGTTAAAGTGGAAAATTTAAGCAAATTATGCTTGGGTAGATGCAGATAAACACTTTGACAAACGATAATTATCATCAATGATATAATTTGTAGACTACTATACTTACCTGACATATAAATGAATAAATATGGGTCATTTTAATGAACATATGCTCCATGGCGGACATTTCGGCACAAAAACCCATGAAAAACCTCTTCGTTATTTCATAGGAAATATAGAAGAAACCTGCAAAGATACAATGGCATTATAATTGTCTACAGAATACGAAGAAATAAAATGCACAGTATTAACATTTTGGTTTGTTAGGTGTTACTTTTGCACCAAAGAAGATATTTTTTTAAGACTATGTCTCGAAATTATAATCGCCTACAATTACATACTTTGGAAACCAAGTCGATCAATTTCCTAAAGATTATTTTTGAACTAAGGACTATTAAAAAATTATTGCGAAAATAGTGAAATAATTATTAATATTTTATTTGGTACCTTATTCTAAATAAAATATCCATTAGCGCTCCATAATCATAGAACATAATTGAAATCCCTAAAATACCTCATATCTTTTATTTTTCGACACATTATAGTACCTATGTATATGCTTTAATAAGAACCTCATGATCACGTAATAGTTGTCCTACCAAAACAACTGCGTAGGTATGCGTTTAAATATGTGTGCTTCCTTTATCAAAGAATAAAAAGCTGATAGCCACATGAGATTAATAGCAATGCTAACTTTCCTGCGGGTGAAAACAAAATATCTCTAGTATTTTCACTAGAACCAGTATCAAATAACATGACTATCGCAGTATATATTTCTGTTTTTATTATGAATAGTTTTGAAAGTAAATTAAGTGAGCTAGCTGGAATTGCATCTGTATAAGTTTAGCTATATTCGTGTCTTTTATATTTGCAACAGCAACGCCTGTAAGTATACATTTTTGCAATATTGGGGATATTTGTGATTGTGCAATGTATACCTTCTTCTTTTTGTAATTATTTCACTCGCATATAATTTCCTCACCATTACTTTTTTTTACTTGTGGATATAACTCTTGTATATAGTAACATTTTGTTAATTCCTTCACTTATTATTATAAACGGCATCACATATTTTTACAGCTTGAAACATATTCCAAACAGAGCCAAAACGGCATAGCTTCCAATGATAATATGCGCCTGATTTAACACGACAACTCGCGCGACATTCAGATTCCATTGTCATCCACTTTTATTCCGAGAAATCTCTTTACGTTTCCATGTTTGATGACTTTTCATAGATGAAGCGTTGAACTAATAGAAAATTACATAAGATCATTTTTCATCTCATCAAAAGCAACGGTTATGAATAACGGTTTATCATTAAATGCATCAATCACATTTTGCTAGATCAAGTAACTATATTTATCAGAGCAATTTCTTTCTGCAAATAAAGACACGTAATTACTACGTACCTAATCTGCTACGTCGAGAGTGTTCGAGAAAGTCGTATTGCACAAATATTTTTGGTAAGTGAAACCTGAGTGTTTGACAAATCATAATAAGGTTTCACATTTGCACTTTCATGCGTAACCTATACTGCTAATATTATATCATAATTGGGGATAACATTCTTTAAAAAATTTTGAATTATCGTAGATGTAAGGAATAAGCAAGGCTGTACAGCATTTCACACAAAAACTCTGTTAACGGATAAAACACTTAGTAAGAACAAAACATTAAACATCTACACAACTAGACATGAAAGTATGCTTATGTTATACCTACCCCTAATAAGAAGTAGATCCTTAATGACAAGTAGATCCTTACTGAATCTTAAGCTTAAAAACTATTTATCATCGGAGATGGAGAGTAACTCAGCAAATTTCCTTTTATCGTGAGTTCAGCAGGCTAAGGACCGTCACCAAAAATCAGATTCACGAGTCTTATTTGAGATTTTCCTATGAAGCTGAATCAAACCTAATGAGTGAACCAAAACAACTTTGGCGCTATATTCATCTCAAGGAAAGTACTTCTCGTATTCCGTCAGTAATGTATGACGGCGATCTCAGCTATGACAACCCTGCCCATATAGTTGAGGTATTTTCTCGTGTGTTTTCCCAGGTTTACCGGAAAGACTCAAATTCTACTGGTTCTGACTTCAAAAATCAGCTAAAAGATGCTGATTATTTAACCATAACATCTCTCAGCGAAGAGTATGTTTTGTGAAGTGCCAATCGTCTCAAATCAACCCCGACTGCTGGTAACGACCAGATACCTTCCTATCTAATTAAGGATTGTCGTATGGTATTTGTAAGCCCACAAAAAATATTTTCAACCTGGGGCTGCGCAAAAATGTTTATCCGACTAGATGGAAGCTAGAATTATCCCTGTTCTGAAGAAAAGTGATCGGAGTGACCTGAGGAATTATCGTCATTGCAATTCTCTCCAACTTCTCTAAGATTTTCGAGCAAATATAATATTTAATTTATTTTTATATTTTAATTCATATATGCATACTATCGCAGAAGAATATCTCCTATTCAGCATGGGTTCGTGACTTGTCGCTTAACGACGAGTAATCTACTTTGTATTACCCAAGATATTAGTGCCGCTCTTGATTCTCGCTCTCAAATGGATGTAATATATACAGATTTTTCGCGCGCATTTGACACTATTAGACACGACATTCTGCTAAGGAAACTTGATGAACTGGGACTTCATGGCAATCTGGATAGTTTTCTGATGTCATATCGAAGTATTCTAGGAGGATGGAAATTATTGACTTCGATTATAGCATTGGGAGACAAGTGCCTGCGGGCAGGAGGTAAAGGATTTGTGAGTGCTATTTGATCGACATTTATCCTTCGCCAAACATATAACTATTGTATGCACTTCTGCCCCTGGTACACTTGGTTTTATTCTTAGAAATAGTAGGCATTTTGCTAATGCAGCCACTATTGAACTTCTTTATTCTTCGCTCGTGGGTAGTGAGCTAGAATACGCTGCTGTTGTTTGGCATCCAATTTATATCTGCTATAAATTGAAATTGGAGAGCATCCAGAGACGATTTTTATAGTTCTTGAGCTATAAAGTCAGTGAAGTTTATCCCTGTAGAAATACAGACTATGCAGTTTTGTTGGAGGAGCATAATTTTGTTCTATTGGACACACGTCGTGAGATTGCTAGTGCCAACTTTTTACATGGTTTTGTGCATAACAAGATTGACTGTCCCTATCCGTTGGGTTTGATTCATTTCAACGTGCCACGGCTTCCTGCCAGAAGTCAAGTTACGATTTTTATATCCACGTGCAGGACAGATGTCATGCTGAGGAGTCCACTACATCAAATGTGCCGTAATGGAAACAAGTATTTCAACGATATTTTTTTGGAGCTCAAACTTAAATGAATTATTTATGTGTAATGTATTGTATTATATTGTGTTCCCCTTGCTGGTTTTTTACTGCTGGATACACAATAAAGTATTATTATTATTGTTATTATTATTATTATTATTATTATTACTGTGCTTGGAGATTTGAGGCCCATTAGCCTCCTGCCTATTTTCTCCAAGATACTCGAGACGGTATTTTGCATCGACCATATTTGGAGTGGCACAGATAGAGATATACTCACGGTGCAAATTCTACTTAATTTTAGTAAAGCATTCGACATAGAGAATCACAAGATTGTGTTATTGCTATTCCTTTATATTGGTTATGCAAGCTGGTGCTGCGGGATTGCTTGACAGCTTTTGGCCGGTCGAGATCAGTCGGTGATATTATTACTTTTACGGTTTCTCACAAGGCAACTGCATTAGCCCTTCGCTGTTATCTTTATATACCTGAGAAATATTCAAATAAGCAACGTATTGCTCAATGATAATGTATGCTGACGACACACAACTACTCTTCGTTTAGGCCTGATTACATTGATGAAAAAACATTTAGTCTGATTTAGACTTAATTACATACATACCCGTGCTTCAATTTTCATCTATATTTGAAGCCAGCATAAGGAATCGTATATAACAGATTCAAAATCCTGCTTTAGATTTGCCTTCGATATTCTAAATTATGAAAAAAAATAACTTCGCTCCAGATCCTTACGAGTAGGCCATCGCTTCTATTTGCGTTTGACTGTGAAATCTTATTCCAATGCGGTTCATCTCACTATATATAATTTACCATTCGCGGTGGTGGATGAACTAAAGTGCATGGGATTATTTATGAGCAATTTTTTCGGATGCAGGAGACATGTGTTATTATATATTCAAAAAGCTTTGGCTACATTCGAAAGGATATTTCCTCACGTTTGTGTCTTTCAAATGAAATTAAAACTTTTTATTTTCCATGTTTTGATGTGGTCACAAGGACTCGTATACAAGGAATTGAAAATTCCTGCTTTAGATTTGCCTCCAATATCCTAAAATATGAAAAAAAATCACATGGCTGCAGATATTTATAGGTAGGCTTTCGCTTTTATTTGCGTTCGGCTTGTATATGTTCCACTTCATGATTACTATAAAAACGGTAAATTTATAAAAAAATTGTATAAAATATTCTGCTCCTTAAACAATTATAGGAAGTCACTTAGGATATGCTTTCACTAATGGGCTCTGCAACAGAATAATTTGTTTTGTCTTATAGGGTACTTGGATTCAGAATGTTAGTTTCAGATAGTTTTAGGCAACTGAATTTATTTGAATTTAACAGTTATCTCAGATTGGTAAGAGCATGTTGTCTCTAGGCAAACTACACCATGACATTTCTTCGTATCATTATTTATTTTGTGTGCTTGTTGGGAACTTTTTATATGTATGTAATGTTAATGGTACAGAGGAGAAGAAATAAACATTAACATTATTATTTTTACAATTACACCAATGAAAACATACTCATCAGAAATTTCAAACCTAATTCAAAAGGAGAAAACAACTATTTTGTAAGAATAATAACAGGGTGGTACCCAATAAAGAAAAAAGGACTAGCGAAGCCTAATACAACGTAGGCATGCTAGCTATCTAGGATATTCACAGTTATAAGAAAATGAGGAGAATATGGCCCTATCCACCACGTAACAAGGAATATGAAGAGTAGAATAACTGTAAGAATTTTCCCAGAAATGTAACACGTTTTCGCGGTTAACGTATGATGAAAAAATCGCAATAAAAGATCTTAAACGGCCGATGCCTCAATTATGTTTAGAAAATAAACAATCTGTTAAAGGTAAAGACGTTATAAGAAAATTCAAAATGAATATTTATCAGAAAAATGACTGGATTTGTAGGTGTGAAATTAAAAATACTTTGTTTTGTTTTCCGTGTCTTTTGTTTGGTGGTGAACCGTCTTGGTCAAAGAACGGAATAAAAGACTTAATTTATCTTAGTGCTAAAATTACGAAACATGAAAATTCCGAAGGGCATTTGAAAAATATATTTAGTCTAAGAATGTTAGGAAAAAATAACATTCAGAATGTTTTAGATTCGTCATATAGAAAAGCAGTTCAACAACACAATGAACAACACAAGGTAACAAAAAATAGGCATGTGTTAAATTTAATAATAAATTGCATGAGATTTTGTGGCGCGTTTGAACTGGCACTTCGGGGTCATGATGAATGGTAAACGTCGAATACCAAGGGCATTTTTCGGGAATTGATACATTTTACGGCAGAATTGGATAAATCGTTCAGAGATCACATCGAAGCAGCACCGGTTTTTAAGGGATTATCAAAAACCGTACAGAATGAGCTGCTTGCTGCAATGTTGAACGTGTATCATGAACAAGTTTCCAGTGAAATTAAAGCAACCGACTTCATATCTGTGATAGCTGATGAAACCACAGATGTGTCCAATCAGTTTCAGTTGGTGGTTGTTTTAAGATATATTGTGAACGCGAGACCAGTCGAAAGATTTTGGAAATTTCTTCTGCCTAGTGGACATGATGCTAATTCTTTATCTGCCTCCATCCTTAAAGAAATTATTTTGCTTGTTGATGACCCAGAAAAACTGATTGCACAGAGCTATGATGGGGCAGCAGTCATGAGTGGCGCTATTAACGGCGTGCAAAGACATGTCCAAGACCAGTATCCAAGGGCCTATTTTGTACATTGTTACGCACATCAGTCAAATCTTATTATGTCACATGCTACATCGAGCAGTAGTAATTGCAGAATTTTTTTTGTCAGTCTGACGGTATTATGTACTTTTTTCTCCACTTCACCATAACGAGCTGCAAGATTGGAAGAATTCCTTCAGAGAAAAAGCTTACCTCGTTCTTCAAAAATAAGATGTAACTTCAATTCTAGGACAGTGAATACAATATATGAGCACCGAGAAGAAATAATTGAAGCTCTAGAACAAATCGAGGGAGAAGCTAGTTTACAAACTACCATTCATCAAGCTGGTGCCAATTTGCAAATTTTAGAGGAGGAAAATTTTATCTATTGGTTAACTTTCTTTCATAAAATTATGCCACATGTGGACATATTGTTTAATCAATTACAAAATGTCAATACAGATGCATTAAAAATCAAGAATAATTTAGATAATTTTGAACGCGCTATTGGAAAAATTCGAACCGAAATCGCTGACACACATAATCAGTTGGTTAAACAAAATGACTCAGAACTGACTCCTCGACCATCAACGCGATGAAGAGTAACTGATGGTAGCCAAAGACGGAGGGAAACTATTGAAGTGTGCGATATTATTTTGCTTGAAATAAAAACTAGATTTCGGTATACAGGGCACTTAATATTAGTAAACTTAATTTCTTTTAAACAGTTCTCCTCTTTTCAAAAAAAATTTCCGGAAGATTGCCTTAAAGAAGCAGTAAAATTATATCCATGCCCCAATGAAAGCAGACTAAGATCTGAATTAAGTGTTCTATTTTCTAGAGAAGAATTTAGGCAAAATATAGAAGTCAGTGCTGTAGGTCTGCTAGGCCTTCTGCTGGATGGATTAAGCGACACCTTTAATGAAGTTGTTAAGCTTTTAAAAATTGTCATTACAATCCCAATGACAACGTCTGAAGCGGAACGCCAGTTTTCACGGCTGAAGAGAATAAAAACTTCCTGAGAAATACAATGAAAGAAGACAGATTAAATGCCCTTACTATGTTATCTTGTGAAAAAGAATTTATAAATGATTTCCCAAATTTTAATGAAAAAGTGATATAACTGTTCTGCAAGTCAAAAACACGCAAAATGGACTTCGTTTATCGTCAGATGTAATCAAACTGTAGTGTTATATTTACTATTCCCTCAAAACAAACTGTACAATGAACAGTACCCGTCTGGAACAGTATGTCGGTGAAACTTATAAAGATTGGGTAAGCGTTCTTGTATTATACTCTTTAGTTTTGAAATTATGCACTCCCTATGTGAATAACCCCGAGCCGCCACTGTATTCCAGTATCCAAACCTTTGTCCGTGTCTACACGTTGTTTTAGAATAATAGCGAACAATGACGTCTATATGAACACCGGTAGTTAATTACAAAAAAGGAATTATCATGTGATATCGAAGAGTTTTGAGAATTTCTTGATAAAAAATATAAATTTTATCGTTTCCTAAAATTTATTAATGTATTGAATTCCCTTTTTAATACGCAACCCATCAGCGTTAAAAAATAATGTCTTATAACAAGATTTCCAATTTTATGTACCTCATCGCATTTGCAAGATTTACTTTGAGACTGCTAGTTTGTTAACCTGCTAAAGTGCTTTGTTTTATTTTGGGGTGCAATTTTTAGATGATATTCTAAAGCGTTTATATTCTATTGAAATCCACTAACGATATAAGTTTACATATAGTAACTACTATTGACTTTCCTTTTTTCTGGAAAGAAATATAATACTATCAATAAATGTTTTATATACTTACGGTTATATACAACCCAGTGGGCCATTTCCATTTTAAATGATGCGCGGTTTACTAAAATTTATATATTGTAACATAATTAGCTACGAATAATTTTGATCGTTCAATTTCATTTTGTCAAATTGAGATATCAATATAATGTCAAATTTTGATTTTGGAAAGGTATTTCAAATTCAATTTGTAATATATAGATGTCTCTACAATCCTAAAAAATCATCTTACAACATGAGGTGTGGCCACCACACGACTTTCTTATACGTATGAAAGTGTTACTTCCGGTCCGAATTTTGAAATTTCATTTATACAACAAATATTCCAAATCCAACTCTGAATACTTTTATACTCTTCATAAATATATATAGAATGCATAATTTACGACATATTTGCAAAAAATCGTTATTCGGTAAGAGAGAATTTGAAATTTTTTTATACAAGAGATCTTGGAAATTAAGTTCTAAATACTTTTATATTCGTAGCATACCTGTCTAAAAAGCATGCCTTGCAAAATATTTGTAAGAAACTGATTTTCGATAAGAGTAAAATACCTACTTCCGGTAGAAATTTCGAAAAGCTTTTTTAATAAAATTGTTCACAATTTCAATTTTAAGTACATATGAATTCTTTATAAATTAGTCTAAACTTAGTAGTTGACGAAATATTGGCAAAATTCGATTTTTTCACTAAAGTAAACTACTACTTCCGGTCTACCGATTTTACTGAAAAACTAATCAGATCTCAAGAGGGATATTATACACGTAAATACAAAATTTGGAATTGATATTTACAGCGGTGTGACCGCTATCGTGGTCACACACAGACAGACAGAGACACACAGAGACAGACATACACACAGACATTTTTTAAAAAACAATTTTTTGGTATTAGGGGACTTCAAAATGTGGACATCTGCAAAAATCTCGAGGTCGAAAATTTTCGTTATCACAATGCTTCCATATACTATGTATAAGAAAGTAAAAGTCAGGGCATGTTTTTAAAATCTCTAGACGTGTGAATTTTCTTTATGGTAATATTGTAAATACAAGGCGATCTAAATGGATTTAGCAATATACAAATTAACCGTCAATAACAATAGATTTAATTTTGAACATGATAACGTAGTAAACCACTTCTCTTTTTTTACGAAAATTCCTGGATCCCGTAATTTTTAAACAAGCCGTTATTCTACTAATTTTTAATCGAAACTAAAGTTAATAGAATCACAGCTTGTATAAGGTTACCTTGTTTCCTTTTATTTAATACTTTACTATCTGGGCGAAGTTTTTGATCATTTCTGACTTAGTATAATGTGTCTGTAATTGATTTGAGTCAGCGCCATTTGCATTTTAGCGATTTTTACGATTTAGATACAATTTCCCTCTATACATGAATTTAAGTTAATTTTCAGAAGTGTCATTAGGATCCCATAGGATAGGATTTTTTAGCAGTGATTTTGAAAATTATCTGTATAAACCAATCAAGTGCCAGTAGCAGAAATGAAGAAAAAGATTTCCAAGTTGCTGATTAAATAACATGAAAATTTCTAAATTGCAATGGGTAAATCAATTACAGACATCTATTACGGTATTGTCAAATTATATAACCAAATAAAATCATATTTTTATACACTAATTTGGAAATGATGATGTAGAAAGCCACCATAAACCACGTATCTTTTTTGGACAAAATCCCTGGATGTGGTAACTTATACAGGTCGCAATATATCTAGAGACGGAAATAATAGATGCCGGGGGAACAATAAAGTACTCTCCACATTGGAAGTCTGTAATATCATGTGCAATAGAAAATTGTAAGAGTGGGAAAAGGATGATCTAAACAAGATATTTTCTTGCACTTAACCAGACTTCCAAGATGGCGGTGTTTTTGTCAGTAATTTGGTTGTGGTGGGGATTATTATATTACCTGCTATTTATATTACAACCTCATTCTTTATACAATGTATCATTTTACCAACCCTGTATCGCAACTACGAAATGCGTCATCTGTTAGTTATGAAAAAGTCATAACAACACTACAATTTGCAATGCTTGTTACACACTTTTTTGATTTACATTTCCGATATCTTTTACAAATCTAGCTTTAACATAAAATGTATATACCATACAAGAGACATTTTAATATTATCATTTTTATATATGATAGTACTGTTTTGTTCCTAAAGGAACGGGATTTTATTATAACAAGAAAACACAGGAAAGAGTTAAATATGACGCCTACCGTGTTGTTCAATAAGTATTAGTCATTATTCTATGGTATAAACGGTATTAGAAACTTCAGTCCTAGGTATGTTTCAATGACATCTGATATGGATTGTTTAAGTTCCTCACGAGTAGTCGGTCTTCTAAGAAATACCATTTCCTTGAGATAACCCCATAACCAGTAGTCAGCCGGATTTATGTGTGGTGATCTAGCAGACAAACTGTTTGGAAAATTTCTACTAATTACTCGTTCACCAAATACAACAACCATTTAATAGTGGTTTTTCGGTATTGTGTATACAGTGTGCACGCGGTCTACCTGCGGATGAATATACTAGACAAGCTGGCCGACTATAAGTGGGAGCCTCTGTTACTAACATTAGAGCTACGTTAAAGTCGACACCGCAGAAATCGTTACTGCGTTTGTCCGTGAAAATTGCTACTGTTATTGTTAATAACAAATTCTTTTACCAAGAATAAAGTCATTTACTGTACTGCTTTAGAAAAGCTGAAAATAATATTAATCAATAAAAAATCGCTACCTGGATAACCCAGCTGATTATAAAAATTTCGACGGACATTTGTTAACATATCCGGGGTAATATGATTCGAAAATTCAATAATTTTGGCGCGTAATTTTTCTAAATTAGATGGACGAAACGCGATTTCAAAAATGAGGTGTGGCCACCACACGACTTTCTTTATGTATGAGCGTTTCAAATTATAGAATTTTAAGATTTTTTTATACAAAAATTATTCAAAATCCTATTCTAAGTACTTCTATTCTCTTAATAAATCTCTATAGAATGCATACTTCGCAAGATATTATCAAAAAAGTGCTACTCGCTAAGAGTAAAAGTGCTACTTCCGGTCCGAATTTTAAAATTTCATATATACAAAAAATATTGCAAATCTAGTTCTAAATACTTTTGTACTCTTGATAAATTTATATAGAATGCATAACTTACGATATATTTGCAAAAAATCGATATTCGATAAGAGTAAACGTGGTACTTCCGGTCTGAATTTTGAAATTTTTTTTATACACAAGATATTGAAAATTAAGTTCTAAATACTTTTATACCCGTAACGTACTTGTCTAAAAAGCATGACTTGCGAAATATTTGCAAAAAAAAGACCTACTTCCGGTAGGAATTTCGAAAAACTTTTTAAATAAGGTTATTCTCAGTTTTGATTTTAAGTATATTTGAATTCTTTATAAATTTGTTTAAACTTAGTAGTTGACGAAATATTGGCAAAATTCGATTTTTTCGCTGAAGTAAACTGCTACTTTCGGTCTACCGATTTTACTGAAAAACTAATCAGATCTCAAGAGGGAGATTATACACGTAAATACAAAATTGGGTATAGATATCTACAGCGGTTTGACCGCTATCGTGGTCACACACACACACACACACACACAGAGAGAGAGAGAGAGAGAGAGAGAGAGAGAGAGAGAGAGAGAGAGAGAGAGAGAATACTTCCTTATACTACGTATAAGAAAGTAAAATGTGTTTGCTAGGCGCTAGACATCGAGCCGACCGCTGCTATATCCTAAACGCGAGTCAGTAAGCTTCACTACACTCGACCAATAGAACAGTTTGTATATTGCTTTCTCGTACTAACTCATACAAACTCTCGGTGTCGTCGTTTTATCACATAATAAAATGTATCCGTAGCTTGACGGCAAGCACATGGTATGAGGTGGAGCTCCATCTTGCATATAAATAATGTTTTTAATATCATGATTCTGTAATGCTGGTATTACGAAGTCTAGTAACATTTGAAAACATCGCTGTCCGATTACCGTTACGGTTTTCATTTGTCCATTTTCCATTTCTATATAGAAATATAGTATTATAAAATTTGACGTAAAACCACACCAGAGAGTGACCTTCATATCATGTAATCCTTGTTGAACAATCGTATTTGCATTATTATCAATAAAATTGACACATTATAAAATACATATCGTAAAAAAGACCTCTACACCATAGAAGAAAGTGATCATATTTAACTTTTTCTTACGTCTTCTTGTTATAATAAAATCATGTTCCTTTATGAAAAAATTAGTGCTTTTATTTCTGTATATATTAAAAATTCGCGAACCTTATGGCCATATCAAACTCGGAACTTACTTTAGAACTGTGAAAAATTCGACGATTTTACGGGTCATTTATAGGGTCACCTCATTCGATATATTTTGTCAACACGTGAGCAATAGTGCCTCTACATCGTTTCCAAAAGTAGAGGCTCATCAATAAAGTATGACAAACTACTGATTCTTAATAGTAGCAACTTTGAAGTTCTATTAATCAAATTGAAAAATTGACATTTGATTATTTAGTTGTCTAAAACCATCTAATAGTAGTTTATACAACACGTCAATAATGACAGTTATTATTCCCGGCGAGGGAGTAACTCGGCTCAAGAGAATAATGGTCATTATTGCGAGTTAGTATACACTACTCGGAAATAATAACTGTCATTATTGACTCGTTGTATAAACTACTATTATCGCCAACCAACAATAAAGCGATGCATTACTATAACCATACTGTAAAATAGTAGAAGTTTATACAACGAGTCAATAATGACAATTATTATTCCCGAGAGCCGAATTTATGAACCCAGCCGCGAAGCGGCAAGGGAGTAACTCGGCTCGAAGGTATAATAGTCATTACTGCGACTTAGTATACACTACTTCATCTTCAATTGACTGAAGATTACTAAAAAAAATTAAAACATTTAAACGAAAATGTCAGGTTACTATATCGATACAAATGACAATTATTGTGTTTGATAAATGACATGCCCATTTTGACTATTTTATTAAGGAAATGTAATTTATAAAAGACAATAGTCGTCGTTTTCATAGCTCACTTTAATTATATTAACTTTTCCATAGAACAGTAGCTACGATATTCGACATTTAAAAACTCGAAAAGGGTTTAAGAACGGCGTTTACCAACAAATAGAAACTTATGCAACTTATATTATTCGCGAGACGGGTAGACGCAAGGGGGTGTAAGTAGGTGGAGGTTGACGATATTCGGTCTTGTCACAACGCTTCGGTTTTATTCTGTCATAGATAAAGAAATACTATAGATAGGAAACATAACATGTTGATGTTTTATAATAAACCAATTTTCACTTGCTCATAACTGTTATATTATTATACACTCGAATATTATAGGTATATATGACATTTAAATGCGAGTGACAGTTTGTAATTAAACTATCACTCGAATTTAAGTCTGCAATAGCCGACCGATTCCGATAGATTTTCGTCTTCGCTAGGACCGGTAGAGATACCGTAAAGTGGGGATAGAAGACGCGAAAAACCGCGTGTAAAATGTGTGTGATAATGTTTACTGTTTAATGTTTTTTATCTTTAAAAATAATTACATTAATTTGATTTTTTCTTTATATCGTACATCGAATGTGCAGCTGGCGCGTAGATATCGTTTTTTTTTCTTTTGTGTACCAGCCTTAGTTAGTAGACATTAATCAAATTCATGAATTTTTGTGGTTATTTCTAAAACACATAACTTTCTTAAGAAAATAAATTAGTACAAAAACTGACCTTGACATTATGAATTTATGCCTTTTGCATCACTAACCCAAATTTGAGATTCTAAAATTACAAAATGAGTTTAAAAAACGCGAAACGGTGATGCCTTAATTTTCGATACGTAAACGCCCCTCTTATGATACCGGTATCATATGGTATATTTTTGAAATCAGAGTAAAAAGACCTTTATAAAAATTTACTAGTATATAGGTATTCCATTTAAAAAAATATTTTCTTTATATACCGTTGTATCTGCACGTCACTGTGTTTTTGATAACATGCAAATAAAATTCTGTCTCAGCCACACAACTTTTATTTGAAAATTTTTTTTGTATATGCAATAATAACGATAATAAGGGGTGGGTAATTTATAATGAAAAACCCTGTACTTATTAGATACTAATAATGCACTTGAACCGGTATGTAGATATACTTTACAAAGCTATTAAATACAATTCATTTAACATTTAACGGCATGTGGCCAGTCGCACACATCAAGATGGTTGTTCCATTGAAGTCCTGCCGGACAATTCATATCATGAACTCTTCCAAACAAATCACACATACAGTATTTACTGCAATCTGTAGGATGTGGGAAAAGGCTCACGTATTCGTGCGAAAATGGTAACCATGGACAGCCATCATTTGTGCATCTGTCGCCCAGTGGAGGCGAAGAATTTACGTCGTAGTCATAGGTCTCACCTTCGTCTGTAGACCCTTCATCGTAGTCATATATATCATCCTTTTCCATATCACTTTTATCCAGCCTATCTACTTAAACTTAAAATTAGACTGATCATATGAAAATGTATCAAAACTTACTTGACATGGAAGAAACGACCAACAGAAACACCAAGACATACGAGATGCAAGTGACTGAAACAGTTTGTATAAGTTACTAGATATTTATTACCGAATATTTAAATACCAATCATTCTGTCTGAGTTAAGAATTACCTATACATATATTCTAACTGCAAGAAATGCTTATTTCTCTCTTTTATACTGTTATCATGACCGCAAATAGGTAATTCATATCTCTCGTAGTTCCTGCTGAAGCAGATATATTTGTCTTTAAAATAACCTTTACTGATAAATTGATTTTCTTTGTGGATATTTTAAGTTTTTATTTATTTTTTCTTTTTTCAACAATATATCTTATAGTATAAATTTGCTTCATATATCGTGATTTTTTTATCATTAGAATATTCATTTACTGGCTAACAACTTAATAATAGGATACATTATTATTAATACAAATTCGAATACAGAATTATACTGAGAGAAAAGAGAATTTACTCATAAATATATTACTCATGGACTTCACCAATTTATTTTGTTGATATTTATGGACGCCTGCCTAAGAGGCTACTCTGTAAAAATGGAATATATCTGAATTCCACCCTTGAGATGTCTACAACAAAGAGCGTCTGTGCATAATCAATATAATGAATTATTAATTTGTAATAAACCGTGCACTAGGACATTATACCATGGTTACTTAAACATCAAAATCCATGTTGGATAAACTGTTTCTCTAAATCAATAAACTTTCTGAAAGCGCGAGCCCAATTTTATTTGCAGAAAATTAAACTTCACGTCTGTTCGATAAAGTATCACTTTACTGACTTGGTACATAAATAACTATTACAGTTACGTTTTTATCCTTATTTGTCACGTTTTTAAAATAGATATCCATTTAACACGCGATTTAGAAGTTACTATATCAATTCATATTTAATAATACTGTGATAATACTGAACTATTATAGGTTATTATACCATTTGACAGATACCCACATAATGACCGATTTGGTTTCTATTGATTTTCTATTTCTTGTCACCAATGTCATTACAAAAGCACTTTAAACCTCGTATGTTGACAGGGGTTCACACTGATGCAATTAGTTGCAGCAATTCTTGTTTTATGAAAAGTTGCACGCAAATTCGCATTCACACTATGCAATTTGTTGCAGCAATTTATGGCATGTGAAAAATTGCACGTATTAGAGCGTGTTCTATTTTCTGAAGAAATTCCATGCGATTTTTTAGTAACTTTTACGCTGCCAACCTGTCTTATGAAATGTACCAAAGTACATGTATTATTTTTCATCACTATACATTGACAGTAATGATAACATAATTATTTCATGTTGGTACTACCACAAAAAAAATTGTATTTGTGAAAAATTGCTTGTACTTTCTGATCAGTGTGACCCAACCGTGCAACTCTTAAAAATTGCATCGTTCATTCAACTTTTCACATGCGATAAATCGCTGCAACTAATTGCATCAGTGTGAATCCGTCTTTACTTGCGCCGTATATAAATCAAATAACTCAAGGTCTTTGTTCTTCATTTTTCAGAACTCTCTAGATCAGCGGTTCTAAAGCTGTAGTCCGCGGACCCCCTGAGGTCCATCAAGATCTTTGAGGAGGTCCGCCGCACAAATAAGAAATATTTCTTTTCGAATTAAAAATGACTTTGTTTTGTTGGAGTTTGCAAAACGAAAGGAATGTCATTTTTAATTATTATATCATAATATACTATTTTTCGTGAGTGAAAGGGATAAAATTCTATTGGTGGTATAGTATGCTAAAAAACAATTTTGCAGTTACTTCGCTTTTGCTTACTCCGGAAATTATTAAACAACCAAATGGACACATATTCCATGGAAACAACGTTCGAGAAGACCCCCAATCCAAGGGATCCATTGCCCAACCAATGCATTGGACGAAGGCGGTAAATAAGAAAGATTCACTTTGCTTTTGGTAGCGGATAGCGAGGCAAACGCTCATTTTCAAAGAGCCAGAAAAGATAAGTTCTAACGTAGAAACAATCGTCTCTCTACTGCCCTTCAGACAAATTAAGGCAGATGTTAGAACCGGTTTCATAGACCGCTTCATTTTCTGCAATTTCACATTTGCATCAAACGCTAAAAAAATTTTTCGCGTCGAAAAATAGTAAAAACTCATTTTTGGAAACTTCGGCGCCCTCTGCTTTTTGCGCGTTTGACTGCAGCGCAGCGGTTACACTAGATAATTTGTAGATAACATTGTTCTCTACAGTTTGTGTTAAAAAAATATTTTTTCTCCGACCAACCATTTACGCGGAAAACCATTCAAAAACTTTTTGGGATTACCAAAAATCCTCAAGAGGGGGGGGTCCCAACTTTTTGGTTTTAGGGTCGTCGCATGCCCCACTAACGATTTATGAAATAAAATATTCTCGCATATTTCTTTCCAAAAAAAAAAAATACAGACTATACTATAATGTCATGTATTAACAGGAATTTCATTGTTTTATTATTATTTATAAATTATTTAAAGTTTAGTGTTTATTCATTATTATTATGTAACTACATCTGTAAAATAATAAGTCCTACTTTTGTGTGTTTTTTTATTTACGATAACATCAAGAGTACTTGGGTAAACTTTTTAAAATAAAAGACATCTTTTTCCGCAGCAATTCCTTGTTTACTTGAAATCTTTTTATAACTGTCCCAACACCGGAACTTTTGACACTTATTTTTTTGCTCGGTCTTAAATTACTCTTTTGAACTTGCGTCTACAGTTTGATACAATTTCTGACCATCCGTACACAGGAAGTATGCATCATCTATCTCCATCTCATTTCTTTACATATTGTTCAACAGCCCGGCAGAAGGCGCTACTGTACAGTGGCACAATGCACTTTTCAGAAGCACCAAAAAAACAGTATAGGCATTTATTTTTTTTCGTGTATGTAAATGTTTTTGTTGTTCATTTATAAATCTATAATCTGACAGGAGCAAATTGTTTTTAATTATTTAATAGGTGTTAAAAGGTGACTGAAATGGGACATTGATTATGCTGATTACCGGTCCACCGTTGATAGAAGGAATACATAAAGATGCGCCACTACATAACACTGAGCGTACCCAAACTGGATCCGAGATCTATAGCAACTGTGTCAGTCGTTTGGATCCGAGATTCGAAAGAACCCGAGACAGCGATGATATTTCTCGGCAAGGGGTTTGCGGGACGACTTAACGGAAAGACACTCTATTTTACTATAGCGTTGCGCATCTTTATATATTCCTTCAATCAACGGTTCCACTTTGATACTAATTGTAATTAAACGAAACTGAATATATAAAAAAAAGCTCTGGGTGGATTGTACCTAACAATGTATATTTTTGAAATCCTACAATACATTTTGTACAGGTTCGTTGGATAATGAGATATTTTAGCGCTCATTTACATGTAAATGCATATGTTGTTGAACCGTACAGAGGCTTCCTAAATTCGTGCCAATTATTAATAAGAGCTTGTATTAAAAATCCTTGTTTTATTTACACGGCTTATCAGAAATATCCATTACAAAATTTAGAAAAATGTATTTCTTCAAAACAACCTCTTCATTACATTTAAAACCTGTCGCAATTTTGGTGGATAGATGCAAAAGCAATAACATTTAAATGTTTATTACGATTGATATTTATTTATATTACTTTGGTGTATTTTAATAATTCTGTTACTAATGTTGCTAGTACAAATTCCCCTAAAATTCAAATTTTAAAACTGTTCGGACCTTCAGGATATCGAACCAGTTCAGAACCAGGATTTGGCCGGACATGCGTATTATTGTCAGAAATACTAATTCTAAAACGGTTCCGGAGCTGTTCAGAACTGGAGGCTTGAACAAACCTGTTATCACATTCGTATAATTTAATATTTAAAATGTGTCAAACATAAAACGAAATACAGTTTAAAGTAAACATCCCGCAAAACATAATTCATGTAAATTCATGTATGTATTTGTAATGACGAGTTTTTCCTCCAACTAAAGTTATAAATGTAAATTGGACAGGTTTTTGACACACAGCAACTGCAATATTTTTAATATATTGCTAATTCATGCTTGCTCCTTAATGCATTATAAAATGTTAGCCAGAATTGCATATTTGAAAAAGAAAACATTTTTTGGCTATATAGTTTAGGGCATGCTATTTGTAATGCGGTAAGTTGTCATACTTGGGTGTATTAAAATATAATATTCTATAACTTTCAATATCGCCCACAAACGCAAAAAAAAATAATATTTTTAAAAAGTGGTTCTTTTCAGTTGCATTTAAATATACAGAAAGCTCTATTTTTTTTTTAGAATTATTAATTATAGCGAATGATATGTAACTCTAAAGAACATAAGAATGTCGAAGTAAACAGGTGATTCCCATGCAAAGATGACCTTATAATATGCAGCGATGCCTGCTTGCTAACAGTGGTGGGAGAGCAACGCAGTGTCGCGGGACCCTCGCGCCCTACATTTCATAGGAAAGGTTTGTCGAGTGTATTGTCTTGACAGCCTCGCTTATGTTTATCTTTAGTTTATTTTGTCGTGCTCTTTTCCTCTTTCTACTTTAGTATCAGAAATTAAAATATGTCGACTACGGTATAACCTATAATAAGTTTTTCATCGTTACTTGTTATATTTCAGAAGTTGTACTATTTTTGACGAAAAATTGCCATGTCTCAGAAATTGTTTAATCAGCTCTAAAAGAGCTTTCATAAAATGTAAAAAAAATCGTAGTATTCTATTAAAAAAAAACCAAGTTTTTGTTGGTTCACCGTTGTCGAACACTGCATAAATAAAAATATGATGATGCATAATTTTTACATTAACCGGTATATAGATATACTTTACAAAGCTATTATTAAGTACAATTCCTTTAACATTTAGCAGCATATGGCCAATCGCACACATCAAGACGGTTGTTCCATTCAAGTCCTGCCGGACAATTCATATCATGAACTCTTCCCAACAAATCGCACATACAGTATTTACTGCAATCTGTCGGATGCGGGAAAAAAGTCACGTATTCATCCGGAAGTGGTAACCATGGACAGCCATCATTTGTACATCTATCACCCAGTGAAGGCGAAGAGTTTACGTCGTTGTCATAACTATCATAGTCATATTCATCGTTGTCAAGCTCCTCTGTATCACTTTTATCCAGACTATCTACTTAAACTTAAAATTAGACTGATCATATGAAAATATATCGTAACTTACTTGACATAGAAGAAACGATCAACAGAAACACCAAGGCAAACGAGATGCAAGTGACTGAAACAGTTTGTATAAGTTACTAGATATTTATTACCGAATTTTTAAATACCGTTCATTCTGTTCGAGTTAAGAATTACCAATACATATTATACTAACTGCAAGAAATGCTTATTCCTCTCTTTTATACTATTATTATGACCGCATGTGGGTAACTCATATCTCTCGTAGTTCCTGGTATAGCAGATATATTTGAATTTAATAAAACCTTCCTTTATAAATTGATTTTCTTTCTGGATATTTTATGCTTATATTTTCCTTTTTTCAATAAAGTATTACAGTATAAATTTGCTTCATATATCGGGATTTTTTTATAATAAGAATAATCATTACTGGCTAACAACTTAATTCAATAATGGGATACATTATTATTAATACAAATTAGAATTATATTGAGAGAAAAGAGAATTTACTCATAATTATATTACTCACGGACTTCACCAATTACTTTTGTTGATATTTATGGACATCTGCCTAAAAGGTCACTCTGTAAATACGGAATATATCTGAACCCTTAGGATGTCGAGAAAAGAGAGCATCTGTGCATAATCAATATAATGAATTATAGTTTGTAATTAACCGTGAACTAGTACATTATACGGTGGTTACTTAAACATGAAAATCCATATTGGATAAGCTGTTTCTTTAAATCAGTAAACTGTCTTAAAACGCGAGCCCAATTTTATTTGTAGACAATTAATCACATATCACAATACACTTGTTACCACTCTTATTATAAAGGCACTCTACGCCTAACTAGAATGCCTTTATAATTAGAGTGGTGACAAAATAAAATTATTTCTGATAGGTTGACGCAAATAGTACCTACGTAAAGAGCTCTTGTGTCAAAATAGTATATTATACAATGAGCATTTAATGATAGCTATTAAGACACGAGTGAGAAAATTACAACACGAGGCGAAGCCGAGTATTGTAATGAATACGAGTGTCTTAATAGCCATTAAATTCGAGTTGCATATATTAATTTTTCTACGATCCCATAATAAAACATTATTTTTTGAACATTCCATTTCATAAATTGAGGTTAAAATTTTCCATTCACCTTTGCGAATTTAGCTGGTAATAAATTGTTCGTGGTTACGATGGCTTGTTCCATAATTTCTGGTGGACTCAAATTTTACATTTCACTGTCATTATCCCTCATTTTTACCGTTTATATTTTCAAAAAAGCATACATTTTAAGTTCTTACTTGTAAATTGCAGAGAACTGTCACATTTATTTAATTTGTATATCTGTCAGATATGCAGTCGCCATATTGAATATTGTTTGAATATTGGAATGTCGCATTCCTATTGGATATAAACTTCTATCGTAATGAAAAATCTGTATTCCTATTGGATATAAACTTGTATCATCATGAAAATCTGTATCGTAATGGACATCATTAAAGTACAGATTCGGCATATCTAGTAATACAATTAAAGTATGGGAGTAGAAAAATGTATTTTATAGTTACATTGTTATCATTATTTATCACGTTTTTTAAATACATATCCATTTATCACGCCAATAATAATAGATTACTATATCAGTCCATATTTAATAATACTAAACTATTATACTATTTGACAGATACCCACATAATGGCCGATTTGGTTTCTATTGATTTCCTATCTCTTGTCATCACTGTCATTACAAAGGCACTCTACACCGCGTATGTTACTTGCGCCATATAGGGGAGACCGGGGTTTTGGGGCCACTATAAGGGAATTTTGTGAATAAAGTTCTCATTTTGAAAGTTTAGTTATCCCTATCAGGCAAAGTTAAACTTCAACATATAGGCTATCATTTTATGACTACAGATAGACACAAATTTGAATTATTTGTGGCCAGCCACAAAATATATGAACACTGCAAGTGGCCTCATTACCTCCGTATCTGGGGTAATGAAGCCACCCCTGGGCCAATAGCCTTAAAAATTATAATGACAGATTTATTTATATTATTTGATTGTATTTATTAATACCGTTATTAGGTACAGAAACTGCATATGTAACTTTCAGCCCTTTCAGCTTCATTGCACTCCTTGTGCGCCCAATTTGCACAAATGGTGCATCTGAACCAAATTTCGCTGCCTTTTCCGTAATCATGTCATTGTATTTTCGGTTCAGGTTGCTTTGGTTGTGCTTGTTATATAATACGAACCATCTAAAGAGACAACAACAAACAAAAAAGGCACACTGTTTTGTGTAAAACAAGAAATGGAGGTAATCACGCCACCCTGGTCCTGTTGCCCCACATTGTTGAGATTAGAAAACTTATTCATAAATATCATTTAGAATAATCATTAAAGCAATCAAATTCACATCAAACTATATCAAAGTAAGCCTATTTTAACAACATGTTTTTTTAATGTCAATACCTCTGACCAACATAATTTATAATCACTTTTGTTTCCAACGGAAATAAATGCGCGCTTTTTAAATTATAGGGGTGGCCTTATTACCCCGGGTGGTCTCATAGCCCCGGTCTCCCCTATAATCAAATAGCTCAAGTTCTTTCTTTTTCATTTTTCAGAACTCTCTAGGTCAGCGGTTCATAACCTGGGGTCCGCCGCATAAACAAGAAATATTTATTTTAAGAATATGCTAAGCTTAATTATAATGGTTTGCAAAATGCAAATGTAATGTGTTAACTAAAATAATCGGCAAATATTTTGAAAATATATTATTTATTATAGGATTAACTTTGTTTAGTAGTACATTTAATAGTTTAGTTTAAATTTACTTTTCTTTACTCTTTTATAGAAATATGTCATTGCAAATAGGAAGGGTAATTCTTGACAAGGAATAATGTTTACACATATTCAGACATTTACTAATTATCTACAAATGTTTTAATTACAATTAGTTTTTTTAATCTAATCAATCTAGTATTCTAGTAATTTAGTGAAATTTTTATATTCTTAGATAACTAACTAATGAAATAATTAGTAAAGTTGAATAACTGTAATAAAAATGTGTAAGCAAGAAGGGTAATGTCAAACCATTGCTTTATATTTTGCCTACTAATCGTCGTCGTCATTTGCTGCTGCATATCTTGACAAGTGACTTAATATGACCATCAAGGGTTATTCAAAAAGGCCCTGAAGATGAAGATTCTGATGCCGTTTCCCATTACATATCCTTATGAAAAGACTTTTTCATCTCTTGTATACATTAAAAATAAATATAGAAACTGTGTGAAGAATGTGGAATCAGAAATAAGAATTCTATTATCTAATATCGCACCACACATATGTAAGTCTTGTCAATTTTTTGTATTCCTGGATACATAATGTATCTCATTTAGTTATACACTATATTAAATTTCTTCATAATATAAGTTGTATGGGAGTCACTTCAAGATATATAGAAAAGAGGTTCTTGATTCACAAAAGTTTAAGAACCGCTGCTCTGGGTTCCTCTATTCGCTTTTATATAATTAGGGAACCATTCGCTGAAGCCTCATTTTCAGGTTATGATATGCAATATTAAGTATTACGGTTAATTTACGCGTGTTGTATTCGATATTTGATATTTATTATCTTGCTAATATGGAAAAATTTTTAAAAAGATTATTAGAACCATTTCCGTCCAAAAGTGACAAGAACATACAGAAGAACAAATTGTGTGATCAATATCTTAAATCTAGATTTACCGTTATTTTCAATAAACCGCAATGTGTAGTTTGTAGGGAAGCCTTATCAAAAAAAGTATAAATCCATCAAACTATTTCGACATTTAAATAGCAAACATCCAAAAAAAAGGCAAGCCTATGGAATTCTTTAAAAGAAAAGTAGGTAAGCTCCTGCAACAAGCAGAAGGCATTTTTACGTCATCAACACTACTAATGAAATCTTTAGTAGAAAGTTATCGAGTTGCTTATAATATTGCTAAAACCAGAAAACCACATACATAGGCTGAAGATTTAGTTTACCTGATATGGTGAAAATATTGCATGTTGAAAAGGAAACCAAAAAGTTAAAAACAGTACCTTACTCCGATAATAGAATCCAGAAGAGAATAAATAAAAAGGCAGAAGATATTCAAGCAGTAATTGCTGAAAATATCAATGGCGTTTTCTTTTATATCTCTAACTCCAATGATATCACAAAAGATACTTTATTTTGTGTGCCATTAGACCAGTATCACAAGAAAAATATTTGATACTTTTGTGCAATGTACAACATCTGAATACGATATTGACTGGACATAATGTGTTGCTTTATGCATCAGTAGTGCCAAACTATGGCAGGACATCGACCTGGTCTTATTGTCAGAATACAAGAAGTAATGGCAAATGCTAAATTATACTTACAAGATGAGAAATCGGAATATGTAAGCCTTTCTACCAATCCTCCTTGCCTTCTTAGACTATCTTTTCTTGCTGAGTCTTTCAAACGTCTAAACATCTTAAATAGTGGTTAGCAAGGTTGTGATGTTGTTGTAATAACTGCGATGGACAAAATTAATAGATTTATAAAAAAGCTTAACTTATAAAAAACTTCAATCGAAAAAAAGTATTTTGATTCATTTCAATATGATAAATTCTAAGCAAGTGTTTCTTTAGATATGCAAGTTACTTTATGCAATTTAAAACAACAACCTGGTGAATATTTTCCAAATGAAATTCGAACTAGTTATGACTATTTACATGCATGTACATATGAATACTGAATTTATTTTTCGACCACTTCTTTCAATAACCTAAAATTGTAACAAACATGAAAGAAAAACTTATTGAAATTTGAAATGACGGAATGTTGAAACAAGAATTTCTTTCCTTGAAACCGGATTATTTTTGGATCAACAAGAAATGCAAGAGTACCCCGAACTGGCAAATGAAGCTGTCATCGGTGACTAAACAAAAGTAAAAAATCGCTCGCAAGTTAAAAATGATATTATTGTCTGTGTATCAAATACAGAACCTAGTTTCAGAAAGTTATTATCTGAGAAAGAGGCACGTATGTCGAATTAATATTTTTAATTAGTGATTAAGTCACAGTATATTAAGACGTTATATTTATTTATTTACAACCATACGCGTAATGTTGGCATTTCTGACTTTTTAAAAGTTGGGAAGTGTGACTTTGTTCACATTTACTTCCCGCCCTCTTATTACTGCCCTCATTTACTTCCCGCCCTCTATTACTGCCCTCGTTTCTTAACCTCAATGTCAATCACAATTTAAAACCGTCAACTCGATATGTCAAAACCTTATCGGAATTTTTATCACAAATAATTATTAATTGTATGGTTGTAAATAAAATTAATTGTTGCATTAGAATTATTGGAAGCTTGAATACATGTAGATAGGCCGCCCTGCTATTGCTGATATGATGAAATAGTGATTTCTTGTCCTTTTCCATTCGAGCCAAGATATCTGGATTGCTACGGGAGGACAGTTTCCCTCAGTTCAATTGGAGTGCAGACCTTGAAGGCTTTACTACTCAACATTTCTTTTATAATCTATTCACCGAAAAAAAGTGGCGTATATTTATTTGACGTTTACGCTAGATCAATACAAATCTGACAACTCAATATGTCAAAACTTTTACCGGAATTTTTATCGGGGGTAATACCATAAGAGTTTGTGTTTATCCGGACAAACTTTCATTTTGAACGAAAGCTTTGTTGCTTGGTAACTGACGAGAACAAATAACATGGTAAAACCGCGACACCGAAGGTGGAGCGGTTTTATCTTTTGTTATTTGTTCGAGTCGTGTTACCCTTAAGCAACAAAGTTTGAGTTTTGTCAAAATGAAAGTTTGTTCCGGAAATAAACACAAACTCGAATGGTATTTGGTAAGACAATTTAATGAATCATTTAATTAATATTAATAAACCGAAATATTTTTATTTAACATTCCTTTGAATACATATACAAAAGAAAGAGAAAAATACATATGTTTATGTATGAAATTTATTTGAACGATACTGTCAGAATTGAATTTTCGTTGCCATGGAAAATCAACATGCAGTTTATCCGCTAGCAAACATGCAGTTTATCCGATGGCAAACTAACACAGCGTGTATTAAAATGTCATGTTTTTGACAGATGAATTAAATTGTCACAAATAAATATAATTATGGTTGTAAATAAAATAGTATACAAACCTCGGTGAAAAGTTTCATTCCTGTCTCGAGATAAAGTTAACCTAATCTCTCGACAGTAATGAAACACTTTCCACCTCGGTATGTAATATACTATTACTATGCAAAAGATAAAAATTAACCTTTAAGTGCTTTAAGATTGTTTTTGCTCTTTTTTTTTGGATATTCCTTTGCCACCCCGCAAGGGTGTCGCGACCAACACTTGGAACCACTACTCTAAATAAAAGACATTAAAAGCACTATTCTTACTCAATACGCATCTTACAAACAAAGGTAAAACATACAATTTAAAATCATTGAAACCTCTCACAAATATGTGTTTTCTACATAATTATGAAATGTCATGGATCGATTAAATATATTTGCCCAAATGTTTGATGCGATTTATTAAACTAATCGTCCATCTTAAAGTATTAAGTTATGGCTCAACCTTCTTTTTGCTTGAAGAGATGGAAGTATTTAATGAACAGAGTTGTTTTGGGTAATTTGATTAAGTGAAATAATTAGAAGTTCTTCCGGCGTTGTCAGATCTCAGTGGGTGGTGATGAAATATTTTTTCAATGACAACACATTTTTATCGTGTTTCAATTAAATCTCGGAATAACAAATGTTGCGTAACATTCACCAGTTCTATTCAAATAACACGTTCTGAGTCGTTGCAAGAAATTTCAATAAAACAGTAAAATGAGCCATTAATCAGGAGCGAGTTCGGAAGAGCTTTAAAATCTTCATAATATGATGTCATAGAAACTTTCGCAGTGTTTATTTATGAGAAAAAATGGTTTTATGTCGAGAATAATTAAATTTTCAATATCGTTTGACCTTTACTTTAACAGATACAGTTGTTTAAAGAAAAGGTATTGAGTGAAACTTGTAAAATGGATAAAAGGGCTGCTATTCGTGTTTACGGATATCCAGCAAACATTGGTCAACGATGTCCTTTTGACGGTCGGAATATGATATAACTTTCGACAATGTAGGACGTTTTTGACCTTCAAAACGGGTTATTATTACAGAAATGGTTGAAAAATTTCACGGTGTTGTCTACTGAACATTTTGCATGTAGAATTACGAATATCTATGGTCCCTGCCAGATGGGTATCGTGTTTACTGAATGCAGATCAAAAACGTATAAGAACGCGAATTTTCAACAACAATTTGAAGGTCTTTCATAACCACCCAGTAGATATTTTACTTGACTTTGTGACGCTCGATGAAATTTCTCCATTATTATGGGACAGAATCGAAACGATAATATCAGCTATAGAAGTAATGTGACAGTTCTCCGACAAAGACAGCCAGTCGTATCCTTTAGCTGGAAACGTAATTGCAGCGATATTCTGGTGGTGAAGGATATACTTCTTATCGACTATCTCGCAGAACGCTAAATTATCAACGAGACATATTATGCTGCTCTTCTAGACAAAGTAAAGGTTGCTGTTCAGACTTATTCCCAAAACTTAACTATTTTTCGCAGAAAAGAAATTCAAGCCAGACGAAGAAATAGAGCAGTATTTTGACGACTAATGCTCATGATTATAACACCTACATAATGACCTTTCAGCACGCTGTGTTTTATTTTAAGTCACGCCTTCAGTCAAACATATATGAGTAGATTATATGTATGTTGTATATATTCCTATATTATGTATGAGGAACAAAATGACGACGACAAAATTCTATATGTAGAAAGTGAAAAACATTGCCGCACACGTTTTCTTTCTAAAAATACTTATCGATATAAATTATATATAAGTATAAATTTATTGTACATATAAAAAGAAAGATATTTACTGCATTTTTGTTGAAATAATGGAAAAAATATGTATAGAAATGGAATTCCCGTAGGTACTGATTAATTACTTTATTTTGATATTAAAATGTTTTATATTGTAGATATTTGGGAGGATGTGTATAACCGCAGACATTAAACAATATTTTGTCAAATGTCATTAAAATTTGAAGTCGATAAATTTAATGTCTTTTCTATGTTTAAAGCGCTTTGTCATTTAAGTACTACTGCGTTGCTCCCTTAATTATTACTTACGTTTATTCACTTATATTTCTGTTGAAGAACAGTTTTCGCTCAAAACAAATTTTGAATAGGAAAAGAAAGAACTTTAGTTCTGATAATGTGCATTTTACTAATTGATAATTCAAAAAAGGATGTCATAGAGTAGTTATTTATATATTAAGAGGGAACAGTATTATATATATTATTGTTAGAGAGGGACAATGTACACATTTCCGAATTATCATGTTTCTATATATTGTCACTCGTGTGTCATTCAACGCATTGACTTTCTCTGCAGTGGCGTAGATAAAAAATTTAGGCCCCCCGCAAAATTTTTAGGGGGCCCTTCCAAAATACTTGTTTAGAGATAGTAGCATAGAATGTGAATATCGGAGTAATTATAATAAATTTATTTTATAATAAAAAAATCTAAATTATATTTAATTATTTATTTTATAATAATACATTTGAAAACACAAAAAAAGCTAATTAGAAGACAAAATGCCGAGACGTCTTTTTTTCAATAGTAGGAAATTTTCAACTAACTCTTCCAAATCAACTTTGTTCATGTTCAATACTTATTACAGCCAAGGCACTTAACCGAACTTGTTTAATGGTGCTGCGTAAATAGGTTTTAATTAATTTTAATTTCGAAAACGATCTTTCTGCTGTTGCTGATGTTACCGGTAGTGTTAAATATAACTGAAATAGTGTACATAGATCTGGAAGACTAGTTGCTAAACATGCATTTTCCACTATTAATAAATTGGCTAAGCCCTTAATAGAAGATCTTTGTTTAATTTCATTAAACAAAACAGTCTTAAGATTAATTAATTGAATCGGCAAATCTTCTGAAAAATCAATTCCATATTTGCTCAGAATATGTCTTCCGTATTCCACTATTTCTTCATTCGTTAACTTAACAAATTTTGAGGGATTAAGAAACGAGAAAAGGTTCACAACTTCATTTATGGAGTAAACTCTTCTAGATTAGTTGATAATAATATCAAGTGACGCATTAAAAACTTCTACTTGAATTTTTTTTATCGGGTTAGGCATTACACAGTCGTTTTCACATTCATCAAAAAACTTTTTAATTCTGTTCTGGCGTTTATATTTTATCATAGGCTGAATATTCCAAGATTCTGCTAGATTTTTAGCTTCTTTTTCTAATTTATCAAAACTTTGTCGCAGTTTTGTCAAGTTTTCTTGACCATTATTGAGCAATTTGCACGTCTCTTCTAAATCACATGAAGGGCTCTGAAGTTGCTTTGAAATTAAATTAACAGTTTCGAGGATTTTACTCTGGGAAACTAGCAATAGAATAAACTCATAATTATCCATTTTGCTTTTTGCACACCAGGATAAAATTTGACAAACATTGCATTACAGACTGATAATTATATTTTATTGACAGTAAGCATTCAAATCTAGAAGACCATCTTGTTACGCACAGCTTTTTCAGTGTGTACTTAATTTTACTTCCATGTGCTGAATCTTGATGAAGGACTTGCCAGCGTGGCAAGCTTTCACTAAAAAACACATAAATGCTTTGCAAAAGATCATAAAAACTCTGTAGTTTAATGATGTTTTTGACAGAATCATTTAAGACTAGGTTCAAATTATGAGCTGAACAATGAATATAATCAGCTGTAGGAACTCAATTCTTAATTCTGGCTTGTAAACCATTATATTTTCCAGACATATTAGCAGCCCCGTCGTATCCTTGCCCTCGACAATTTTCTATTTTAATTTGAAAATTTTCTAAAGTAGTTAGAACAACAGCTTCTAAACTCTGTGAATCTTGTTCGGTTAGCTCTATAAATCCAATAAATGATTCCTTTATTTCTAGAGTGTTTTGTTTATTTGAATTTTTCTTCATACTTGTATACCTTATAACGAGACTTAGTTGGTCCTTCTTGGATATGTCTTGCGTTGTATCAATTATAAGGGAAAAAAAAGGAGCTTTATTAATATTTTTCGTTAATTTTTTTAAAACGGTTTTAGCCAAATGTACAATTATTTCATTTTGAATATCGGGGCATAAGTATTTGTTTCGAATATTAGTGCTTGACAAATGAGCTTTTAGAACAGGGTCATAACGTGCTATCAGTCAATAATATTTAAAAAGTTACCACTAGTTGCTCCAATTTCTTTAACACTTTCTCGATGTCCTCGTAATGGCATATTGCAAATTGATAATGTTCTTATCACATCATATATTCTTATTAAAACTTCTTTAATTTTTTCATGACCACTTATTTGACTATCAATGGTTTTGTTTTTTTCCCAAGTACTATAAACTATGCATGCTTGCAAATGAGCATCACTTCCCTCGTTGATTTTAATTTTTTTACTTAAACCCTTCCAGTCATTAATTGCACCAATTTACTGATGCTTCATTACTAGAGAACATCCAACACGGTTGACAGTAAACACTATTCAACTTTTGGGAATAACATAACCAAAAGCGATCGATTTTTTGGCCAGTTTTAGTTTTAATGGTATAATAATCACTACTGAACGCTCTATTATCGTCTTTATTCCTTGGAAACGGTCCCATAGGCTTATTTGGCCCTGCAGTAATAATTTTTCTTTTTAATTCGTCGGAAAGTGATTCCGAAAATAAGGCTCTGTCGGTGATAAAATATGTTAAATCCTCCTGATTGCAATCGATTTCATTTTTTTCCAGAACTATATCTAATTTTTGTTCGATTATAACATTTTCGTATGGTTCAACATTTTCATCTGATGCAGATGTACTAGCTATTGAAGCACTTTCAAAAAAACTGCTAATCTTCGGTAATTTACGCAATTTTACAACATTTTCTTGTTTCAATTTTCGTTTTTGTGCACCACTCATATATTTTCTTTCGCTCATCTTATTTTGAATACCTCGAACAATACACTTTGGTACACGTTAATTTACTTAGTTAAATTTTGATAAAATTAAATTAGTATACGTACATATGCTAATCACTAATTCGTCACAAAAGTTAATGCACTAATACAAATAGAATGTATTTTCACAATTCGAACAAGCTCGCTGTTAAAATAAAACTGAAGGAATGGAAATAATTTTTCGTATTTATTCAGTAAAATATTTTTTTACAACTAGGTCATTAAACCAAATGCGCAAATGCAGTTTTATGAAATAAACGTGCCTTTTCATAATTTCATAATTTCAAGTTTTATGTATTAGTTTATGTACCTACAATCTATATGCATAACATAGTCATATAACTTCATAGTACATGTAAAATGCAAAATTATTATCGTTGTCTGTCTCTAATGAATTTGCAATTTTTTTTTAGCTCATAAAAGCATGGTATTTTATACGGACTATATATTACCTACTTGTTAGAAAGCATTTGTGACATCTGTTGTAAAACTGTAAGACTGTGCAGGCCAAAAGTTAGGTAAAAACATGAGCCTTTTTTTATATGGACCTGTGTTAAGGCAGAAAATGTAGTCATACTGTGGGTTTCTATATAAGTAGAGATATTTCATTTCTTTTTAAGAAAGAGCAAATTGTCAATACCAGATGTGATATTTTCTTGGAACTGAAAGAGAAATACGAACAATAAAAAAATAAAACTGGACGAACGTTATCAGAGTAAAAAATACAAATACACGTACTGTTATAATTTTTAATACTAGAAAACAAGTACATATAAAATAACATACACATTTTTTATACATGAAGGATAAAACAGAAATAGTTTTGTAAATTTCATTACTAGTGCGGGGCCCTGAATTTTTGCCCCCCCCCGCATTGCGGGTTCTGCGGGCGCCTTATCTACGCCACTGTTTCTCTGCCTTCCATGTGAAGTTGGATGTCATCCCTTATAGATCAAGGATCTTCCGATGGAACAAACAAATTACAGATAGTAACTCGCTTTCCAAAGTGTCATTTTTATTACTTTATTAGTTTACTATATTTTATCAATGTAGCCTCTCGGACGCATTGCAGCATAGTTTAATTGATACATATATACAAGCTTCATAAAACACTTGTTTGATAATTGTTATGGAAATTTTAAAATGTGAGTGTTGAATATTAAAGATGCGCTCTATCGAAGCCATACGACAATACAAGCCGGAATGCAGGCGCTCGAGCGCCCTGTGACGTCATGATTATGGTCGAGTAGTTAGGTGCCTGTCTCCGTAATAAACTGCCCTTCCGCCTTCCTAATCTCTATAAGCTACAGTTTGTACTACTTTGTACACTTCATTTGATAATTTTGACAAACAATTTTTAGTTAGTTATCATAAAATGCCCACACATTACAGTGATTAGATTTCCCAAGAACGACACAATAGACTTCAGCAAATTTTATTGTACGAGGAAGTCGAATGACAAGGTCTGATGGCACACTTTTGGTCATGCTTCGAACAATTTTAAAACTAACAGACGATGCGTTTCCAACAATTTTTAAAAAGCAACCCAATTATAATGTCAACAAGTTTTCCGGCAAAACGGAGAGACCCCGAGGATAGGCAAAACGAAATTGAGGAATGCGTGAAAAAAGTTATGGAACTGAAATCACTAGCAGAGAAGATAGATATTAAATTTTGAGGATTTCAAAACTGAAGTACCAGAAAATATTCAAAATATTAAGAAGACAGACGGCAAAATGTGTTTTTTACGAGTCTATATATCCAAACTTAAAATATATACAGCTTGTGTAAAATCATATTGGGGATAGGACATATGTATACTATGCATACCGGCAACAATGCGCAGGTCGTGCCAGTAGTAAAGTACGATTATAGATAGCATTTCAGTTGCTTAGAGTCAGCCGACAGATGAACATGTATTTATTTAAGCATCACGCGCTTCTTAAATACATATATTTACCAAATAAGAATTCCAAATACTTCTGCGAGTCATGAACAGATCAAAAAGAATATCCAAATATGAAGACGTTTTAGCAGCCCGTCGACGTTGTTACTTAAAATAAATTTGAAAGCCAGTTTCTTAATTGTCAAAATTAGAGAATTGTTTAAAAAAAGGTTGAAAGGTGGGTTTTGACCAAAAACAAATTTCCACATTCTATGTACTTATTGTGTTTGATTATTTTTTTTCTCTACATAACGCAAGAGCGAATTTAATCAGAAACAAAGGCATGCGTGGATATATCTTGATTTTTATTTAAAAATGTTTGCTATAACTTAGCTCAATTAAAAGGTGGCTTTTGACCGGAAACAAATTTGCACATTCTATGTACTTATTGTGTTTGATTATTTTGTTTCTGTACATAACGCAAGAGCGGATTTAATCAGAAACAAAGGCATGCGTGGATATATCTTGATTTTTATTTAAAAATGTTTGCTATAACTTAGCTCAATTAAAAGGTGGCTTTTGACCGGAAACAAATTTGCACATTCTATGTACTTATTGTGTTTGATTATTTTTTTTCTCTACATAACGCAAGAGCGAATTTAATCAGAAACAAAGGCATGCGTGGATATATCTTGATTTTTATTTAAAAATGTTTGCTATAACTTAGCTCAATTAAAAGGTGGCTTTTGACCGGAAACAAATTTGCACATTCTATGTACTTATTGTGTTTGATTATTTTTTTTCTGTACATAACGCAAGAGCGGATTTAATCAGAAACTAAGGCATGCGTGGATATGCCTTGATTTTTAAATAACAAGGATAAAAAGTTGAAATGTACCTACTGGGTCTTCAGCAACAATGGATTTTGATAAAATGTTAAATTGTATTAAATTGTCTCAACAGGTTAGTTTATTCAATCTCTGATTGAGAACCATAATGCCTGCTTTTGAATATTTACGATGTTCTTTAGATTTAATTGTTAAAAAAAGATACTTTAGATATACAAAAAAAAATATCTTCAACGAATTCCGCAAGCAAGTGGGATTAAAATACTATAAAATTACTTTAAAGATCTGTATTACTTTGAATGCATTTGATATGGCTCTATTAATTGATCATGAGATAAAAGTTTACGATTTGACCTTCTATTCTGTAATGGATGGAGAAAAATGAGCTGGAGTGTTCCAGGAACGGTTTCAGGCTTGCAAATACAGAAAATTTCTAGGAAAGGCTGTTTTATTTGTCATAAATTGGACTAACAGGCAATTCGGTATGCAATCCGTCAAGTGTGCGATATGTTATTATTCTTATACCAAACCCTCCAATGATCAGTTTATCTGTCAAGAAAGTGACATGCTTTCTCGATGTCATATTCACTTTAATGGGCTTTCGACGAGATCTTTTGAGCAGTGGAAATTTTAATTTACGTTTTTAAATAAACATGATTGTTCTTTTGTTTATTTTTAGCAGTTTACATAATAAAAATAATAACGTTAACCCTAGAATGTCTATGATACGAACCCAGCAGGTCTGAAGTAATATTTCATTGTTTATAATTTGCATGAAATATTGTTAAATTAATACAGCGTTCTAGTATAGTCTGAATATGTATTGATCCAATTGTTTTTCGGGTCAAATAATTTGTATTTACTTTTTTAAATTTAAAAATAATTTTTATCATTTTTATCTTGCATTTAAATAAATCGGCCCACAAGCTTGTGATTGCTGGCGTATGTCAGTCGATTTAAAGTCATTTCAAAACATCCCACCCTAAATTTCTGGAAATCTACGAAAAATTCCCTGAAACAAGTAAGAAGCATTATCATGGGGGTCATTTCTTGATGCAAAAATTGACTCACCTTACCACCTTTGAAAATCTTAAATGGAAAGGGGTATCGAGTAATACGTTGTCTTTTGATACAGTACATTTTGGCATTAACTTTTTTTAAATTGATCGATTCGTTTTGAAGATTTCTTAAAAAAAATTTTTGGTTTGTTTAATTTTGTGTTTTTATTTTGGACTTGAATATCTATTAATCAAACACACATTAACTGCTTAAAATGTTTTGTTTTTGTTTTCAATGTTTTTAAAAATGCAATTTTTTTGCAAAAAAATTCAATCCAATAATTGTTCAAAATGTTGTTTGTTGATCGCTAAACAATGGTATAACCGTCCTTCAAAATTTCGGCGTACATTTTTAAAAACATCTCTTTGAATTCCACGGCAAGTTGCATTAATCCTCTGACGAAGTTCTTCTAAATTTTGAGATGGAGGGGTAAATACAACCGACTTTAAATAATCCCATAGAAATCAAATCAGGCGATCTGGTGTTTAATCACCGCCGTACTAGAAGAACGTAGTGAGGAGAAGCTCCATTTTGTGGAAAATGTAATTCGTCCTCATCAAGTAGGTATTTCCATATCTATCCAGTTGATTATCGACAGCATCAACAATTTGTGGATTGATAGTATTTTCCAACATATCCAAATATACTTCGCCATTTAGATTTCCATTGAAAAGCATCGGACCAATTACTTGGTTTCGCAAGATGCCTGCCCATACATTAATTTTTTCAGGATATTTGGTGTGTCCTTCTACAGATATATGAGGGTTTTCGTTACTCCAATATCTGCAGTTATGTTTAATACGTGTAAATAAATAGTACATTTATCACTAAAACGGATGTTCTTCACAAAATAATTATTGATTACAGTGGTCATTTGCAGTGGCGATTGGTGAGTACGTTTTGGTGGAGCAATTACATAGACAATATTGATTCGTTTATTATCGACGATATGCTCGGCATCTGGGAGTATATCACCGATAATAAACGAATCAGTCTTGCCTATGTAATTGCTCCACTTAAAAGTACTCACCAGCCGTGACTGGCCATATGTTCACAAAACTCTACTCTTCTGTCATAATCGTCTTCAGTTAGATCTTGACATATTTTCAATTTATAAGGATGGAAATTATGAAGTTTTGTATTTTTATGAACCGAACCCAAGGAATTTCCAACACTTCCAATTGAGCGCCTTCATTTAAAACCCTCGGCTGATTATGTTTTACATTCGCAACAGATCCAGTCTGAGTTAATATGTCAATAAGATTTAGGACATATCTATGAGATATAATCTTATCTGGATGCCTTTCGTTAAATGTTGCGGCAGTTCGTCGAGCACATAGATTTTCGGCTCCATAAATTTAAAATTTCAACTTTTTTTGCAAACTATAAAAAACTATTGTTATTTTATTTAAATAACTTTTGTTATTATAAGTAACTGCAAAACATAACTAAAAAAGTTAAAGAACCATATAATTATTTCTTTTCCATTATTCTGGGAAGTTTATAAAAGTTTTTAATATTGGTTTTTGTTCTGATGCTCCTAAAATAGATCGACTAGCTAGAAATACAAAACAAAATAAACCAAAAGATCTTCAAAACAAATTTATCAATTTTAGAAAAGTAAACGCCGAAATGTACTGTTTAAAAAAACTTTTAAAATGACATATTACTCGATACCCCCCCTAGATTTCCAGCAATTTAGGCTGGGCAGTTTTAAAATGAACACCTGTATATCCGTACATCAACCTTTGTCATTGAGTTGAATTGTAAGCTGCATTGAATGAAGTTCCAGTGCAAAAGTATATCGAAAAAGTGTGCAGTAAGTGTAAAGTTTGGTGATCCAAAATTCGAGGAAACTCTATTGCAATGGACAATTGAGTGAGTTGATTTACCTTCCGGAGAAACTGATTACGTAATAAACAGTGATTTAGATGGAAATTGTGATGAGAGTTTTCTGAATTTGACGATGGGGATGACACTAATGCAGAAAATATTAGTGTTTATGTAGTTTCTTTACAATGGGAAATCAACTGAACTGCTTAACTGTTGATGTCCGTTATACATTTTGTGGACTCCTTATTTATGTTGCGTTGCACAAAAGCTGAAATGTCCCTGCAACGGAACTTCTTTCTGAGGAATCGAGCTACGATGTCCATATTTCAATTGGAAGAAATACTAAGATTTATTAGAGTTGACAATAAAAAAAACTCGACCAACACGTTTAGAAACCGATAAATTAGCCTTGGTATAGTATATTTGGAAACGGTTTATTCAAAAATGCAAAACGTGCAATATACCAGATACCAATATAACAACTGATGAGCAACTTGTTGACTTTAAAGGCAGATGCCTATTCGTTTAGTATATGCCAAGTAAGCCGGCAAAATATGGGTTGACAATTTTTTGGACCTGCCAATCTAAATCTGATTTTGCTCTTGATGGTTTAGTTTACGTCTGTCGCAAACCTAGAGAACATAGACATAAGGATCTGGGATTTGGGATTCTGCATACTTTAGTGCATAGTATTCATAAGTTTCGTCGGATTTTGATAATTGACAAATTTTTACGTGTGTTCTCTTGGAAGGTTACCTTTTGGAATGAAATATTACTGTTGTTGGTACGCTACGTCAAAAGAAACTAGTTATTTCAAAGCAGATCAAACCTTTCAAAGAGCGTTTAATATTTCTTATTGATTTTGCTACCAAAACCATTAAGGTAAGTTACGTACCTAAAAAGAACAAATTCGTATTAATTTTACTAAGCACTGCATCTATTACCAGTTAGTTACGTTTTATTTTGTGGCAGGCGATTTCGATTTTTACTAATTAAGTCAGTTATATAAATAATAAAATTGAAAAATAAATTTTCGTTTTTACATATGCGAGATATACATATTATTATTTTTAGTTTTGTGATTCTTGTGAAATGTGTTCTTGTTTTGATAACGTTGTTCTTCATTGTTGTTTCTATTAGTTTATCATACGAAACACCAATTAATAACTCGTGAAATGGATTCCTTTTATAGGTTAGCCATATACACCTGTTATATGTAGAATGTACTTCTCGAAATAATCGATAAACGCCATAATGTGCTAAGCCAAAGTTATATTTACCAGAAGAAAATGGTTTTACAATATCTATTTCTCTTCTTGGATTAATATAACAGTGTAGTGTTACGTACAATAAATTACTTATATGTTGGCTCTAAGGACACATTGTTATTCCAATGTCCAGGGACATAAAGTAATGGTAATCTTGGAGTTGGCGCGAGAAATTTCGCTGATGGCTTTCATAGGATGATCAGTATGAACAGTCGGGAGTCCGTTTGCAAACTTTTTGCATAAATTTAACACACTGTATTGAGTTTTACATAATACTGTCTTCCTACATCAACAGAAGATTTAACCTTGCATATTTCGTTACTAATTTTGGCATTTCGCATTCGCCATCTCAACCGTTCCATGTTGCAATAATGACAATTCTTAAAATTGTTTTGACAAAAGGTGAAACTCATCGTGAAAGGTAACCGAAAAACGCTGTAAAATGTTATCAGTTACTTTTTACTAAAATTAATAAGCTCTTAACCCATTGATGGCAGGCAATATTGCCAATCAGTTGCTTGGCAAATAATAAATTTTCGACCGTATATATATTTAAACTATTTCTATACTTGTTTTTTATAATTCTATATAGCAGATAATTTAAGATAAATAATAATAAATAAATTGGATTTAATTTAGTACTCAAACCTTCAAGTTTGTACTGAATTTAGTTCTTTTTGGAAAATGGCGTACTGACTTAGGTACTGGATTTGTAAATATTGTACTGAATTCTGAAGTTCAAGAACTGGGGGTCTGAACAAACCATATAATTAATACTTTTTTTTAGTGTAATGACAAAATGGGACATAACAGGAGTAAAACACGCACAGTTTTGAGTTTCGAGACATGATCGTTTATTGTCGTAATATAAAAAAGAATTCGTTTCTTAACATTTCTAAACTATACATAGTAATAAAAGATATATTATACAAAAATGCTCCAAATTAGATTGACACATCTATATATATAAGTACCTAATTCTATTTTACTTTTTTACATCAAACAAGTATGCCCGTTCATTCTTAACACTAGTAAACTTTTACATGACATGCAAACATACATTTAGAGTTACATAAATATATAAACATGTGTATATACACATACAACAGCAATGCAAATGCAAATTACATTTAGAAATTTCATCGTTACGGAAGTGAACTAAATTTTCATTTATAGCTCGAGGTAAACAGTATCGGAATAAATACTAAGAAATATGTCTGGATATAAAACGGAAGCGTGTCCTCATATTCACAGATGGATACGTAGCTGGGACACATTGAATGAATAAATAATGGGTTCAACTATAATTATAATTATACAAAATTCTGTATTGCTTCCATAGTAATGTATTGCAAACAAATAAAAAATCAAAACAATCACCCAGAATTTGTTGATGCCTTATGGCGTGCAGTGGGAGAGAGTTCTATCTGATCAAATCATTAATATTCACATATTCAAAAGAGATTCGTTATTCTTAATTAAGTTCACTACCGTTCTGATATTTCTATTTGAATATTTGGTTCTTTCAATACTATAATTCAGCATTATTATATAGTCATTGGATCTTAGACCAGAGATTCTCAACCTTTTAGTATTTGCGACCGAATTTTCAATCATAATTTTCGTCGCCCCCCCCCCTCCAACACACAATAATTTTCACTGAAATCGTTGTAATTTTAATATTAGTTTCTATTTAATTTAAGTGTATTTTGACGCTAAAGCTACACTAGGACCTCGATAACGAAACTTAAAAATTACCTACAAATTAGTTTTGTACTGAAATCTATTGCAATAAACGTAAGCGTAAGCATACAAAATTTCCAAATTTTTTCGTCAATTATCATATCAATTCTACTTATCAATATTCAAAATAAATAAATGCACAGAAATAAAAATGCTCACTTAATAGCCTATATTCGATTTTGTGATGGTATGTCATCAGTAGAAAAACTGCTATTCTGCAAATCAATAAAACTCAAAGCAACAGCACTTGCTTTGTTTGCTATCTCAAATAATTTTCTATACAACGCAAATATGCAAATATAGAGTAGAAAAATTGAGTAGGAATATATACCGATGGTGCTCATACAATGTTTGGAAGATTCCAAAGTATACAAGCACTTGGGAAACAAAAGTCTCAACAGTGTATCTAGGCACATTGAATGATCCACAGAGAAGCTCTGGCTTCCAAAAAAATGAGTCCTAGTCTGAATATTGTGCTAACGACGGTGGTAACTGTAGTAAATTATGTAAAACTAAGACACCTAAAATCAAGAATCTTTTGCACTTTGTAAATACATGGGTGCAGTACATTCAGAGTTACTAGTTTATTGCAAGACAAGAAATCGCAATTTTTCTAGAAGAGGAAAACCGACCAGAAGCCGAGAAGTCTTGAGATGATTCATTTGTGATGAAATTGAGCTACTTGGTAGACGTATTCGAGAATGAATTGAATCTTCAACTCCAAGGAGGAAATACATATATGTCGGAAACGAGTTAATTCTTTTGGTAGAAAACTGAAATTGTGGAGAAGAAATGTAAAGCGAGAAAACCTAGAATGTCTGCAAATGGGGATGAGTGTGTTAAAACTTACAAGGCTGAAGAACAATATGTGGAAGTCGTTTTTGTAACCATTGAAAATCATTTAACTAACTAACATTTGATCTCAGCTAAATATAGAAAAAGAGCTAAGCATGTCAATTTCTAATATCAAACCTTCTTTTTAATCTAAGTATTAATCTTGTTTTTAAGTTAATATTGGAGAAGAAATGTAAAGCGAGGAAACCTAGAATGTCTGCAAATGGGGATGAGTGTGTTAACACTTACAAGGCTGAAGAACAATATGTGGAAGTGCTTTTTGTAACCATTGAAAATCATTTAACTAACTAACATTTGATCTCAGCTAAATGTAGAAAAAGAGCTAAGCGTGTCAATTTCTAATATCAAACCTTCTTTTTAATCTAAGTATTAATCTTGTTTTTAATTTAATATTGATAAGTTAATTATTAAATACATACAGTACTAATACAATCCTATTTATGAGTGTATTATATCAGTGTAAACGTGTATTTTATGCTTTTTTTCAGTAAATTAAATAAGTTTTTAAATAATTTTTCTCATTTTCTCTCGATATACTCGCACCCCCCATTTAGTTTTACGCCCAACAGATTGAGAATCGCTGTCTTATATTATAAAAAAGAGATATTCAGTTTTTAATTTATTTATGAGTTTTACTTTTTGACACGTTATTCAATAATTGAATATCCCTTTTTGTCCAAAATTAATTTATAAATCTAACCACATTTTTATTCATAAAATAAGCTCTGTAAATTTCACATACAAATAAACTATTGCAAAGGGTTTATGAAGGATTTGAAAATGTAACATGCAAGTATGTACCTGTAATGAAAATACTAAAGCTATGAATTATCTGCTAAAACCATATAGAACATAAATTAGTGATATCAGAATTGAAAAAGAGCAAAAACAATAGAAAAAGTATTAATTAGTTTTTTGACAAAGTTCTACTCAAAATATATTTTGAATTGACAAAAATTATATAATGATTTCTATCGTCTTGCTAAAAATGTTTAGAGACATGTTCTAATCTTAACATTAGTGAGTTTAACAAAAAATAGTTTGACATTAATTTAAATTAATTAACAGAAGGTATATTCTCGTTTGCAGATCGGGCAATAATGAGAATTATTCAAACACTGTCTCAGACATTCAGCATGAAAAAAGTGCTGGCAAGGTGTCACTCTTGCTCTAGCCATCTGACTTAAACACACAGCACAAACGTCATCACAATTTTCAATTTCTTCGCAGGACGCTCTTCTGAATCTGTTTAAAACAGCTTGTTCGTTCCTCAACTTTTGCAAGGAATTGCTCATCATTTCTTTGACTCTTAAGTAAACATTCATGTATGCTGCCAGGAACGCAAAGCGAAATTGTCCATAAAGAAGCAACACTAAAATAAGTGCAGCCGAAATACTAATAGTGTAATACCGCAATAAAACTGGAGCGTATAGCAGTTCCAGTGCTTCAAATGCACTTATTCGTAAAAACACCAAGACGTGAGGAAAGAGTTCTACGAATACTCTTTCTGTGCACATATAGTACGACCAAGTCAGAAAAGTATAAAATGCTGTTGGTTGGTAGTGTTCCAGTCCTTGCTCGAGACCAAAGACGAGAAGCATGAATGTTACGGTTATAATAAAAGTCACAGCCTTTGTCCATTCCAAGACAATTTTTGTAGCTGACATGGCAACATGTTTGATGTTGCTGTGTTGGGTCATGTTGACATAAGGAGACCAGTCTTCCTTCTCTATCAGTTCTTTAATATATGACACGCAATAGGTGATAACATTATAGAACATTAAGGAATACAAGCCAGTTATTCTTTTTTGTGGACAGTTTCCTCCCCCAAAGCTGCATAGTAAAATCCGGTCGCACACCATGAAGAATATCACCTGTAAATAAAACAGCAATCAGTCAATATTTGGTTTATAGTTTATTATACCATATATAAGTCTTATTTAATCTAGTAGTAATTATTCCAATTACAGAACAAAAAATAATATAGTCGGATCGTTTTCGCAACCGACATGGCAAAACTACGAACTAAAGACGCTGATTCAATGCCACTACAAATTCCAGTCAACCGGAACAATTTTAGAACAATAAAATTCAAATAATTAATTAATATTTTAGGATAAATAGCTACGGCTAGTAAAATACTATTACATGAGTGTCAGTTAGAAATTAAATATTATAGATAAAATTATTAAATGTTACTTTTCTATATCACTATTTTATTTAATACATGGCTATTCTGAGCATTGTTGTCAGATTTTTATTTTCACGGAGCGGGTGACACTTGACAATCGTAGCGAATATTAATGTGAATGACATTGTGGTCATCTTTATTATCACAATTTTAAGTCCTCCTAGAAAATTTCAAGTATTAAATCCTACACCGTACAAAAAACAGCTTAACACTGGCAGCGCGGAAGAACTAGTAATTTGTGATGGTAACCAGATGGCGATGCGAGTGTGTCGTTAATGTCGTTAAGTTCAAGCACTCAAGCGATCCCAACTATCGCAAGATTATTTGCAACCTGTGTTTGCAAACGATCTGCAAAGAGCAAGATTATGTACATGAAACTGAACAAAGAACTTTTATTACACATAATTACATGACCTGTTTGAGATTTTACAGGTATATTGCATATTAGTACATGTTTTGCAGTTTGGATTTTATAACCTACTAATATCTGACATAAAAGAATGCACGCTAAATATTGTCTGAACGTGTTTTCCAATTTACTTATTAAAGGCATAAGAAACACTGACTAATTTTATTCTGAAGTAAATCTTTCTTAAACAACCTCATTAAAAACTAATCAGCACACTTTCCTGTGCAGAAATAAATCGTATATATTGATCTAAACCAAATTATATAAGAGACGGTAAGTTTTATTCAACAGAAATGTTTGGTTTTACTTGTAATTACTTTGTTATCTAGCATAATCATTTGATAAAACGAATGTTGCATATAAAGAATTGGAGATGGATTAAATTCAGTACCTATATCAAAGATCAAAGACAGATTTCGGAATCTGTTAACATATTTGCTTATAATGCTTCAGCAGAAGATTACGATAATTAAAATAATTTGTACTTACATTGATCTGTTGAAGAAAAATTCTATCTAATCGAAGAAGTAGGTGACTCTCACTCAAATACTAAATGTTTGAAGATTACATACTGTTTAGAAAATTTTCAACTTTAAGAAGGTATAGTTATGTTGACTAATAGAAGAATGGTGAATGATTGATGTCAGCACCTGTCTTTCAAATATAGACGGAAATCATAACGAATCACTAGGAAAAGTTAAGCATGAAATTTGTACGAGACATGTGTTCCTATTAGGAACTTGTTAGGAAATTAACTGTTGTGGAATAAAGTGTGCCGATTCTAAAATTAAATAACTGAATTTAGTTTTTCTAAAAAAAAATGATCCAGACTAAATTAATGATCGAGTTTGTTAATGTGACAACAATATAAGCTTTTGCATAGGGGAATGCAGTTAAAACATATTTCTATTATATTATTTTTATAGTTTTTTGAAAATAACTTTTGTATATTTTCTGTACGCTTTTAATTTTGTAATTATTTATTGTTATAAATGGAATTAAGATTATATAATTTGAAAAATATGTGATAGTATTGTAATAATATTAATGTAGTGCATAATAAATTGGGATAGTAAAAATACTTGTTCATTATTGTATTATAATTTAAAGTTTCTTGGTAAATTGAATTCTGATCACTACAAAAATTCAGCTTAAGAATACTCAACATTTGAAATACTTTAAGATGTTGAATTGTTTAATTCAGCATTAAATATAATCTTTAACTACAAGAAATGTATACTAGTTTAAAGCTTAAATAAATAATTATGATGGTGGATAGCTTAATTAAAAGTGTGATTAGCATGCAATCAAACAGTATAATTAATGTTCACAGAACAATTGTACCGTAATAAGACAGAAAGCTATCTAATCGAAGAAGCAGGTGATTGTCACATAATAATAAATGTTTGAAGATCACATATATAATATGTGATATATTTAAGAAGGGTTAAACATGTTGACTGTAATAGAAGAATGGATAGAATTTATACTAGTTGAAAGCTTAAATAAATAATAATGAAGCGTTTAGCTTAATCAAAAATGTTTGATTAGCACGCAAAAACTATGTTGTAATCAATGATATACCTGCGAGAAATGTTTCAAACAAGTTGCTTTTAATATGTTAGTGACTATAGTAATAATCATAGTGAACAGTAAGAATTTGGCAAAAAAAAGTTATTATAATAGGTGTAATACTTTTCTGACCTTCTTGTTGTTGCATGTAAAGTTACTTTAATGTTAATGCATTTAATGGACATGCAATATAGCACTACTGGTAACAATACTGCTGTACAACTGTCTTTGCTAGTAAATATCTTTATTGTCTATAGTAAAACTAACTGGAACATATTTACTTAATACATTTCTGAATTTAAATGAACCCCAAAAGTTCAATTCTGTCTGAAAATCTTACCTTTATTGTACTTATATTTAATTATTAACAGCAGACAAATTCATACAAATATAAAATAATCATTATATTCGGTTTCTAATAGTACTTAAGCCAAATTATTATCAAATTAATAGTTACATATTAGAATTATTGTCGGTAGTGCTAAAATCACAAGTCTAATTGATTATTTAGGGTTATAGTATCAAAATTAATATTACTTGACAGATCAAATTTGCAACGTCTCAAATTTGACGCCATTTTAATTTTGGTGGCGCATGTCGGTTGCGAGAGCGATTCTAGTATAGTACTACTTCATAATGTAGTTTATATCAATTAAAAAGATAAATACGAATTTGTAACAATAATAATAACACGTTAAATGTAAATTAAATCTAAATCATGGAAACATCGCAATATAAAAAGCTATGAAAGGAATATATGCATAAAAGTGAAACACATAATATATAAAAATCGAAGAGGGAAACAAGTCTCTACATATAAAACATCTGGTTCATCATACTATTTTCTAGTGATATAGTCTGACCAGAATTAAGTGTTTCACTACTACAACTTTATATAATCAGTAAAGCATTGAAATTCTTGACCATACCCCTTATTGGTCTTTTGTTTAAGACATTTATCATAGCTCTAAGAAACCTAAAGGTTATACAGAGACGCCTCGCCTGTTAGGTAAAATAATATAAAAGTCTATAGGCAATTACGGTTAGCGATTCAACAGAAATCTACTATTACGCTTCTATTTACTTTGATATCATAATACCACGCGATCATTTAAATTCTAAATTATAGCAGGCGGGATTTTCTTTATTAGGTTATCCAGAATGTCAATTATTGATTAATTAACATTTTGAAACGTCACTTTGACAATTCAAATTGTAAATTAGTACTTATATACCAACTTAATTTAAATTTCACAGCCTGCTCTAATTTAGAATTTAAATAATCGCGCGGTATAAGATTTCAATAATAGTCCAGGCAATGGATACTTTCAGCTCGCAAAAATCTCTGCGCTGTTTTCACACGCGTCTCCTTGCCAGCATGTGCAGATAATAGAACACTTCAAGCCTGTTTTTCTACACCCCACAGCTCGACCGCACCCCTTCTTGCACTTGCACGAAATGAATGTCAGGAGTGCTTCAGGTGCCGGATCTTTTCTTGTTCTCAGAGGAGTAAGCCCAATCCTGCTCCTTTCTCAACCACAGTTGTCGGGATTCTTGTGTGTATCATACCAAGCCTGAACTTGGTGGTAGGTCCGAAGAGAATGTTGCCGTGCAGTTCTCTAGTAGGGGGTAATGTATAAAGATCGATTTTACTCTTCGTCACGGATCTTGCGAAATTTTGATAATGGAGGGAGCCCAAAGTAGTGGTGTTATCTTTGGAAACGTCGTAAAGGGCAATAAAAACGCTTTCCCCCGCAGCAGCAATGACTTCTGGATTCGAGTTTTGCTCTTTAAAAGCTTGTATAGTTGGGCTTCAATAATTGTTTTTTCAGGCGTTTTAAGAAACTTAATTTTTCCTACGTTGAAAACAGCAGATGTAGTGTCACAACCGCTGAACACATGCAAGAACAATATGTTGTCCGCCACTATTTCTTCATATTGTAGTCTTCAAGAAGAGTAAATTTTGTCAACAATTTTTTTCTCTGCAGGGTTTGCGAAGTTTGGATGAGATCTCGCCAATGCAGTTAGGAAAATCTTCTCCTACTATGAATATATTATCAAACGATGCGCACATACTGATCGCCGTGTTAACGATCAATGTGTCACATCTTCTGCAGCCTGTTTTATTGTGAAATTAAAATTCTTAAATTTCTTCTATAGCACCGAAATCAAGCGAATTTTATTTGTTTCCTTTGATAAAAACCATTGGAACTATTGACTCCTCGAGATGTACATCAGCGGAAGGTTGTTTATTTGAACGGCGAAGTCTTTTTGCACTCTTTGTACTTTTGGTATCTGCGTTAATTGGATACCCGTCAAAAGGAACGACGGTATTAGAACCATAATGCCTTTGCACGTACTGCACGCACTTTGTGCAGATCCATGCAAACGTTTCGTTGCGATGCCATTTGGCTCTATGTAGCAGATATCCACCATCTATGACATAAATGCTATTTCCGAATTCAGTATCGAGTGGCAAAGACGTACAAAAGCTTTGTAGAGTGAAGATTTTGTCCCCTTGCGTATTCCCTCTTCGCTAAACAGAGCTATAGGAAATGGGGTCAGTTCAAATTGAAGATATTCCTGCAGCTCATCGTCAGATTGCTTAGCAACACACATTCTTTGATATAACAGAAGCGTATCAATGGAAATGACAATGCCTTTAATTTTGATATTGCTGTTCATAACTGCAAGAGAAATCACTTTATCTGAACGTTTGAACTTCACGGCACCGAAGTTGTTGGCAATTATTTTTGAAATCGTTTACTTCTAAGAAAAAAATCATACAATGTAAGGAATCTAAAAGTTGTGTAAATACCGTACATTTGTTGTGCGGAAATGAGTAAAGAAAAGGTAGTACGTATTAAGTAATCTGTATTTACTGAAATTTAGAGAAAAAAATTAGCGATTTTGCGAATTGTAAAAATTTGCTGAAGTTGACTCCGCTGCAACTCGTTGATTGGATATGATTGGAAAATGTTTATTACAGAATTTGCAGGAAACTGAATGCTATATAAATTTTGTAATAGATATTTTTAACCCAGGTAGTACTAGAGAGAAGATATTCTCGAAAAACTGGCTTTTGGTACCATTTTCCAATATGGCGGTGCGAGCGGCGGTCGCTCAAGGTCGCAAAATCAGAATATTAATTTGGACACCGAACTGTAAAATCAACCAAAGAACTCTCCATGACTTTTTGTAATGAAAGCCCATTTTTATGTCTTCATTGCCTGGACTATAACTGCAATATTGCAGAGAAGTTTCTCTAGGTAATATCTGAGAAGAACTGATACCTATTCAAACCCAATAGTAGAAGCATGTTATCTATTTAAGTACACTTAAAATTGCACAAAAAATTACCAGCTTTCTTTATTACTTCATTAGCTCTTGAAATATAAGTATCATAGTGTTTTAAATTGTTTGATGAAATTTCAACATCAAATGTGTTATGAATGACACCTACTCTACAATAGACCCAAAGGAAGACCCATAAGTAGACGGAAAGAATAAGTCACAGAGGACATTAGAGAATAAAATATAAACTAAAAAAACGCAAATAGCATGGAGAAAAGAAAGAAGGAAATACTTCACTGAAGAAAAAGACATTGTTGTATAGCAAAAAACGAAAGAAAAGATGGGCTATTGCAGCTTGTACATACAATAATATGAGTTTAATAGATAATAGAATAAATTTAAATAAAATTTCAATAGGAACATATATGAAACAAAACTTTTACTTATTCAAAATATATTCACGTCTGACATGACATGATGTTTATGCTAATATATCTGTAAAATAAAGATTGTATACTTCAAACATATTTCGGATTCCTCACCAATTCAGTAGACGTATTATTAAGATTTCGGTTCATGTATGAAAATATTTATGAGAATGTTTTAAGAATACATGATATTCAAGTAGCAAAATATTTATAACTACCATGCACAACTTATTTTATGCTTCCAATAAAAAAAACAGTGTATTTGCATTTGAACCTATTACGTAGCTAGTCGAATATACCGAAAATAATATAGGTACCATCGAGTGTTCTTTTAACACCAATAATACAATAAAAATATTAACACTCAATGGAAGCGATCAATGGACAGATGGTACGTGAGAATTTATTATACAGTCAATTTTGTATGAAACCTAATTTTTGTTATAAACATGTTATTTCTGTAAAGAAAATTGCAATGTAAAGTTGTAACCACCTCCTTTAAGGTAATCTTTGATTTTTGTCGATGAATTGTATATTTCGTAATTTCGTAATACTGTTTTCTTCTGGTTATATGCACGAAGTTTGTGGCATAAAGTCGTGTTTTAATAAAATACTTTGAATTGTTACATAACATATGGCTGTAGTACGCAGATCTACTATCGCCACAATTATGGTTATACTTTACACAATTCCAGTACTGCTCCTGAGTGCATGGTACTTTAGAAAATACATTTTATGTGTGGCATTCGATCAGTGGCGGCTGCTGCAGGGAGGGCAACGGGGCACTGCCCCCCCCCCCCCCGTGACAAATTTCTTTTAACAGATAGATTAATTATAAATACCTAATTTGTATGTAATTTTTCTGATTTGTTTGATAACAAATAATATGTTTTCAGAAGTAACAGTCCATCTTTTCAGCGCGTTTAAAAATCGCAGTCTGACGTAGGTTCCGGGGCATCTCGCGCGACTGCCCCGTCTGTACTAGAAATCGAGCGATGAAACTGGCGCGGGTAGCGCGCGGATATATGTAGGCGGCGGGGCACTACTCTATGGTGCCGGGTCCGGGTGGCGGTCCAGTATATAATATACAGCGGTGAGTGTATGTTGTAATTTATATCCGAGCTATGACATTAAGATAGAATTAAAAAATCTAGGTCTCCCTAGACCAGATTTATTGATTAAACTAGAAGTTCACAATTCGAAAACTAATAAAACCGTGACGAAAAAATTCAACAGAAGCTCTTACAGTTTATCAGACTGGTTGTGTGGGTGTAATACGCAAAATGTTTTTTTCTATTTCGGTGCTATAAAGTTCACTTTACGACACCCGTTTTGGTTGCAAAAGTATTACTTTATCGCACGCTAATTTTGTTGTTTTGACGTTGGTAGCAAAAAAAATGGAACCAAATTATATTTAAATGTCAAAATGTAAGCCTTTAATGTTACAAACATGTGCAGTAGAAGTTATACAAAGAATAAAAAGCACACATGCTAACATTTTATTTAGTAATTAACAATATAAATTGTTAAGCAGAGGTGGATGATAAGTTTTCTGATACAACTGTTATAAAAGTTTGTTTTTGATAATATGTCGAGACTATGTTGGCGAAAGATTTTGTAAATTGTCTTCTGCTATTTTGCCAATCTCTGGGGGCGTGCAATTATTTATTTCGTCCTTTTTGTTGACAATTTGAAATAATTTATTGCATAAATCAGTCTGAATTTTAATCATAATTACATATAACGCCGCTTATATTTAAATATTTAAAATGTTCACGAAGTTGGCCGAAGACAAGGCAAGATCTTCATCGACATTCCGAAGACGTCCGAACGCAAACGAAGTTGGCCGAAGACAAGGCAAGGTCTTCATCGACATTCCGAAGACGTCCGAGCACAAACGAAGTTGGCCGAAGACAAGGCAAGGCCTTCACCGATATTCCGAAGATGCCGCCTTTTTAACATAATTTTTCATTCTTACTGATTATTGAGACTCTAGCGATGTCTTTAAAAATGAAAATATTGAGGCAAATACGTACGCAATGCAACAGTATGTAAATAAATTAAAAACTTATGAAAATATTCATAATACTTTTATAAATAAATGCCCAAAATGGGGTATAAGGATCTATGCAAAAGATCATATTTCTGTTGTAAGAAAATATGGATTTTGAGATATTTTCAAACAAAATGAATTTCATCCCTACAAACACTTTTATTTAGACCCTGCATCTAAGGTATTTAAAGGGTTATTGCGCGTTTCGAGCTTTGGCACATAAAGTTATAGAAAGGACAGTAAAATCAATTATAATATTTTAACGTGTAAAACTAAGCTGAAGAAGCTATTTCACGCAGTACGTAAAGAGAATCAAATTTTAACAGTTTCAAATGTTGTTAATGAAGGTGATTTATCTTTTGTATTTAAAATGATGGAAATCAGTATATACAGTGTTAAAAATATGTAAGCTTGGACGGTAGTTCAATTTGATAAACTGAATAAGTACCTTTAGGTTATATTGGTTAAAAACGATGTTCGGCGTTAATTAAATGCAGACAATTTGTTCGCTCCAGCCTCCAGACGTTGAATATTCCTGATCGTTTTCTTTAGAGTACAACAACACTCAGACAGAGATTGTCTGTCCAGCTAGGTTTACCGATGTGCCATGTGCAACTTTTGGTTTTGTTATGAAAAAACGTTATTAATTTCTATAGAACACATGGAGAGATTTATTTTAATGAAAGGTAGATGATGGTCATGTTAGCTATAATTTCGTTTGGGCTTTATTAAAATTTTTCTGTTCGTAACATATTTTAGTATGTAAAGTAAGCATACTTTTGGTAGGAATTTCAAAAAACTTTCATAATAAAATTTTTCTCAAATTTAATTCTGAGTACATATGAATTCTTTATAAATTTGTTTAAACTCAGTAGTTGACGAAATATTGGCGAAATTCGATTTTTTCACTGAAGTAAACTTCTACTTCCGGTCTGCCGAATTTACTGAAAATCTAATCAAATCTTGGACCGCTTACCCAAAACGGAGAAAACATACAGGTCTCGAAGGCGATAAAGTATCTAGGAGTAACGCTAGACTCGAGACTTACCTGGAATCGACACCTGGAAAACATCACGAAGAATGCGGTATCATCTCTAATGATAACTAGACGCTTACACGGGAAGCAATGGGGTTTAAGGCCGGACATGTTGTACTGGACATACAACATGGTGGTAAAACCGATTTTAACGTATGCCTCTCTAGTGTGGCGGCTCAAGACACAACAAAAAAGGCTATTTTACAACTAGGCAAGGTGCAAAGACTTGCCTGCTTGGGCATAACTGGATTAATGCGGACCACGCCAAATACAGCCATGAAGGTCCTCTTAGGTCTCCCGCCTCTTCACCTTGTTATACATGGGGAGGCTTGGATGGGGAAATTTAGGCTATAGCTGAAAAACACCAAGACTAATAAAACGGCGGGACACATGGCAATTGTAGACCTTGTGGGTGGAGAAGTCTTAAACATGAGAACGGACCACATGGTAAAGCAATATAGCCTAAACAGACCATTCGAAGTAAACATTCCAAAAAGAGTCGAATGGGAGAATGGTATGCCAGGTACCAGCAGGCGGGATCAGACCTGGTACATAGATGGGTCGAAGATGGCAGCTGGTACGGGGGCTATGCATCTGTGTTTCAGGCAGAGGTGTATGCCATACTTCAATGTGCTATAGGAAACAATAGGAATGACGTCAGTCACCGGCGAATTCTTATATTATCTGACAGTCAAGCGGAACTAATGGCGATATCAAGCCACGAGGTGTCGTCAAGACTGGTCTGGGAATGCCTCGAAGAACTCAAATTGCTTGCAATCCGGAGTAATGTAAAGCTGATCTGGGTGCCAGGGCATGAAGGGATTGAAGGCAATGAAAAAGCTGATAAACTCGCTAGGAGAGGCTCAAACGTATGACCCGAAGTCACGTTAAAAACTGGATTTATGAAAAACACAAGCATCACTGGGCAACAATTCCAGGACAAAATCATGGCAAGGGTTTATTGGCCACCCATGTAACAAAAGAGCCGCAGAACTACACATGAGCAGGGAACGGCTGCGAACAACAATGGGTCTTTTGACTAGTCATGTACCTGTTAAAGTGCATCTCAACAGGATAGGCCTATATGATGGAGATCTTAGTTGTAGACTCTGCAATAAGGAACCAGAAACAGTCGGGCATATTCTGGTAAACTGTGAGGCATTGGATTACAGGAGGCAACGCATCTTTGGGCAACCGAATGTAGATCCAGAGATGCTCAAGAGACACCCACTGAAGGACCTGTGCAGACTCGTACAGAACACAATATTACTGGAGTGGATAACATAGAAAACACAGGTTGAGCACAATAAGCCTTATTGGCTGCAGTGCAAACTGGTGATGTTAGTCAAACACGCCTGGAAAAATAAAAATCACATCTCAAGAGGGAAATTACACACGTATATACAAAATTTGGAATTGATATCTACAGCGGTTTGACCGCTAATCGTGGTACACACACACACACACACACACAGAGAGAGAGAGAGAGAGAGAGAGAGAGAGAGAGAGAGAGAGAGAGAGAAATTTTTTGAAAACCATTTTTTTTTGGTATCAGGGGACTTCAAAATGTGGACATCTGCAAATATCTCGAAGTTGAAAATTTTTCATCATCACAATACTTACTTATACTACGTATAACAAAGTAAAAAACCTTTACCTTGCATGCGAGCTAGAGTGCATGTATTGAAACGAACGTTATTGCCAGTATTTATACACATGTGGGCAGTGGGCACGTACTGTTCGACGCTCGACGACTGACCGATACCATCATTACGATCATAAGATTCCAATATAAGGCATGTTGCAGGGGTTGTTATCTTCATTTTTAGGTACTAATATTATAAATACTCATTCGTAATATTCTTAAAAAAGTATCTTAAGTTAATATTATAAGAATTCCTTCAGATTTATTATTTTTATGATTGAATTTAATATGGTTTCGCTGAAGGTCTACTTGTCGGCTCGCGTATGTATATCTGTTAGGTAGGTACGGTTTGGCAACTGCTTTCGTGTTATGTACGGAAAGCCGCATGCAAGATAATCGTAAGCCAAACCTGTATAGATAGATGATGATGAGGAACAATAATTATCTAATTAAGAGGCTTACCTGATTAGCCATATTTGAAAGATTGATCATTTTCATGAATAGTCTTTCGCATCGATCTACTGGTCTATACAATTTTACCCAGACTTTCCAGATGGGTCCAGAAACTCTCTTCGCAAAACCTGAAACAAGTAATTCTCAGCACTAAATTTGGTACTTATTGTACACACACACATTATTTATAAATATAATTACTTTCCGAAGTTAGATATAATAAGTGCAAACACTATAATTCACGAAAATACATAATAATAATAATAATTGTATTGTTCTTGTTTGCTTTAATACATAGCCCAATCATTAATTAAAATACCGGTTAGTAAAAGTTTGCGTTTTTGCAATACCGGTTAGCACTAATCCTTAACTTACTTTAGAAGTATAATTAAATGGTGGCTGTTAAGATATTTTTGCTAGTGAGGACTAAGCAGTATTAAAAGAATTTTACTTTCACTACGGTTCTGAGAATCTATACCAATTTGTGAGAATATTGATTATATCAATTTATATCAACATTTGTTTCCCGTAATTGTATTTAACAGCACCTTAGTAGAACAAGAACTGCAAATAAAAATAAAACATGAAAGAAATTCTATAGAAGCTGCAAGGTCAAGCTCGTGCATATTTGTTGACGTATTTTAGAGAAAATCAATGATTATTCTTAATTATTTAGTTACCTGAGTGTTTTACTCGAAGTTGGAAAAATCGACCCTAAATAAGATGAACACTATCCTTGTACAGTTACGGACAATAAAAACTGGGACAGTTTTTTTGCCTAATGTGGTGTGACTTTCGAAAACAAACGTCAATAACTTATGTCAGAAAAAATGGTTAAATTATTGTCCAAAAACACAAAGCAAGACGGAAATGGACTAACAATAGTTTATTCAAAATAACATTTTCTCATAAGTATGTTATTAATATTTAGTCATTCCACCATTTCGATTTACAACATCTGCTACTCTTCGCGGCATAGAATTAAATAAACTTAAACAGTATTCGACCGAAATTTCATCCCACGCATTATTTGTGGTAGAACATTTCTTCTTTGGATATTACTAGACAATAGTTCCCACACGTTCTCCATTGGTGTTAAATCCGGGCTACAACTTGGCCAGTCAAGCACATGAATATTATTTGCATCAAACCATTCAGTCACTTGATCAGCTCGATGGATTGAGCAGTTATCTTGCTGAAAAATATATCCTTCGGGAAATAATTGTGACACTGAAGGCACCATAATATTTTCTAAAATTCTAATATATTCAATATTATTTAATCGTCCTTCAATATGCCAAAAAACACCCGGTCCACGAACTTATATCCAGGCCCACACATTAACCGAAAACCGGCCAGTTTTATTATTTTCAGACACATACGGTTCATCGAATCTGGTGTTTCTGAGCCGATAGACACGAATTTTACCATTATAACCGGATTGAAAATTTTTCTCATCACTAAAGATCACCGTGTTCCAAAAATTTTCATTTTCGCCCATATGTTGTAATGCAAATCCAATTCGGTTTTCTTTGTGTCCAACATTTAATTTAGGTTTTGTGCTGCTGCATGAAAACGCAGCTCAAACTCTTTAACACGTCGGCGACCAGTTCGAGTAGACCCAGGAAAATTTATATCTTCAACGGTCTGAATCACAGTCGAAAATGGATTAACACATTCACCAAATCCAAATCTTGTTCGGGAGTTGAAATTCTTTTACGTCCTGATCCTGGATTTCTGTTTATATTTCCTTCATTTCTCCATTTTCTAACAATTTTAAACACTGTATTTTTATTAATGTTAAATTGTAGCGCAATCTGTTTAATAGATTGTCCATTTTCTGCATTAGTAATTATTCTTGCTTTATCAACAATATCAATTACGAAAACATGTATCGTTGACAAAGTGATGACATTTATGAAGTTATGACTACTATGTTCTATTCGTTAAAATTTTAAAAGCCAGCAATAGCAAAAAATAAAGCAAAATTGTCCCAAAGAGTTGTCCCACTTTTTTCTGTCCGTAACTGTACATAACATTTTTGATGATAAAATATTTTAAAACCAATTTCGAACAACTTAACAATTAAAAGGCATAATTTGTGGTCACAGAGCACGTTTCTAAAGTAATTCGAAACAAATGTATTCAAGACAACTGGATAGTCCAAACATTCCAGTGTTAGGCATAGGAATAGTTTGCTCATACTATTTCGTTGACAACCCAGAGTTCAAGGTTGCTGGAGATTGTGCTCTTTATTGTATAATATTTAATGAATATTGGATGCACAAATTCAAGAATCTGTCGTTTACAATGCTGACATGCTGATGGAACAAGATGGCGCACTACTTCTTACTATAGAAACAACAATGCCGACCAGATCAGTATACTTGTTGGCTTTGTAGTTTAAAATGAACTTTAACTGAATATTCAACAGTTGAAAAAGCGGGTACACTTTAAAATAATCTGTAAAGACATGTCGGCATGTAGAGCAAAATATGATAGTTATGTTGAAGACAAATTGCATATTTTAATTACGTTGCAAATAAAATTTTGGGTATTACAAATAAATTTAATACGGTTGTTTAAAAATGACTACTAATCAAACAGCTACAAATCTGTGCATGTAGATTTCTTTGCATCTATAATAGATTAATTAAACAAATCATTGAATCATAAATTCTAAAGTTTTTAACATATTTTTAGAACAATAGTGATTATATATAAGTCATAATCTTTAGATAGCTTAAGTTCGCTTATAGGTTGAACGTGATTTAAAACGTGTTGCCAAATCTAAACATAAAAATTAATCAAAGCAAGTTATCCATATCTAGATGTTCATAATATTTTAATATCGTAGGCTTCCATAATAGACTGTTTGAGATTATCGCAGTAGTAGAAGCCTAGAAGATGTTCATTAGCATAGTGGACAAAACGTCGACCAAAGGTAAGTTTTTGTAATTAAATCTTTTTAATTAAATTATCAGTGTCAAGCAGAATATTATAATTGCAATTCTTAAACATTTAAAAGTGCTCTCTCAGGAACATATTACATCTATATTCTGAGGCCTGAGTCCATGAAGCTTGGTGATATGTTGATACACAAGCTCATACATATATGTATGTATGTACAAAACTATTATACCCGAGTTATAATATCATTAGAACAACATTATTTTGCCTATAATTTACGTGAACACTGTGTTTTATAGTTACATTCTTTTGACAAAAAACATGCTGAAAGAAATATTAATTATCACATTTTACTTATTATTTTACAAAGTATTTTTTACATATTCATTCTGCAAATCAGCCACTTATTTATGACATGAAAGATTATCATCTAGCTTAAAGAAAATATTAATAAAATTAGAATATACAAAGGGGCCACTTGAAAAAATATTTTATAATTATATTTCGTTTTATGAGACAATGTAATTGATCTCAATTCGAGCGGTAACTTTATTTTATCTTTAACTAGTTGGCCCGGCGGACGTTGTTTTGTCCATTTCCGGTAGGTGGCGCGATGGTATGTATATAATATATAATAACTCGGCCACAGCGCCACATATCGGGTCCAGATTTTGTAATTTTTTTTTGGCACTAAAGCAACATATATTGTAAATATGAGTCATTTTGATCCATAAATTTAGAGGTTATTAATAACTTGATTACAGCGCCACTTATCGTATCCTAGCATAGCTATAAACCATCGTCTCAACAAATTTAAATTATGGGAATATGACTTACGTCGGTCAAGTCGTTCAGAAGTTACACGATCACTAACAGACGCACCAACGCTTATATATATATACAGACTGTTTCATAATAAACAATTCAATTTATTGAACATCAGATGATTAATGGTGCTAAACAGTCATTTAATTTAGAAATTCAAATAAAATTAATACGAATAAGCGGGGCTGTTTTTGATGGGCAGATGCTAAGCTGCTAGAGGTACAATGTGAGAATGTTTAGAGTTAGCGATTAGTATAAGCTAGTTTCAGAGCATTCACGTTGCAAGATTCTAGATTACCAAAGCACTATGTGAAAATGTATGTTTTGGTGAAATAGAGACGGCATCGTATTAATAAACAAATTATCCAGAATCAATAATTTTTTTTATTTAAAGGAACAAGATGAATATTTATTCAGCTATCACTATATATGTATAAGTATTTCACAAGCATTATAACTCTAAAGTGAGTATAAATGTTTTTTTGTAGAATATATATATATACCTATATATGGTATGTTGTGGAGCCCAATATATACATGGGTCGTTCATCCACCAGGCACAAACATTGGGATTGAAAAAGTATACTTTTGTGGAAATTACATTATTAATCAAAATCATATTGGGGAGACCATGAGGGGAAAAGAAATTTATTGATTAAACCATTTATAGACCTATAATACCTTACGAAGCCAAGGTAATGTAAATATGACGTTAATAATCCCTTAGATATACAAATACATATTTCTCGTTTGTTGAGGAGCCAGGCGTAGTTGCCGTATTGCTTCTATAAATATTCGTTCACCGCTTCTGAGCTATCTCGAGACGGTCTAAAAAAATACTTGTCAGCGGTGTTTACAATACGATAAGACGAAGAAGCATGTTTATATTTTAGATTGGTCATTTTTATTCCTTCCACATGTAACTGTTTAAGCGTAATACCAGGGCATTTAATTCGCTTTTGTTTTAACTTTATTCTCTCTTACTAAAATTGGAAAAAGTCTACTTTCTTCTTATTTTGAAGTTGTACATTAATTTGTAAACTTTGCAAAATTGTGAATTTTTTATACGATCATAAAAAAATTAAAGATTACGTCCTGTAGATATCATAAATATGAAGGTAATCCGAAAATCCATATGACATAATTTCAATAGAATAAAAAATGATATTACTACAATGTATGAACTACGTATCTATGTACGGACGCCTGTCAATTCGACCACGGGTACCTGGATAATGTTTCAGTCAAAAATGGTTACGTTAATCCCACCCTTCAGCTAGACCATGTAAGGGATGGTCATTGAAGGGGTATATATATATATCGGCCATCATAATTATGTTTATTATTTAAAAAGCTTGGGTTTATCTATCAAAATGATAGATAAATGTATGTTAGGTAGGTTAAGCAAATCAGAATTTGTAAAAAGTTTGTCGTCGCTGTATTTATTATAAATTAATTTTTGTACATATTTTGATACTTATATTGACGAACTATGAAATGTGATTCCTTTGTAAAATAAAATTTTATATTTTAAAAGGCTGATTTTTATTTTCCAATACGTGTTTCAAAATTGTGGCAATATTATCTTTTAAAAGTTGAGGTCGTGGTCGAACTGCAGGGTCGGATTAACGCCAGGTCATTAGCGTGGTCGAATTGACGGCCGCTATGTACAATCGGTCTAGTAAAAGTGGTTCGTAAAGAGGATTAATATAATTACATACGGAAAACAAACAGATTGCTTAGTAAGTAAGGGATTTTTGACCATTCTAACGTTTCTTTTTGCATCATTAGAATGCTTCCTAAATTGATTCATTACCTGATATAAAGAAGGCAAAATGAACAGGTTTTTAATCTTCAACAGCTTCACGAATATAATCATATAATGTTAACAATTATATAACCACCATTTTTGGATTAAGATCGTCATGACTACGAGTCCAAGAGAATATTACATATGGTTAAAAGTAGACAACGGACGGAATCCACTAAGAGTTCTTGCAATGAGTAATAGCTTAAAAATTTCAAATGATCACAAAAAACGAGAACAGATAGTTAAAGTAGGCGAAGAAGACCAGGCAATTACTTATGACTTTGTTTTGGCCGCGAAGATAATTAATGCATACGATGGTAAAACACACACATTTAGAGCAAGTAGTTTAGTATCAAGAAGACTATTGTTTGTCTATCACGAACAATCGTTGAAAGACATAAAACGATTAATTAACCTTATAGAAAATCACTGAAATTCACAAGTATCTAGTTTAGGGGTAAAAGCATAATTGGGAAGAAATGTGGCTAACCAAAACTTTTGCCGCTTACAGAGTTAGTGACGTCAAATTTTAACAATTTAATGTAGATGAAGCTAAGAGGCGCATGAAAAATTAACACAGAATTATCAGACAAAAGCAAAAGAATATAGACGGTTAAACAAATGTGTTTTAGCATGAACGATGCTACTAAATAGTAAATAAGATGCAGTACTTAAGAGTAAAAACATACTCTAGCACGGTTTCGCAAATTTAACAGGAAAAACGTTTATTTAAAAGAGTAATAACAGAGGCAAAGGGTAATAAATCGGTACCAATTCTATTCTCCAAAATATATAAGAAGCCAAAACTGTCAGTCAAAACTAGATTTAATGACAAGTCCCGAACCATCTAGTCGTCAATCCAAAAGTAAAATTTTGTTTTGTGGAACTAGTACAGACTTTTTTTTAAGTTCCAGTGTGTAATAACTGAACAGACACAATAAAGAAACGGAAATAACTTATAATAATCTTATTAAAGAACTGCTGCAGGACAAAAATAAATATAAATAAACATAAAACTTGTAGCTTTAACAATAAAACTAAGACTAATTTATTGAAAATTTATAATCAACATATTTTTAATATTTATAATAGAAAACAACATAATTATTTTGTTGTAATAGTAAACGGGCTCCTCTATATTTTTATAAAGTAATGACACTTTACTGTTGTTCAATATTATTAATTTTACTATATTGATATATTTAAGCTACAAATTTCAAGTTCTATAGAAATATTATATACATAGATGTGGGATTAAATAAATAAAAAGGTAAGCGGATATATTGCTTTAATTCCCGGCAAGCAACTCTGGAAATTTGGTGCACCGCTTATATTAGAACTGAAAATTATCTGCCTGAACATAATTAAAAATGTTATTCGAGTTAGTTTGATATGTTTATACTTTACAGAACGAGACACATACAGAAAGTTTATCTTAATTAATTTGCAAGAGATTAACTTGCGAAAATGCTTATTCTTATTTTTCTATCTACAGAATAGTAATTTGATCTGCAAATTAATGTAAACTAATTTGTATGTAGTAGCCCACAATGTATAAGAAGTATTTATGTATCGCAATCATAACACAACGCAGCATTGCCACATTGCTGGCTCCACAGAATGCTAAACGTATATAGGTGTGTTTGGTGTATATACGTCTACACGAGACGACATCTACAGTGAATTCTATTTAACTATTCCGCGTATCTTGTAGGGGTAAAGGGGTCGTTATTAAGCCTTCTTGAAATTTTGTATGGGAAGTTAGTATCACATAACATAATGAATACTGACGAAATAAACGAAAAACGTTGTGGAGCCCAGCGGTGGGCTTAATAACGTATTTTCGGGCTCAACAAAGTACCACTTGTATGTTGATCGGGCTGCATAATGACCGTTTATATGTCTATATATATATATATATATATATAATCGTCCAAGAAATTTAATTATATATATATGCACATGAATATGTGAATAAGGTCAAGAAAAATTTAGAATTATTTATCATATACAGCACATGGACGTTTCGGTGCTTATATACGCTGGTATACCAGCAATACTTTTCATCTGTTACTTGCTATATGTATATGTATATGTATATCAGTACAATTTAAAGGAGTCGAGACCGAAGCCCGTGGTAGTGTAGTGGATAACACACCTGACTAGTAATCAGGAGATTTTGGGTTCGATTCCTGGACCGCTGGGTAATTTTTAAAGATATTAAAAATTACCTAATTAACAATTAAACTAATTTTAAATTAATTTGAAATTAGTATTGACCTCTAAATCGTCCAAGAAATTTAATTATATATATATGCACATGAATATGTGAATAAGGTCAAGAAAAATTTAGAATTATTTATTATATATATATATATATATATATATATATATATACGTTAATCGTCACAATTTTCGTTATTATAACACATAAAAACTCTCACTTTATCACACCTGCTAACTTTTGGAAATCGTTGGTTATTTCATTTGGACTTTCAAAACATTTTGAAGACATAAACATTAAAATCAGAAAAGCTTTTACAAGAATATATAGAAACGTTTTACGCAACGTTAGTACTTCTTTGGAAAACAGAATACTCGTGCATCGCACAAAGTTGTGGTTATGTTAAACATATTCTTTAATGAAATTTGTTTTTCACTTTAACAATCGTCATTTATAAATGTAAATATAATTTTTATATGATATTTAGACATATTGTTTAATTTTTGACCTTATCCCAAGCAAATCTAAATAAGAGGTGTACCAGAACCTAAGAAGTAAATCACTGCCAAAACTCATACGAACATTTAAAAATGTTATGCTCTTAGGAACAAGTTAATAATTAAACTGTTATAATTTTATCATTCATCAGCAGCTTAGCATCCACAGCATATATATATTTTATGGCTGTACCCAACGTGTAGCAATGTTACATTTTCATCTTAAATAAGAAATTTACCATTTTGTAGCATTGTTGCAGCTACAGCAATATATTCATAAGAACGCGAACTTTCCCATTTCTGGGCAACTTTTCCAATTTTTGCTTCCGTAAAAATCTTGTTCGAACTATTACGAACATTTTGAAAAAAAATTAGCCAAATCGTCCAGCCGTTCTCAAGTGATGCGCTTACCGACGAACAGCATTTAATTTTTATTTACATAAATGAAAGAAATAAGAGAAAAATGGCATTTCCGATTAATTAATGAATTAAAAATATCGTCAGTCCATATTTACTTGGAATGAAAGTGTACAAATTACGTAAAATACATTGAATGAAAAGGTAGTTTTGTCGGTGAGTAATGAAAATGAAAAATATAAATGGATGTTGTCCTTTAGCCAAATTTTAATTTGCTAGTATTTTCATATTTCTAATATTTGAAAATACTTTCCACTTGAAAATTTGTTTTCGTACACTACTACGAATACGGTATGCATATTTTAATGCCAATTTTGATAATGTTTTCAAAGTTATTCCACCACGCTAGAATTTTGACCAATTTATTATAATAGTTATACATAAGTCATAAGTTTTTTAAATTGTTGAAATAAAATTTGGTAATCTGAACAAGTTTTGATAAGTTTATTGGGTTACAATATTTTAGACGCATCTATTTTCCATTTTAATCTCGCTAGATTTAAAAAAATTATAAATATGCGATTATCCAGATATATAAAGTAACACTGAAGTAGCAATTAAATTGTTTTGTCTGCGGAAGATCAAATATTCAACAGCATAAGCACAATATTACACGGACAATATAAAAATGCGCTACTTACTTAAACATTTTTGTATACGGTTTTTATTGCTCCAGGAGCATTAAATGTGATGAACATTGCTATGTCATTTAAAGTTGCTATGATTTGGTGATACAAAACATTTCATTGTTGCTGTTTTTGCTGCAACAAAACTTTTCTTTTGTTTGGAAAGCAGTTTGTCTTCTAATATGAGATTGAGATGAGTTTTAAATTGTGTAGAGGTACACAAAATATTGGCATATACATAATGGGGGGAAATGTTATTGTATACCGTCAGAAATAAATTTATTTCTCAAAATCTGCAAAATCATCTAGCTTGTGAAACGATACTGATTTTGAGTAGTCACTAAGGGATTTTGTGGTGGAATTTTATAGAATCGTTTTACTATTTTTTGCACCTTCTGTCCACAAATGATAAGGAAGCGATGTAATACTTTATTCAAGTTGACTAGATAAATATTAATTTTACGAAACAATTGATGTATGTATGCTAATTAAATCTAAGCAATATGTGCGTCAAAAACACTTTTAGTAATGTTCTTAAATCATAAATTTATTTTTCACTAATTATAAATGTCAGATCAATTTATAATTAAATTTTACAGATATTTTGTTCAATTTATGTCCAGTAACCTAATAATTTGTTTAATTTGTGTGTATTATGCTTTCAGTCACATTCATTATTATACATTTTGCATAATTGGGGTACCTTCTGGGGTCACACTTCACTAGTCCTTAGAGTATGTACTGGTCGAAGAAAGCCTGTATGCCACGTTATATTCATAATGAGGTACCACAAGGATCGATATTGGGACCAATTTATTTGTGATGTATGTTAATGATCTCCCAAAAATATAACATCTAAACAAAGTTGTCTCTACGCTGATGATACGTCTTACGTAGTAACTGGAAAGTCGATTGACGAAATTGGAAAAGAGAGCAAACGGGTAATCGAAGAAATAACAAAATGGTTCCAAGATAATGAACTAAAATTAAATGAACAGAAAACTCAGCATCTCTGTTTCTCAGCAAGAAATAAACAGTCATCCCACGTCATTCGATATCTGGGGCTCACGATTGACAATAAACTCACCTGGGACATGTACATATCAGAATTAGCTAACTCGCCAACGATAGCTATATATACCATAAGAAGACTGAAGACTATTGCTACCCATGCCGCTTCAAAATCTGCCTATTTTGCGAACTTTCACAGTAGGATAAGCTACGGAATTTTGTTTTGGGCACATCACCTGCAGCAACAAGAATCTTCTGCTTGCAAAAGAAAGCGATTAGAGCTCTTTGTAATTTGAAATATACGGATGGTTATAAGGAACATTTTAAACAAGAAAGAATACTGACCTTGCCTTGCCTATTTATACTTACATGTATAAAATACGTTAGAAAAAAACAAGAAAAGTATATATTGAATGGAGGGCATCATAATTACGAAACCAGCCACAGAAAAGAGTTCCAAATCACTGCCTGCCAATGACACAACGGTATGTAGACTATTGGGGGCCCAAACTGTATAACAAAATCATGAACCATATTGAAGAGAGGGAGAAATTATTCATAAAAAAGTGGAGGATATTCAAAGTTATGGCAGTTTTTATTCAATAGAAGAGTTCTTAACTCTTCTATTGAATAATGATGACTTAGAAGATTAATGGCTTTTAAATACTTAGAAAGGTGCATTATATACACATTATTGTTTTGTTGTTGTTGTTTGTTTTATTGTCATATACAGCTAACTGTGCATTTTTAATTAATTTTAATTAATTTACTTACTTTCTTGTAATGGTAATTACAACGAATAAAGTATTATTATTATTATTATTATTATCATTATATACTTCGATACCCTTGACATAGTGTCAAACAACCCAACTAATGATAAAAATAGCATAGTCTTCTGATAAAATTCCTCAATTTTGTGGGCAACAACGAACGTCACCATGAGGCACATAAAACCACTACGCATTATTTGATTCAAGAGTGATAGAAAGATAATATCGCGGATATGTTTTAATTAAAAATTAATTATTGGAAATTTCTGATCTACTGCAACCACAGACATTCGTTTCAAACTCGTTAATTTTCATCAGTACGGTGTAACCAATTATTACACTGTCTGCCTTGTTGCGATGTTTGTTATTGTTCTCGAAACTGAATATCTTTTAACAGAAAGTATAATTGTGTCTACCTATTTTTTTTATTAGTTGACTATGTTTGTCGGTAAAGTCACTAAGTCAAGATGACATTTTAGAATAGTATTTATACGCTTCAGCCGTTGTGTAGTAGGAATTCAGTAACCAGTTAATTTGTAAAAGTATTTTTCACGAATATAAGCAAAGAGTTTAAAAATCGCGAGAAAGATATTCTTTTTATTGCTGTACAATATATATTCTACATGTTTATATCACGCTATTTATTACATTCCAATTTGTACGAACACTTAAAAGAGAACGTTAAAGTGCGAGTTTGATTTCTTGTGTAATATTAACGATAGATAATTTTAGAAATGGTATATTTTTACCGTGCATTCGTCCTATTGAAGTAGTCTCTATCAATCACTCTTAAGTAGTGTTTTAGAGTTCAAGCTTATTTGTCAGTGATTTATTATATTGTCGATTAAATATGGTTGATTAATTGGCGACTGTGTTTTCTCTAATATATCTGTCTGGTTTTAATCACTGGAAATGCATTTGTACTGTTCTCTTTCAGTATATTAATTTGAGTAAATGGAGCTAATAGATAATCAGTTACTTCAGTATTGCACTAATTATTAAATACGTATTGGTGTGCTTATTCAGAATATATTAATTTTTCACTTTTGAATACGAGATCTATGTTACACAAATCAATAGATTTTTATATTATTTGTCTTCATTATTTTTTAAATATGCTTTCATTTTAATTCTTAATTCGCGTGGTACAAACTATAACTTTTAAAGTAAGTTAAAATGTATCATAGTTTCCTATTAAAACTATTAATTGATTAGAATACCATTCCTTCAATTACATTATTATCTGTGGTAGCCAATGATTTTGATATGAAATTGGTAGCTTGAATGACATATTAACCTAATAGTACTAATGGTTGGAATTTTGCGCGTTAAATAAACATGCAGTACAAACATTTTCAGCAATATAAAAAGAATGCTTTTAATCACGTGATCATACATTAAAGGCAAAATTACAATTTTTATAGAAATACCTGAAGAAAATAATGATATAATAATAATAATTTATAATCGACTAATCATTGCTTAGAACATAATCATAAATTCAATACTAATTTTACAACTTTACATGTTTTAGGTACAAGTAAAAAACTTAATGTGCTAGAAGGTTTAGAAATTAATAAATGTAATAAATTAGGTATAATATTAAATGATCAACTATATATAAATAACTCCCCCCTACTAAATTTAAAATTTAAACATGTCCACCCCCTCTTAGAATGAGATTATGTTTGTAATTTGTATTGATATATATAGGAGCTAATTTGTACTTTGAAATTGTATTTTCATCCATCTGATGAAGCCACAGTGTGGCTAAACATATGTAGTGTGTTAAACATTATGATAATTTTGAAACTATACACTTGTGTTTTATTATATATAAAGAATAATTTATTTAGTCCAGCAGTATCAAACCAATTATAGGACAAAGAAGTAACGTACTTTAATAAAAAAACATATCAATCATCTTCTTATTTGTAATATAAATAATTTATAATTATATACATATATTTATATATAAAGTTGAAGAATTACGTATTTATTGCTGAATTAGAAACAAACATATATCTTCATAATATAAATTCGCAGCACCACACATGGTAACCAGTGACGATCCCCGAAGAAGATTAATTCTCGAAAAAGGCAACCAAAACGTGGAGGAGGAGCGAGAGGAAACCCTGGGAATGTAAAAGTTTAAGCATGATAGGAGATGTTGGGCAATCAATTGTTACATTACATAGCTTCCATATGAAGCGTGCACCATGAAACTCTCGGCGGTCATGTGATTGCAGTAAGAGATTGTAATCGATGCCACGTTCCGGATAAATTCCCGTGTCCTTGAAAGATAAGTATTTCAGGAATCGCCGCTGTACTCTCTCAATGGCTAGTTGTAGATATATGTACTGAGGTGACCATACTTGTGATGCATATTCTAGCTTGACGACAAAACTGAAATACAAAGCCTTCAGAAGCAGTGGATTTTAAAAAACTTAAAACTGCGCAAAACAAAGCCCAAAGCCTTTGAAGCCGAATTGCAAATGAAATATATATGACTGGAGAAGCTCAAATGTGTGTCAAAGAACACGCCAAAGTCCTTTATGCTGTCCACCCGCCTAAGCCGGTTGTCCTCAATGGAATAGGTAGATGGTATATTAATGTTTTGCGAGAATAAGACATATAACAACATTTACTTACATTTAGTTTCAAATTGAAGTTGGAACACCAAGTCGATATACGATTCAAGTTTTCTTGAAGACGAAGTACATCGTTCCAAGCTCGTATAGAGCAGTAGATCTTTATGTCATCCGCATATGCGAGAACATTGCATATTATTGATTTAAACAAATCGCTGGTATATAGACTAAATAACAGAGGTCCTAAGTTAGAGCCCTGTGGCACCCCGGATGAAGGAGTAAACTCAAATGACTTGAATCCATTGTAAAGTCAGTGTAGATCACGTCTAATTGACCATTAGCATCCAGTTAATGAGAGACAGCTTGAGTTATAGTGAGTAGGTTCGTAACTGTACACCGTCCACGAATAAAACCATGTTGACGTTCAGAAATCAAAGATTTTATATTGAACGCTATGCAGGAACAAATTACGTTTTCAAAAACCTTTGCAAAGTTGGGTAGGATGGATATTGGGCTGTAGTTCACAACTCTAGTTCTGTCATCTGTTTTAAAGATTGGGCTTATTATTGCTCTTTGCAAGCGCCAAGGAAAGCTAGCTGAAGTATTCATTATTATAGCCAGAGGCTGAGCTAAAGCAAGTCTGGCATTGTGAACAAATATACTTGGAATTTGGTCATCGCCAGCTGTATAATCTTGATTGAAAGACGACATTATTCGTATTAGCTCGTCTTCTGAAACACTGGATAATGTAAATGGAACTTGATGTGGTTGAGAATCATCAAATGAGAATTGAGAGCTATGCTGATATACGGATGAAAACAAATTAGCAAAGGCGTTAACTATATCTTGTGGCAAGTCAATTTGTTGGTTGTTATGATATAGTATGTTAGGTACACGTGAAGTTCCACGCCTACTATTTATATATTTAAATACTTCCTTAGGATTTTTGAAGATTGGCAATTCCACCCCTTCCACGTGTGATTTATAAGAGTCCGCAATCAATAATTTACATAAGGTTTGTTCGGGTTTAATTTTGAACGGTTCCAGAACAGTTCCCGTCAGGCGCGTTTGCAAAATCGTTTTAGATTTCGTAAATGCGCATGACGGGAACATAAACGCGCATGACTAGAACCGTTCTAGAACCGTTCAAAATTAAACCCGAACAAGCCTATAGACTCCTTAATCTCTTAAACTCGATGTGAAAATAATTGCTTTTTGCTGTCTTCCATCGCCGCCTGTAGTAAGCCTTCAACTTTAGGTAGCGTATGACGTGCTCAGTAAACCAAGGCGGATAAGGGTATTTAGCAGCAGAAATTGTTTTAGGCACATGCAAATCAATAATATGATACAAAGCATCATAAAATTTTTCCAAAGCATCGTTTACGTTATTGCATTCGTAGAGGAAGGACCAGTCTTTATTCAGTACGTCGGTATATAAGTTTTGGTGATTGGCTTTGCGGAAATTATACCTCATATTACTGTTAGAAGGAAAAATCACCTTTCTAGAATAATTACATAAAGAAGACAAAGAAATACATAGCGGCGGGAGATAAGGATCCACGGGTACAAAAGGAGAATCTTCGAGATCAACATCAACGGCACAATCACCAATAGTAAGTACCAAATCCAGTAAACGATTGTCACAATTTGTAACTAAGTTGCATTGTTTGAGTTAAAGAGAGTTCCAGATTTAACGAAAAGTGGTTGTTTTCGAGCAGGAAACATTATTATAAATAAAGTTTGGCATATTAAAGTCGCCAAGTAGAATTACTATGGTTTATCAATAAGAAAAATTTTCAATGATTCGCAAAATAATTCAAAATCGAACTGGGAAGTACTCGGAGGAATATAAACTGCAACAATGTACAAATAATCACTGATGAAGGTGTTTTATTTTCGTTTCTAATTTGAAAATATTTGAATCATTAAAAAGTAATTACATAAAAGGAATTGTATACGTTTTAAATGTAAATAATAAAATATTTAAATATGTATCATACCTTCGGTAAACCCGGTTTTAAATCTGTTCTGAATTTACTAAACAAAGTGATATTTTAAATAAGAAAATATGTTTAGATTTTATTTATTTCTTTACTCTAAAGGTAGAGAATATGAAGGAAAATAAAAAAAATTAAAAACCAATGCAAAACATGACAATTAGCTAACTAAAGGCAACTCATTTTGTACGAGCATTTAATAGTAATATGTATTATTTAATTTAACATTTATCATAATATCTATAAGGACGATCTAAAATAACGAATATCTATATTTCTTGATATGACTGTTGATACTATCTGGCGAATTTTTAAGAAAATCACTAATATTAATGCAACCCTACCTTTAATTTCTTGCTTCAAAAACCCAACTGTCTCTTCAGCTCACTTTGCAAATTTAGCTCCTGCCATTTGTATTATTATATTCGGCAATGGAAATTCATGTTACTATTCATGTTGCTTGACATTTTATTTCCGAAATATTTCGTAAAATTAGTGCTAGATATATCATTCAACAAATATTATATTAGTTTTGACAGCGTTTTGAAAATAAGCACGTTTGCACAGACCACTTACTCTTACACAAATTTGAGTAAAATGTATCCAGGCTGAATCGGGATTTGCGACTTGGTTACTTGCTGCTTCTAACATTAAATAAAATCAGTAGAGTTTTTTTTATTAAGTAATGTAGATAAAAATCATGTGTTTATTTACTGAAAAGCACACGGTGTATTGACGTGTCAGTAATTTGTGTTTTTTATCTTCTGTTAGATTACAATTAGTAAAGATCAAGGTATTGTTAAATGTAGAAAGTCTTATTAGTGTTATTGTTAGTGTCACCTACTCCCAAATTACATTAACTCTGATGTCCTTAAATGCTGTGTTTCTTGCTGTTCTATTGATAAAAGTCTGGCTGTTGTATAGAGATAATAGACAATCATAGTTTGTACAGTTTTGATCCTTTTTTAGTGTATAAACTAAACCACGTTTGGCACCTGCACTTCGAGAATCACGATTTGTTATTGTTAATAATTAACGTACCTTAAATTCCTTTGAATTGTTAATTATACACAGTTTATTTTTCATGTATTTTGTTTATTGGCACTCAGAAATACTTCGAGCATCGTCATTTAAACATGTAACGAAATTTTGTAAACTATCGAAATTCTCTGCATAAAAACTAGGAGCTTCCTACCATTACTGGCGAGGGAGGCAGTGACAAAGATGGAAGTTTTTCCCTGTAAAGAGCTGCTCTCGATTGTACTTTTCTGAAAACTTTTTTAAAAGAGGGTACAAATCTATCAATTTCTGGATACCTATCTCTGATATATTCACAGATTCTGTGGAGAGCATGTGCTATACAAGTAATATGCAGCATATAAGGATACGTTTCCTTTAATAGTCTGCCTGTTTTTAACATATATGCGGCATTGTCACCAACAAATAAAAGTATTTTTTCCCTGTACCTGTCGTCCTAATGAAGCATTTTGGGCAAATTCTCGTCAATGGTTAGAGCAACTGTTTCCGCATCAATTATATTTATAACTTTAGATGCTATTACATATGCGTTATATGGAATAGTTGGATGTAGTACACCATCTACAACATTTACCACATAGCGTCCTAATATATCGACAGTTTCGTCATCACTTATCCATAGGTACTGATTTGAAAGATGTCTTCTAATGCATTCTACTGTTTTCGTGAAGCAATTAGAAACATAATATTTGCGTAATGTGGATTCATCAGGAACATTTCGACTAGTATATTTTTGGAGAAATGTTTCCAAAGTGGAATTGTCAAGTTTCTTTAATGGGATATTAGCCGCCATTAAAGCTTCACAGACTTCTTCCTTAAAATTGTCAGCTTCCAACGGGTTCAATTTCTGTGTATGTTTTAGCGATGCTAAGTGACGTTGTACCCTTTTTGGGCATTCTGTAACGATATTTTACAGAGTATGCAATAAATTTCGAAATCACTGACAATGGAGGACATACAATCAGTATGACCCTTTATCCAACTTGCCATTGTTTTACGAAGCCATTTCTCGACGTTCTTCCATATCATAGTAATATAAACAATGTCCTAGATCTAAATAAATGATAATTAAAAATGTATGCGTATATTATTGAAACTTAACAAAATCCAATGCACACTTACGTCGAAATAATTGGGAGAAATAGATTCAATGAAACGGTATTAAACAGGAACTAAAAAATTACGAAGTACGTAATTAACAGTCAACACAATGAAAAAACGAAACTAATGTAAGTATGAATAGGTATATAAATATATAACTTTATTTCTCTTGCGAAATATAAGGTAATATAATATGTTTTAAAACCCCTCACCATCTACGCCGATGAAGATAGGAAGTTTACCAGTTAAATGGACTTCTTTTGCTCGCATTCTCGGGCGTGAACAGATGTTGCAGTTCACCATAGAAATAGTGCTATTCAATAACTGTGTGTTGTTTACATTATTTCTTTGCTCCGTCGTAATTTAAACCTGGCACGTCCGCTGTTTATTCATGACCGACCCTAAAGATACTGTATGCGAAAGAAAAAATAATCACTTACTCATTCATCAAATGCGATTTACCGTTTGTTATAAAAGGAAGATCGGCTCTTCAACATCTATTAAAACATCAATTTAAAAAAAGCATTTACATAATTTCCTTTTAGATGATAAATTTAAGTGTTGTTTGGTCTCTTTCCATGCTGGCATTATGAATGAAAACAGATATCTCAAACTACAATAAAGACAATGTGTTCACCTGCTACAGAGACTGTACTAGAGAGCATCGTCGTTTCCAGGGGATGGAGTCTCGAGTAGCACCAAACTGCGATGTCAGGTGGCAGCATTTCCAAATGTACAAAAATCATGACCATTAACACTGCAGGGGTTACGATTTCCTCTTAAAATTAAGGTCAAGTTTTAACCAATGTTATAAATAATTACACCAATTTGTAGACAAAACTCAAATTTACGTACGCTTAGCAGTAAAATTTTGAATTTCTTCTTATTTATTTCAAACTAAATTCGACAAAATGTCGAATATTGACCTACTTCTGCTGCTAATTATGACAATTTCTAAAATATTTTTAGAAAAAAATATTACTAGGCGTACGTAGATATTCGAATTCTCTTTCATTTGGCATAAAAAAAAATTAAAAATTGATTAATATTTACGGTTAATTTTATGGGGAAATTAAACTATCTACAGAGGTCTCGGCGGCTGGAAGTATAGATCCCTCTTAACTACTAGTACTCCTAGGCTTTTTATAATATAATCTAATTTTAGTTGAGCTAGATCTGATAATTATTCACAGATGAAAGAGTTGCATTGCAAGTGTATCTTGTGTTAATGCACCAAACATATTTTTTGAAGTAATACCGAGTCTGTTGATTATAAATCATTCAAAAGTTCGCTAATGTCCGTGTGAATTTGCCGCTAAATTACATTACTTCTTCCGTCAAACGCCAGATGCGCTCAAGTTTTTCGGTTTGAACCGAATAGAGATGTGTAAACTACCTGGAGCGTTAAGTGATTTGTGCGTGTTTATCTTTTTTAAAATAATTTCACTTTGCCGGTGCCTTTTGCTTAGAGCGCGTTTTTGTTTCCAATTTGTGAAATTCAAGTTGCCTAGGTAGTAGATAGTATGCATTTTACTATTTATAGTAGTAGTTGTAAGTAAAGTTTTGTACTAGTTCTCTGTGTCTAGTTAGGCTGAACAAGAATGCCATGACTGCCTTGTCAAAATGTAAAGTGGTGTTTGCTTTGTGTGGCTTGTCGGCGTTGTGGAATGCATACAGAATTGGTGACAGGACTGAGGCTTGTGGTACTTCGGTTGTGATTGCTGTTTCAATTGATGTTTTATCTTCAATGTGCACATGGAAGGAGTTCTCTGTGAGGAAAGAATTGATGATTTTTACTAAATTAATTAAATTTAATTATATTTTAAATGGTGTCTTCATTCCAGAAGCTATCTATTGCCTTTGACATATTTAGGAAAAGTGTGCTGTTGTTTTACTTTTGTTGAACTTTTCCAGGATAGTTTCTGTGACCCTGTTTAGTTGGGTGATCATGGAGTAGTCTTTTATGAAGCGACGCTGCTCGTTTGGTATACATCTTTGTGACGCTGGATTTAATGTGATATATATATTGCTGATGGAGGAGAGTTTAATAATAATAATAATTTATTCATTGTAATTTCTCTTACAACAAATAACAACGAACACTGCATCCTTGTAATTATTACCCGCCAGTAAGCAGTATTTATATGATATAAATAGTTATAATACAACTATTCATTATATATAAATTCTGACAATTTACCCATGACTGCCGATCCCTAGTGATCACTTAAAATATACATTCTATTCAATAAAAAAATTTCATCGCTTTTCCTTACATATTTTACACAAGTAAGTATAAGTAGACTAGCTTCCAGATAATTCTACTGTAGAAGTTCGCGAAATAAGCATTTTGAAGCGGCATGGGTAGCAATGGTCTTTAGTTTTAGTTCATTGTTTTGACGCCATTGTGTTATTTTCTCTGTCTGCTCTCTTTTTCATTTCTGTCAATCGATTTTCAGGGTACTATCCAAATGTATTGTCATCACAGAGACTGCTTTTTTTTGGTGTTATATTTTTTGGGAGATCATTAATATACATCTGCAATTCTTCTTTTAGATGTTCTGCTTGCAGATTTACGAAATACTGCCATTGTTACACATAATGTGTGCATTAATGTAGCGTAATGAGATTACAAAATTAGGAAATTGTTAACGTAAATCATGCATATAATAATAAATTTCATAAAACAGCTATTTATTTTCTAATAATAATAATTTTGTGTTGCAATTTTTCTGTGGTACTTTTGCGTAACTTCTTTTACTCAATTGTTTATGCTTGTATTGTAATGTTATTAGAGAATAAATACGTTATTATATACATCACAATAAATATTCTCAAATAAAAATTTTAATTTATAATTGTACTGAGAGATTGTCGTCAGCTTAAAATCATAACGTCATCTAAATCAAAATTTAATTGAAAACATTGGCATTTATAAATATTAGGAAAATGATACACATAATAATGTTAAATTTTACAACATTATGCATGCTATTAACACAATTATGTCATTTCTTCATTATGGTAAATATATGCAGATATAAAAGAAAGGCATGTGGTCTTATTAACATATAGTAATTACACCAACGTCATATCAAACTCAAGTAAACAATCAACAAGAAAGTAATTTTTAATGGATAGGAAATATTGACACCTCAATTAATATAAAAAACAAACTGATGGATAAAATTTTTACTATAAAAGCTAACGCCTTGAATATTCCTTTTACACTCTTAAGCCAGTCTTCATTATCACAAGGTAAGGTTCTTTGTTAAACTATTCATATTGCCCACTTCTAAAACATGTACAAAAAATAATAGATTTCATAAAAATCATTTTAAAGAAGCATTAATTGTTTTGTGCTTATTTAATTATCTTTTTATATTTAATAAGAACATGCTAACGTATTTAGAGACTGAAATTAGGCATTTGACATGAAACAGCATTATATTTTCAATATATAAGCCAAAATTTTTTTGCATAATATTTTTTTAAGAAGTAAAAGAAAGAAAATACATTTATATTTCAGTAAATATCAATTGTCTATCATTATCTTATTTCTGGTACAAATATTCATGTTCGCAGTATTACTTTCTAATTTGAGTTTTTATATCGAAACTTGCAAAAAGGACTACATTTTCCTGTACTTTATGACAAACATGTAAGTCTTAACATTGACAAGATCACTGTCTATTTCTTGTGTAATTATTACTTCATTTAGATGAATTTAAAGGAAACAAATGTTGATACTGTATAAGAGCCCTTGATCAAATAAGTCTGCAACTTTCACAAAGTAAACTAACACATAGAAAACACGAGAATCACTAAACAAGCAAGAGAAAAATTGGTTATTGCTACTAGGTTGACTTCTATGACATGACATTTTGATCTCATCTCTATCACTTTTAAGTGCTCAACAAATTCATTAGATAAAATGATCTCAACATGCTCCATAATATTTTTCTTCTGCTCATTGTAATTTACATACGTACATTACTTTGGATAAAATATTATAGACTATGAAAAATTCTTTCAATCGATTTTCATTTGTTGGTTGAAATTTAAAAAATCTATTATGTAGGTTTAGAATTCCTTGCACGAATTATTCATATTACAGTTTGTTTACTCGTCTTTCTCAAACATAGAACATTATTTAAATAGTTTCTGTGTTACATGATTCTTTGCAAACTCATGACAACCGTGTATCATTTTGAAAGAAATTTTATTTACATCGATGGATTTCTAGCCTCATGAGGTTGCTCTAATTTCTAATATTTCTGATATTTTTCCTCCACATTAAAGAACTCTTGAGCCAGCTTGCTTTAACTATTTTACATAAAATTGTTTCCTTCAATTTGTCTTCATTAAAATTTATTTTGTTGTGCTGTTCTACTTCCTGACACTTTTCCTTTACATGTCTTGTTTACAAGGCTTTATTCTTCCTTCTGGTTCTATATATATCGTTGGTGGCTATTGCCTCTAACTTCGCATTCCTTTGTTTCTTCTTTCTTTAATTTTTTTTTATTATGTAGCAGAATCTCCTATTATAAGATTAACATTTTCCAAACAAAAATATCATAAAATGAAAATAAAGACGACACTAGATTTATAATAGTAGTCACGTTATTAGAAATTACAGTTGCCAGTAACGCTTATATAATTTTAAGTTATAGCTACTGTTATACAAATACATATTTAATATGGAAACTGATCAGGCACGGTATAAATACAAAAACGTTTTGAATGTGTGCATGACGTGGAAAAAATTCCTTTTTTTTCGATAATAATAAAACGCAATTAAGAAATTGATTTTTAATGCAATGTAACATTTTTAAATGAAACAATAGTTCTAGATTTTATTAACGATTTTAGAAATTACTTATACTTACTACATTAGTAATAAAAATACAAAATGTATAGGTACGTACAGTAGGATGATACATTATTAATTACATCATTTAATGAAATAAAATAAAAGAAAATAAAGAGTTGAACTGCTCATATATTAAATACTGTTCTATAATGAAGTAACGCTGTGACAAGAACATCTGGTATAAATTTAACACTGAATTCTTATTATAATATATAAAGGTAATTATTATTACGTTTACTAATTTTGATATCTAATAAAGATAAAACTGAAGAGAGTTAAACTAAATTTTGTAAGTTCCCATTATTATGTTCGGTTCCAAAATAGATGTATTATTTTATTTATATCATTCAACACTCTAAATTTAAATTCAAACATATAACATATTCTGGCAATAGCGAATTTACTTTGAAATTACGTAACAACTTCTTATTTTATATCAAGAGAGAGTAGTTTTTAAAATTAATCTTCAAGAAAGCTGTTGAATTATTAATACAGCTTAAAATCATTTTTTTTTATCAAATTATTTTCGAATGATTTATATTTTGAATTTATTTTGTTGAAAGATGTGGCGGATATTATGTTTGCTATACTAAAATAATTTGTGAATGAATGTGTTTTTTCAGATCTTATATCTTAATCTAAATTGCTGTTGTCAAATTTGAAAACAAAAAATACAACCGTGTTTTTAAAAGTTATGCGAGTAGTGGGGTGATTTTTATCTTATCTACGCGAGATATGATGGAAACAGTTTGGAGAAGGTAATATTTTATTTTTAACATATTTAATTCATGTCACACGTCAAACATATTTCAGTAAGGATATGCCACCAAAAAAGTTCGCTAAAAATTCCTCAACCGCTTTTTTCAGGTACATATCCAACGATAAAAGTGTCTTGGTGCCAAATCTAAGCTGTAGGGTAGATGTTGCATCTCTACAAAGCTCGATTACTGTCCGGGCATGAGGGCCTTTTTTGCTGTATAGCAATTTCATGTTCCCTGATTTCTTACTTATAGACTTGTCTTCTTATTAAAACTCCATCGCTATCAGCCTTTCTTATAAATTCTGCATTCTTGCTTTTTGCCAGTGAATATCTCTTTGCATACTATTGCACAGATTCCTGTTTACCTATTATAATTTTCGGAAAAAAATCTTTGTCGTCAACCAAATCCACAAAGTACTCTTCGGAAACTTGTTGCCCAGACACTTTTGCTCAATAGTAAATTGTTTCGGAATCCAACGTCCATAATTCTTATTCATTCCTAAAAGTTCGTATAAAGTTTATATTACCCGATATCTCTACTTCGTAGGCAATCATTCTATTCTTCAATTTGCTACAACCAAAACCTCGACTTTCTTGACGTTTGTGTTAGTTTTTGCTTCAAGAGGCCTCCAACATCTTGGACCTTCTTCAAGTGACTCCCTTCCTCATCAAAATTATTTGAACCAAAATTCTATCAAAAAACATGATAGCGAATCTTTCCATATACATACATTAATTATCCTCCGGTGAATATTCCCTGGTACACTTTCTTCCCTTGTCAAGCATTTGATAGGGAAGAAAAGATTCTATGTTCTAGCTGAATTTTACTCAATTTTTGAGTATTAATACTATAAGAAAACTACAAAACTCTTTGCATGTGAATCAAATTGGTCGGTAAACATCAAAATGTCACAGGAACTTGGCAAAAAGATTTGCTATCGTCATTTATTTTCTTCATGGATAGATAGTGAATATAAGCATCTCTCCTCCTACAATAGTAATTTATAATTATTAAATGTCTCGTATATAATGCTATCTATATATTACACTATCCAAAGCAAAGAAGTGTTCTAGCATTCGAAAATAAAGTGTACCTACGTCGCATAGGATTAAATATATGATCAGAAAAATTATACTGCAATAGCGTAATTACATTGTATTGTACTCCATAGATCGACGTGAAGTATGTCTTTCCAATAATGTATGTAATATCGTTCACGCACATTATACAACCTGCTGATGTTTACAACTATAGATCGTTGACATATACTAGAAATATCAGTGGATTCAATACTGAGCCTTGGACCTGTAAAATTGGCAAGCTAAATAGTTCTATTTTGAGAGTTGAATTAATTTTAATGATCTCTATTAGTATGCCTTATAATAAATATGTATACAGCTTACAGTTTTCAAAGGGTAACAAGTAGATAATACGAAAAATATGATATAACATTATGTATTTATCAAAAGCATATATCTAGGGTTGGATTCATGTATTTTTCGTTTCTTAAAATATAACAATTCTATTTTCAATAAATAAGTATACATTAATATTGTTAGTTACACAAAGAACTAAAAATTCTCTTTACATTGAGCCATGGAAATAAGATTAAATTTTTTGTTCGAAATTTACTATATTATCACAAGTAACAATGTGAAATTTAAATTAAAACATAAAACAAAACATTGAGATGTGTTAATTTAAGTTATTTAGATGATTTTAACAAGTTTATTAGTTTCGAATATAGATGGCGGTGTTTTAGTACTCCCTAGAAATTATATCAGTTGTTGATAACAAATTGACAAATTTTTGTTTTGATAATTATTTTAGTCTAACCTTTGATGGAAAATGACATTTATTTCAGAAGTCCCAAACTTCATAATTTATATTCAGTTCAAATTATACGAATTTTTCGAAATGAGCTTGAGTGATCTTTTCTCAAAACATTTGTTGATTTTCGAAATGTAAATTAGAGCGATGGTTGAAACGGCCATAAATTGTGTCTTAATGTTCGATAGCCATCTTCACTAAAAGCTACATGGAAATTGTACCGTAACGTGGATATCTATAACTATTTCAAATAGTGTCAGCTTAATTACAAGTAATCTACCTGTTCCAACTGTAATTATGACTAATAATTAGTCATAATTACTGGAACAATTATTGTTCCAGCTCTATTATAAATATTAGTGCGTCAAAATATATGGTTCTTTTGATTATTGATACGTCAAGAAATATAAGAACAAATCAAGGTTTACAAGAAACAGCTTTGACGTTTAATTGATATTTCTTTATAGCAGCAAAAGTAAGAATAATTTTTGACACATTTATTTACAGTCTTATGACGACTCCAGCCATGTTTTAACCTACTTAAAACTTAGAACCAATGGTTTTAAGTTTTAAGTAATTCGGGTGAAGCAAGACTTATTGGCTTATGGCCCTGCCATTTTATTTTACCGTTTTGAAACACTATAAATCATAAAGTTACTCGGTTGAAACAAAGATTATTAGCTATCTCAAAATATTTTTTAAATAGACCAAATTTTCAACAAATTTCAAATTTCAGGTATTATAAACATTTTCTCTTTTTTTTGCAAAATAATGGATACAAAAAAAAAATCAAATTATTTTTTTATCTAATAAAGGGGCTCACTCTGTAGTAATCTTTATAATTAGTAGCTAGCTAGTGAAATAAATTCGAATTATTTATTGCGTATAAACTAATGGCGGTATTAAAATGTTCAGACTCTATTCTTGAAGTATATCATTAATACCTCAAACTTCTGACAAGGAATGCTAATAATGTTAGGCATTGTTTTTCTTTTAATGCTATTTGCTTAGAAGAATGTTTTTGGAGTCAGAGGTTAATACTAGCAAATGTATTTTAATTGTCTACTACAAAAAAAATAATTTTCTAACCCAAGTAGAAATCTGTACTGAAAGGGCCTTACTTAATGTACAAAGTTTTGTATATAAAGCGTATATTGGTCTCCTTCTTTTCGAATAGTTTAGGGAAATCTAGCAAAATCGTGCGCCACATTAGCCGATTTTGAAAGTGAGTATTGATATTCGACGATGATTTGACGGAAGGTGAAATGGTGAAAACGATTTGTTTTTTATTTTTCAGCATATTCCTCTTTAACATTAAAACACTTAGACCAGCGGTGCTGGAATACCTTTATTCCAGTTTTATAAAAATCAGCATTTAGGTCGTCAAAACACCCGTTTTCTTCTGCAATAATTCCCTTGTTTATCTTGACTAACCTACCAATAAGAATTAGCTTGAGTTTTGGAAATAAGTAGAAATTTTAAGGAGTTAGTTCCATATACGATGGTTGGGGTACAACCTGTAATTGCAATTCAACCAGATTTACTCGAAGAATGTGACTTGTGTGTGACGGTACAAGTTCGTGATAGCTCTTTCCTTCGAGCGATAGCAGGTCTTCTTCCGGTAATGACAACAGACACTTTTTCAAAAGCTGCAGCACAATAAGCATGTCCCGTTGATAGTTTTGTCTTTGCAAGATATTCCATAAGAAGTAGCTCCTTCGAATACCAAAATATTGTTCCCATTAGTTTTCCACTCGAACGGTCTTAGCAGCTTTCCCGCGATTCTGGTACATAGTAACGGAACGAAGTGTAACAAAGTCATGCATAACATCTACTAGGTTGATATTAAATATCATTAGATTGTTGTTAGAAATTCTCGCTCTTTCGTGTTTTTGATGTGCATTCAGTAAACGCGCCACCCACCAAAGAGCTTAGATATTCGACATGCAAAACGTAGTGTAGTACATGCCTACAATCCATTTTTTTGACTCATGTCGTCACGTTTGAAGCGACCAACCATGTAGGATGTTGTGGCATTCAAAGGATCATTTTTGCCCAACATTTGGTGCATATCTGTCAAATTAAGTGTCCGACAAAATTAAAACTTTTAATATCCTCTTGCAAACGCATGGCCTACTCGAAAATAATACTAATTTTCAAATTATCTTCTTAATAGTACGGAATATGTATTTTCAAGGAGCGTGACTATTGTTTGAAAACGTATGTTTTAAATTGTAATTATTTTATATTCATGTATATTAATTAGATAAGAGGAAATAATGTTTGAGAATTTAAGAAAAAATATTATGATGATTGAAATGAAGGCATAATGAATAAATGAAAGCAGATTAAGTTGTCTGTCAGTTGTCTTTTAATATATGTGCCGTTTGATGTTTTCTTCATCAAAATAAAATGCGTATTTTTTTTGATTGTTGAAAAAACCACGAAAAAGTAAATACACGTTTTGGTTGTCGAACTTATGAAAATGGCATTGTTTTTGATTACTTTTTATATCTAAAACAAAAAAGAATTTAGAGAAGATTTATAAGTATTCACCGACAATTATAGATCATTTGAATGGATGATCTGGAGTTTATAAAGTGATTTCCTTGAAAGGAATCAAGAATAAATTGGAATCACACTTTTATCATTATGAAGAATCCAGATTTTCTAATATAGCTAGAATTTATACCGATTAGTTTCAAAGTTGATAATTTATTGTGTAAGAAAACTGAAATCATATTTCTGGTAGTGATAGTTATTGGATACCAACAAAACAGACGAAATAATATCTGTTAAGAACTTTAGATTAAATTCAAATGCTGTGAATTTCAAAAATGCTGTTAGCGCAAGTTACTCCTTTTTCTTTGTATTCGTACTGTCCAAATTATTCTGCATTCATACATAGTATTTTTTATGATTTTTAATTATTACAAATAACAATCATAGCATATATAAACTTTAGCAAAACTTGGTTGCAAAATGAAGTAATTGTAACTGGTATATCTCTGATGCTATTACAATACATTAAACGTTTATACTTGACTGTATATACAAATCACTACATGTTCAACAAATTTCAATTCAATTTAATATGTATGTACCACGTTAATTGTCTAATGATACCCAGCGCATCAGTTTGAAGGCGAAATTAATGTTATAATGAAATCCGTATTCATTTATGAGATTATACTGCCAATAAAACAAATCTGTACTAATGTTATACACTTTGGCAAACAATTTTATAATAATAGCAACTAGCTTTTCATGCGTTAAGGAAGCAACTCGTCATTTTAGACAGGTATTTCATAAATAAATTTCAAATGTTACACCTATGTTAAAAAATAAACAAAAATATTTACCAGCCAACCTACATTCATGTAACAACAAAACACCGAACAATATACATTGTGAGTTCTACAAATAACATGTTCTTGCGTCTACGTTAAAAAAAAAACTTAAACATGAATTGGTTAAAGGTTTGCCAAAATATAGATTTAATTTTAGTATAAATTATACGCTAAAAATACAGTTTTAAACACTATTCTGTTTTCCCCGTGTTCATAACTCACTGAGGACTTGAAAATATTTAATATATGTATTTCAATGAAGATGCAATTCCTGGAAAATAAAGAAAAAAATATTCTAATTAGGCCTCAAATAAATTAAATTAGGAAATTTTGCTTTGTGATTTTTAATCATTAAATCTACTGACACATTTTCTTTTTTGAAGTACTTTGTTGAACTAATAGCTGTATGAAAATGCATTGGGGTAAAATTAATATTTTATATTCAGTATAATCGAAGTTTTCCTTATTAATATTATGATTTATCCTGTTCTGGATGATATAATAATAATGTTTATTTCCATCTCCAAAACAATATAAGTAGTAATGTAGATCTATGAAACTAAAAAAATCAAAATGTAAAAATAAAAGTGAAACTGTGTATAGCTATCTGAATTCTGTTCCACAACCAAGCATGATTAACTGAAAATTTTCTCCAAAATAAGATGTTTAAATATGTTTGTTCCTAAAGACGCTCAACTCCTCAGGAAGCAAATTATTATATCAAACTAGGCCAATGAAAAAGTTTCGACTGAGTAGTTACTATACTTGTCCGTTAGAAAGTGCAAATATGTTCCTTTGTCTATGCTTTAGCTAAAGCGTTGAATGTTCTTCTTTCTTGTTTGTTTCTTTTTTTCGAGTCGTTTTTTTTTCTACGTAGACTATTTTTTCCATTTTATCCACTCTCAATCTCAACCCATGTCAGAAAGAACTCTACTATGTACTTCTTCTTCTATTAAAGATATGTAACTACATTTTAAAAAAAAATCCTTCTTCACAAATTTCCTCCATTCCCCTAGTCCTTCGCTAGTCTCTTCACCATCTTAGTGTTTTTCTCTTTTTTTCCCTATCTACTCCATTCTCTTCCACCAAGTCTTTGTCGGTCTTCTCATTGTTGTCTTCTTTTCCTTGTCGGTCTCTAGTATTTTTCTTGTAAGTCTATTATTATCCATCCGTATTACATAACTGAACCAATTCAATTGTCGCCTTTCCTTTTTTAATTATATCGCCTCCTGCTTTATTATTTTTCTTATCTACTCACTTCTCATTTTGCCATTCTTTGTCTTTTCTGCAATTCTTTTCAGATATTTCCATTACTTCGAATTGGTTTTGATGTTTTTCAATCGTTCACTTTCATATAATAAACTCGAAGAGACTATTGCATTATGGACTCTTGTTTTCTTCATCATCTCTATATCTCTTTTGATAATAGCTTATTTAGTGTTATTTATGGCATGGTAAATATTGACTCTCTTTTATTTTCTTCTGGCAATTTCTCTATTTAGGCTACTGCCGTAATGCTCTTAAATTGTAACCAATGTGTGTTTACGGGTTAATATTTTTCATTTTTTGTGTTTTTATCATCATCTTGTTTTCTTTGTTTATTTTTATTTTAACGTTCCCATTTTCATCTGTTCAAACCCAAGCAACATTTTTAGTCGTAGGAACGTAACGGCGACCATCACAAGAACTTTAAAGTTTTCGCCACCAGTCGCCGGAACGTGGTGACAACGGTCCTATTACGTGCCTGGGACCAAAATGGGGAATAATTATTCAGTAGTAGCTACGTTCCAGCGACGTCCCTGGAACTGCTTCCGCGACGTTTCCCGGACGTTACGGCTACGTAACGGCGACGTAGCAGGGTGGTGGCAGCAACTGTAATGGAACTTCTTAGGTTTCTGACACTCTCAGTCGCTCTCTGTCGCACACCTTCAGCAAAGCTTCAACTATATTCTCATATCATTCCGTTGTCGAAGCTGGCTTGTAAACTGATGGTAGAATGTAATACTACACGTTGATGGTGTGAGTAGTAACACACAATAATTAGAATTAAACACGCGTTGATCATTTTAAAGGATTTCTTGGGTATTAAAGTTATATGCGAATACAAGTTTTCTGACAAATATGATGATGGTACTTAGAAAAATGACAACGCGCCCTTAAAATATACGTTTTCTTAAAAAAATTTTTTTAAAAATATACTGTATAATTTCGAAATTGTCCATCTAGGCATGTGTATCTGTTTTTAAATTATTCCTGAACATTCTAAACCAATAAATATTCATTGATTTAGTACTTTTAGTACAGCTCTCAAGAAAAATTAATATTTAATTAGTATTATGACGTCATTCAACGTTCATGAACAGCAATGGCGTCGCAATTCTGCTCGATAAATATGGCGAATTTTGCGCAAGAGAACTTACAAGTAGTAATTACTGAAATATGCGTCTTTAAAGTACATACTACTTGATAAAAGTAATCGTGTAGTAGCAGCCACTACAAATATTTCCTTTAAAGTTATAGTTGCTACAAAGTAGTACATGGGACCAATCGGTTCACGTCCCTGTAACTTTAAAGTTGTGCAGGTTCGTTAAGACTACCATGAAGTAGCACACTACTGTAAGGTTCCCGGTGCCACTTCAAAGTTCAACGTGGAACTTAACCTAAAATTAACACATATGATTGCGGTTAGTGGTAGTGAATTATTGTAGAAATAGCTTTTTTCAAAGTTCTGCTTACGAAAGAGAAGAATGGTGAAATGGGAGAACGACAAAGTATTGTACTGGCCGCACAACTCAAATCATTCACGTAGGGGGACTTTAAGATGCAATCCCGCCAATGCTCCAGAGGAGAGTTGGGTACATTATTCGTACATCATAAAATTATCGAATATTAACAACTTTAAAGATGCCTTACAGACCGAAAAACAATTAATCGGCTTTAACATATGCAGTAGATCATTGATTGAACTGTCGATTACTCTATGCAATAAAGACCCATTCTCTAAGCTGTAGCGAGAATGAAATTTTTGAAGAATATACTATTATTTCGTCTATAATCATCATCAACTTCATATTTAGGAACAAATAACTCATCATAATAGCCCTAATAATTGTAGATTTTATCTTTAAAATTTTCAACAAATTTCACATCATCTTCGTTATAGTTATTATTTCCGACTTCACATCCTCTTACTTCTGGTGCTGCTTGACAGGCTTGTCCACTGTTAGTCGTTTGAACTGATGACACTGATGCTTTTGCAAGTTATATTTTTCCTGTGGCCATAATGTACGGAAATGTCGCCATTACAACTAAGAGCATTCAGCTGAAGCCTCAGTGTTCGATAAAATATCGACGAATGTGTATAGGCTTTCTGTTGCGACGAATTTTGTTTTCAGACGCCATGAATTCGAACGCAGTTTTATTTCACAGACACGAGCGATACTTATTGGTGAGTGCCTTTGTTATTAAAGTCGATGAAGTGAAACTTACCCTTGTAGTAATTTTTTAAAAGTAACTGCAACTATGTAGTCGCTCTGAATTTAGACGGAAAGTGAAAATTACCTGAAAGTAACATCTCAGAGTAGTAAGAACGCCGAAATAACTATAAATATTACTAAACAGTTCCGTAACTTTGAGGTAATTAATACATGTTCCGATAACGTAGCAAAAACTTTGAGCGTAACTTTCAAGGAGTGCAAACTTTAAAGTCACACTTCAGTAATACAAGATGGTTATGGCCACTATCGTTTTCTACTTTAAAGTTCCAATAACTTTAAAGTAATCTTATTTAGTAGCCGTGTGGTTCCAAATACGTTAAGAGCTACTAAGAAGTTATGGGACCATAGAGGACCTACTATTAGTAACAGTTACGTGATTGCTACTAATAAGATCTGAATTGGAGTAAATTTTACTGCCAAGTCAAATATTTAGTAGCAGTTACGTAACAGTTACCGAGTCCAAGTTCCGGTCTCAGTTCCCGTCACTTTGATGCTGCTTGGGAACGTTTATCCTTTGTTGTATATTTCTGTGTCCTGGCAATTAACACAATATTGTCTAAAAACAATAAACTTTTGTCTTTAATAGGTACTAAATCACTAGACCCATACTAAAGGTAAATCAGAGAAGACACTTCTTCTATATTTATCCTATCATGTTTTTATTCTTCTATTTGTTACTACTATAAACAGTAAAGGGTTTATTTAGGCTATACTCTTGTTTTATTCCCCTATTAAACTCAAATGTCTCTGAGTTTTAGTCCGTTTATTTGTACTCTTGCTTCTGTATTACTCTATATGCTTTTTGTAACATTTAAAAATGTATTATGGAAAAAAATCCATTGAATCAATAGTAACGTATATAGTATACATATTATATTCATATTAAGATAAACCAGATATAGGTATGTAAATTGAATATACAATATATTCTAAAAGGTGTCTAGAAATTATCGCAAGAATTTAATTTTTCGCTGTTAGTGCGGTATTACCAAAAAGAAAAAGACAGCGTGACAGATGACAGTTCACGGTTTTTAAAAATGCAGCACAATATTATACGAAAGAACAATGCGTTTTCATTACTGAGCAATATTTTAAACATAATGAAGATTTGGCAGCTAGAGTTGCCAATTTTCGTACAAAATATGGTCGGAATAGTGATTTAACTCCATCAACTGTGAAGAGATTAATTAATAAGTTTAGGGAGATTGGATCAATTACTGATCTTACACTCTAGGCATCCTTCAACAACCCGTTCAGCTCAAAGCATCGGAGCAATGACAATGTTCCTGAAAGTCCAGAAAAATCAATTCGGCACCGTGGTCAAGCATTAAACATTTTGAGAAGCTCTCTACAGCGTATTCGCAAGAAAGATTTGCATCTACATGCTTGCAAAGTTCAATTGATTCCAGAACTGAAGCCTACTGACAACGTACAGCGAAGATAGTTTCTTGAATGGATTACGGAATAACAAGTGGAAACTGATTTTTTGAACAAATCTTGATGGCTTCGTTAATAGTCAAAATTGTCGCATTTGGGGTTCAAGAAATTCCAGTGATAGTTGAGAAACAAATGCATCCACAACTTGTCACTATTTGGTGCGGATTTTGGGTCGGACGATTCGTTTTCAAATATACGGCCAGTCAGGCGATAACAGTTAACTCTACTCCCTATCGCGACATGATAATTCAGTTTTTTCACCTAAATTGCAAGATATGTATGTGCACAACATGTAGTTTCGACAAGACGGTGCCATGTGCCATACAGCCCAAGAAGCAATTCAATTACTGCACGAGTAATTTGGTGATCGTGTAATTTCTCTTTCTGGTGATCAGAATTGGCCGGATATATCATGCGATTTAACACTGTTGGACTTTTGTTTTTTTTAAGTCTAAGGTTTATGCCAACAAGTCCAGGATGTGGGTGCCTTCTAGGAGGATATTGAAAGCTGTATCGACAAAATTTAGCCACTATTATGCCAAATGGTCGCGGAAATTTTTAACAAAAGATTGCGTATTTGTCAGAAAAGCCGTGGAAGCCACTTACCAGATATTTTATTTCATACGTAACCCTATGCTATATACTTTATGAATCAATAAAAAAATCAAAAATTTTTAGTTAAAAACAGCAATATCAAATTTACTTCTTTCGTGAATTTTGGAACAGCGTTTATATACTTTTTAGTATTGGTTCATATGTGTTTACTTTTGGATAACGACAGTTAAACAATGAATATAAAATTTAAGTTTACAACAATTAATTATTATTCGAAAAATTGAATATCAATAGCATAAATTAATCTGAAGTCGGCCATATATAAAAATTATGATTGAGACTATTTTTCGACAATTAATATAAATATTATTTATTATAACAAACTTATAAGTGAAAGTAATTCTAGAAAAATAATTAATGGATTATATAATTGTACACCTCACTTGACAATTAATTAAAGTGTACGTGTTATAAACATTAAATAAAATGATCGTGAAAGAGTAGTGATAATAGTGATAATAATAAATACAGATTATAATAATTATTATTGCATAAATACGGTAGTAATAATTATTAGTTTAATGATAATTATTTTATGAAGCTGTACACACACTTGCATATGTATATATGAAATGGTATGTGTATCTAGTCTACTTTGGATCGGCTAGCATCGTATACAAACGAATTTAACACTTTATTTTAAAACTGCGGATTCCTAATTATTTTTCCCTTTTGAAATCTACCAGAAATACATGCAAATAAACACGAAAAAGGAGCATCAGCTGGTGGATGGGTTGATCCAGTTATAAATAGCTTTTTCATTTGAAAGCCTACACAAGATGTAGAAGCACGGATATTTTAATCACGCGCCAGCAGTAATAACAAAAATTAAGAGGAAAGTACAATACGATTCAAGAATAAATAGTTTACTCACCTTAATGAGACACAATTGCAAGTAATTTATTTTATAAGAAAATATAAATTTTGTTTAGCTTAGATTTTCATCACAATTCTATTTAATTGCCTTCCGAATTTAAAAACATAAAAGAGGCGCATAGTTTGTTTTACGTAGATGTTTAACGCATTTCTAAACCAGATAATGTATGCAAAACAGGCGTTGGATAATGGGCAGAGCGTAATCGTAATATAGACGTTCAATTGATGAGATCAATTGCCAAGTGTTTTTTATTGCCATGTTAATGTTGAAATAAGAAATGTGTTTGATAATCTCTGGTAATTTGCAAACTTTATTGATATAACAAAGCGGAAATAAATGATATTAGAATATTACTTTTACATTCTACGTGTTATATGGAGTAAATTTTAAACGCAAGTGTTCAGTACATTTCAAAAGCTCAAAAGATAAATCGATATGTTTTCTGTTGACTACTAAGAAGAATCTCTGATATACCGAAAATAAAATCTAAATATTTAGGTCAAATCACGATTATAAAACAAGAACGCTCAGCACTTCCAATAAAATTTAATATTTTTAAGTTTCATGAGTTGGCATATTTAGAGGTACGAAATTAATTTCATAGCATGTACTTTAAATATGTTTTATATTAGTATCAAGAAAAGAAACGGAAGTCGTTACTTTTTATCATAATGAGCACATCATAAAAAAAACGAACATGTTGCTGGTATAAACGGATATTTACATTGCAGAATAGATGAAATTAGCTCCCTCAGTTCTGTGTTTCGAACTAGACAATACGTATTTATATCACTAAGCTTCGGATAGATATGCATTTGCATAACTGCATATTCTAATGCATAATTAAGTCATATTTTAGTCATTTTCAGTTTTATCTGCATATTTCCCAGTGGTATGAAAATATTTTATTCAAAAATGACTCACGTTACTTGTATGGCGCATGGATTACATCGAGTGGCCGAATTAGTACGTTCCGTTTATACAAATGTAAATTTGTTAATATCATCTACCAAGAAAGTGTTTTTAAAAGCACCTTCTCCCGTTGCCAAGTTCAAAGAAATTGCTGGTGGTGGGATTCCACTTTCGCCGTCCCCGATTCTTACAAGATGGGGCACCTGAATTGAAGCTGAAACATTGTGAGCTTATTGCCCGTATTGTGAACGATTTCGATCCTGAAGAAGCGAAAAGCAAAGAGGATGCTCAAAACGCTTTAACACAAAGAGGATTGCGCGAAGATTTGATTTTCATTATATCTAATTTTACTTGTGTTTCCGAGGCTATTTTTAAATTGGAAACCAAGGGACTTCCTTTAGAAAACAGCATACAAATTGTTGAAAATGTATTTGATAGGTTAAGTAAATTAAAAAATTGTAGTTTTGCAAAAAAAATGTCGTCAATTTTAGATAAAAATACTGGATATCAAATTTTGAAAAATTGAAGATTTTACAAAAGGAGGAAACTGCTGTTGCTTCCAGTAATTTGAATCTCACTGACATAGTGGATTTATCATTCGCTCCTATTGTATCATGTGACGTGGAACGATGTTTTTCCGAATTTAAAAATATTTTAGGTGATAATAGGTGTAAATTTATATTTGACAATTTATTACGTCATGTCATAGTGAAGTGTAATAGTAAAAATCAGTAAATTTATTGTAAATAGACCAATATAGCCTTTAAAAATGTGAAATTTAATAAACGATTTTTTAATTCATATTTAAATGTATATTTTTAATATTTTAGATGCATATTTGCATGCATATTTTGTACTTTTTTAATGAATATTTATCCGAAGCCTATATATCACTATTCAGGGATTAACCCTTAAAGCAACGTGTGGTTAATGGTCGGTTTTCTTTTTAAAACACCGATTAGTACAAATTTGCGTTTTTGCAATACCGGTTAGCGCTAATCATTGATCGAAAACGTCGTTAATCAAAGCAATTTTAACCGGTGTTTCGAATACCTGTTAACATATTAAACAGTGATTAGGATTACTTACACATGTGCATAACCAAGGAGATTTCACAAAATAAATACTTTCAGTTTATTTACTGCAATGAAATTCTTAATTATGTAGAATATAATCCTTAAAAAATAAAATAAGTGTAAACAACACAAAGAACAAATTCAAATGTAGAAAATGGCGCCAATATTATTAGAACAAAATATACTAATTTAGATCAAATGCATTAGTAAATGTGTTGCCAACTTTGCACAATAAATCTATAAACACTGTTTAGATAACCGGCGTATTTCTGAATTAAAAGACGATGGTTATAGATAATCATGTTAGGCTTAATCAATGATTAGTTAACCGACTTTTTTAATCGGACTTGGAAAAACCGGCTCTACGTATACGTGATTTTCACGAAATCCAATTCTTCATAAATCAACATAAATTGCGATATATCACAAAATGTTTTTACACTGATTTTTTATGTTATAAGTGATGGAAATTGCGAAATTACCTTATTATAAAAATGTTCGTCTGAACTGAGATTCGAGCTCATAACTTGGATTGCTTGACAGTGGATTTTCCACTTAGCTAACCAGGCCGATATAAAAATCGTATGTAAGGTTATATACACTTCGAATCATATCAAAGAATACTTGAAACTATATCTCATACTTTTACAACATATTTCATTATAAAATGTAGCCACCTAAAGGAACATTGAAGGCGCTATTGTACTTTGTCCACGATATTGCTAAAAAATATTGGACTAATAATAATAATAATAATTTATTCATTCCGAAATTGTACAAGTAACAACAAGTAAAGATTTTGCTCTTTCGAATTCTTCATAATAAAAACAAAGTATTTTTTATATATGCTTTTATGTAACATGAAACTTTTCACTTTAAAAATGGTCAATAATAAAAATAAATAAATAAAAAGTGAAAAAACTTATTAAATACAGAACTCGTCGTCCAATACGATAAAATATTTTGTCTATACAATATTCGGTTAATTTTGTTTTAAAATTCATTAATAGTGACCATTTCGAATTACATATACGGTTAATTTTTGTATACATTCAAACACCTGTATGTACATTTAAATTTTTGCCTTTGAAACAATTGTGTTCTCCAGTGAAGTAAATGATTGTGTTCTAATCCGTACTTTTTAAAGAAAGTGTACATAATTTATTTTTACGAAAACGGTACATTATTGGTAATATGAAAGTACTGGGTGAAGCAATTATATCTTAACCTCAAAAATGTCGTTGAATGATTCCCAAGATCTTAGATTAAAAGTCGTCTAACACACGATTTTATGAATCCTAAATATTTTTTCTGCTTCTGTTGATTACATGTAAAAAATCACACCATATCGCAATCTAGAATACACATGGCGGCACTCAAACTCATATAGTTGAGCTTTCATCCTTATCTCCAAGAAAAATGACTTTTTGACACCGTGCGTTGTTTCCTGTTATGGACTATTTTAAGATCTTCGTTTTCATTAATTACCAGAAGTTTGGATTTGTTTATGTTTAATTGGAAACAATCAACCTATGTTTAACTTTTTGCACTAATCTCTATGAAGACTTTGCACTTGTAACAAAGGAAGAATCATTCGCGAACATAATGACTAGGCTTCGTGTGCTTCTGGGAGATCGTTAATGTAGAGAACAAATAACAGCGGTTCCAGAATTCACCCTGTGGACCACTAAATTCTATGTACCCCATTTCAACCTAACCTTTTATCCGGCGTTTCCGTATGCTGAAATACACTGTTTCCTGTTTGATAAATATGACATTCAGTGCCATACCTCTAAGGGCCAAATTCATAGTCATGATTTAAGGCTTCCTCACCCTCACCTCTTACTCATTACGTCAATTTCTCACTTTTTCGAATTCATAAACAGATGGCACCTCATCTACACCTCAAACGCAACTCATAATTGAGTCAGAGATAAGCAAATATTAAGGCACAGTAACGGCTTCCATATTAAGTACTTAAGACGGTTTTTGGGGTTAGTTAGTTAGTTTTTCTGTATTTTCAAGTTGTGTTTGAGAAATGGATGATTTTTGGGAATTTGTCAATTATGTAGAAGATGAAGTATATGTACCTGTACCAAGGTAATGAGACGTTTGCAGTAGTATTTACGACTTATTAAATATAAGCAAATTGTTGCAGGAATATAATAAGAGATGTTGAAAATCCCCTTGAAAAATATAGCAATAGGTACTGAATTATTACAGCGGTATCGCTTTTCAAGACATACTATCCAAAATGTTTTGTTGAATTTGGTATATCCTCGGGCTCCTCCGCTAAATCGACGTGGCTTGCCTGTTCCCCCCAATATAAAATTATGTGTAGCACTACGTTTTTATGCTAGTGGATCAATTCAGGTAAATGATTGCATATATTTTCTCCACCTAAACTTTATAAATTGGTATTTTTTTAGAGAATTGTTGGTGATACATTAAATATAAGTAAAAGCACTAAACATCGTATCATCAGTGAAGTTTCAGAAAATCTTGCACAACATTTAAGACAATATATAAAACTTCCTGATCGCAATGATGTTAACAGAAATTTATTTTTTGAAATTGGAGAATTTCCAGGAGTAAGTGGATGTGTTGATTGAACACATGTAGAAATAAAGAATCCTGGTGGTGAAAATGTCGAAGTGTTTCGGAACAGAAAAGGTTGGATGTCTTTAAATGTTCAAGTGGTTGCTGGTCCTCACTGTGAAATTTTAGATATTGCCCGTAAGAAAAACTTCTTTTGCTCTCCATATCTAATAACTACGAACACAATGGCAAGAGGTTAGAAACAGAAATGAAAATACGGAAATGCCACAACTTTCGTATATTGTTGTCTTATTTCTGATTGGTCTACAGCCCGACACGTCATTAGATCGATGACGTAGTAACTCGCCGTTTTCTTATTCTTTCCTCAACTTAGCAAGCCGCCTACTCACGTTTATGAATTGCAAAACGGAGATAAGAATAATCTCTCCTTCAATGAGTAAAAGATGAGGGTTAGATGAGATGAGGATTAGTAATTCTTAAGTAATAACTATGAATTTGGCCCTAAAACCCAATCTCTCGAACTTGGAACAGAGTATCGCACTATGTACGCAATTGATCTGTCAAGAGATACAACACTACTTTTTCGTTATTATTCACTCCTTGTAAGATCTTGGATATATTGAATATTAGAGCAGTAGTCCTAAAATTGTGAAACTTGCTCTTATAATACAGGTGTAATAATTGTACACTTCACCAAAAAAAGACCTGTTGTTCAAGTTATTATAGTATTATTAACCTCCAGTATCTTTTAAGTCACGGTTTGTCATTTTTCGTAATTGTGATTTTTCTTTACTTTACATTCTTCTTTATGATTGAAAATAATATATATGTGAAATTATTGTAACAATAATCTGTGTCATAGGTGCTTTTAATTACATTTCAATCAATAACATAGGTAGGTATATGTTTGGCTTGTAAATATTTTTCTTGAAAGTCTTACTGTTTCCGATTCAAGTTCACGAAAATTAATATCAACAAATGGTCTGACAGAGCCGATATCATTGTATCACTTTGAAAATCCCCCGTGAACATATTATCAATGATAGTCTTACTATTTGGTTTGTTAATAGATTTATATAGATAGTTTGTTCATAATATATCTAAGAACCTTATTTTCTCGATACTTTGTTTATTCTAAATATCCACCAAATAGTATTGTTTAACGTGCATAGTTAATGAATCCCCTAGTATTGATTGCAAAGTTTAGAAAGACTCTTCAATGAGGGTGGTCGGTATATAAATATTAATATTGTGTTACTTTGTGTTAATTTTATTGTATTAGATAAAATTGTTTTATGGCTCTTGTTTTAAGTATTCCATTCCCATAGCCCCGTCCCAGATAAAATATAAATACATGAACCATCATGCAAACCATGCTTTCTACTGAAACAAAATTCAAATACGTAGCCCACCAATGGACAAATTCATTAGAATGTAGCCAGTGTATTGATAAAGCCAGATCATTCCCCCAAATTTTATTTTTGAGAATATATAGGTGTTATAAATTCGTTTGCATTCTAAAGGTGCCAGTCCACAATGAGAATATCTCATGAGATTTATGTCTCATGCAATAAAAATCGCAGGACAACTCCAATTTCATTGGTCTTTCGACCGTTTCCACAATTAAATTGAAGCGATTTTTATTGCATGAGACAAAAATCTCATGGGATATTCTCATTGTGGATTGGCACCTTAACTGTACCAAATGCACATTGTTAGTTTATTGATATATCCTGATATGCTTCATTTGAGAAGAAAAATTTATTATCATTTTGTTTTGTTGTTATTCATCTACTGTAGAAAAATTTTACGTTAGTTAAATCACTTTTACTGAGCATTAGGTAATAGGTCTTACGCTATTTTCTACATGAAATTTTTGCGTTTGCAAGTGAGGCTTTTAAATAGACTTAATGAGAAACTATTTACCAATATCTGTGAACTTCCAACTGTTCGGTGTGTCTATTTGACACCATCTAGTTTCGCGTTATAGAAGCTTTATAATGAAATTTCAATCATTTACCGCGTATTATTATCGTGCTTTACTGCAGCATCTGGAAATTCTGTCGGATAATTTTTTATACAAATCTGTAGAGTAGCGATAACACCATTGTTCAGCCGAGAAGAAAGATTTGTGAAAATGTTTACTAGATCAGAGAGAGGTTGTCTGTTTATCCATATATCCTTATATATCCTTCCAAGAAGACAAAATTTAGTAAGAATATCATCGTCGACAGTAATTTAAGGTGTCTTGACTTATGCGTTCTTTAACATCTACTTTACTTTCAGTAGTGAGTTTTGTTGGTTTACCAATATCTGATTTTAGAGTTGGAGACTCTGTTTCAAAAAATTTGCTGCAAACTAAAATGCGTTACGGCATTATTTGCAAAGTCCACTAGAAATTCTTCTAAACATATCCAAAACAATACGAACAGTATCGATTTTCTAGTCTTAATCAATTTCGAAAGGTATTTTCCATAATGAGCATTGTGACTTATTGTTAACATTTTTTATCAATTACCGACAAATACAATACAACCAATGTAATATTCTTGAAATTATTTCATAGCTTTTTAGTTTATAAAGATTTTGACGAAGTGGTATTGTTATAACTGTTTGTGTTATAACATTCTTATTGAAAAATGTTGCTATATGATACACTCAATTGCAAAATGTAAATGTACGTATATGCACAACCTCGAATTAATTATTAATCATGAATTAAAATTACATTGTTGCAAAAGTTTTGTCAATGTAAAATTTAATTTTAAGCAAGTGAAAATACAACGAAAATTTACTATATATTCTTGTACCTCTGTGGCAGTATCAATATTATGCACCCCAAAAAAACTACATCACTCACTTAATAATAACAAATTTGGGCTATATGAAATCCATTGATTATTTCAGTTAAGACTTTTGACCTGTTTCAGGAAAACTTTGACTATATGAGACTTGATTCAAGACAACGGCGACATATTATTTTCTTTTTATTTAGAAACCATTCGGAACTTCAATAACATATCTCTTTAATTAAGTTAACTAACAAATACATTTGTAGTCCTTCATTATCTACTTCTATAAACCTTTTTTTGATATCAGTTCAACAAACTTTTTATAAGTAGTTAATCAAGGATGAAAATGAAAATAAGATATATTTCAAATGTCTGCAAACTTTTTGGTAGGTACACTGAACTCAGAATTGGCGACAGTCGAGTTTATAGTAATGAGAGAGTAAATATGTTCTTTTAATAGGTATATTTATTTGGTGTAATATTAAACAAAAATTAAAATGGAATGCATACATTTTCGAAACAAGTTATATGAATCATAAAAAAAAGTGTATTTATAACTAAAGTCATGTTTTGGGACATTCACATATTTTTGTGCTTCTTGTCTTTCAGGAAATCATGTCAACACCATGATATCCCAAATATAGGTCTGTTCAAATATATTTTTAACAAAATGAAAAGCATATGTGAAACAGATTCTATACATAAACACTATTTGATTGATATTGGGCAGACAAAACAACCGCATGTTTACCACCTTATTTTATTTGTAATAAATCTCATGACACTCAATAACATTTACATTCACAAATAAAAGTCTTTATGACAGCTTGACGCTGTGGAAGTAATATGAGCTATGTGTTTTCCTGACTGCAGTGGCAAAACAGAATATATATTTAATTTTAAGTAATACTTTGTTTTTCATTTCTTACTTAAGCACTTCGATTAAAAATCACATTGGTAACAACTTGTTTCATCATCACTTATAATTTATTCAGGAGATGTTGCTTTGTTCGTCAGTTTGGTATACATTTTACGTAGGTACAAGTTTATTTTCCTTAAAATTATCACCAAGTGCTTTTCAATATTTCTTATATTTCTACAATGATCATTTCCCATCATCTTCGAACTCACTGTTTTTTTTAATTTCTGCAACAAATAAACTTTAGGAAAACTAACTCTGACTGAACGTTCAAGAGTCCAGTTAACCCAGAAAATCGATGTAAATGTTCGGTGAAAGAAATTTGATAAAAAGCTATTTACACAATCTTACATACATTACATTCAAATAATTTTTGAAGCATAAACCTAACTTTTTTCTGATAACTCCCAATTTTCAGTTCGGTAAAAGATTATTTAATAATAGTGAAACAATGCTTTTTGCATGTTCGTGTCTGAAAAATTGCTCTTGCTGTTATAGTAAGTTGAACTTAAAATACTCCATTTATACAAACATTGCTCTGATTTAGCTACATCTTTGCTTTGTACTTCTCTACTCATCTCACATTTGGAAAAATCACTTTTGTACCAAACACTTCACTTGATGTGAATAATATTATTTCAGCAATTATTAGGGAGCGGACACGAAAGGTTGATGACTCATCGCCCATTGGCGCACTATTGAAATGTTGTATTTTTAAAGAGGTCTTAATTTTATTTATATAATTGGATAACAAGTGGCTGGTTATCTATAAAATACAAAATACCTTATTATTTGTTCATTTTGTAGTTCAAGTCGAGTAAAGGAGTATTAATATTTATTAGCAATACTTTCTCAAACTTCTCTTCAGTAAGGTTGGTTCTCTTTGAATGAAGTACATCCTTGTAGATAGAAAACGTCCTTCCTACATCGCAACTGGTTTTAGGTGCGTACTGGTTATATTCTTTTATTTCAGTGTATTTAGCAGTTAGACTTTATATCATTTCCCCCAAACACAATTGCCGCAATGTTATTAAATCTGGATTTCTATTAAAAACTGCGTGTAACTTTTGCCGAAAGCCACATCTGAAGTCACTTGGAATACTTTTGAAATTATTAATAGCCACATCTAATGTTGTTAAACCATCTTTTAATTTGAGATTTCGATTTTCAAAATATGTGATTAGTTGAGGCAAATTTCCAACAATTTTCCATATAACGCATACTTATTCATAAGTATGCGTTATATGGAATAGTTGAATGTAATACACCAGCTATAACAATTACCACACAGCGTCCTAATATATCGACAGTTTCGTTGGCATTTATCCATAGGTACTAATTTGAAAGATGTCTTCTAGTGCATTCGACTGTCTTCGTGAAGCACGTAGGAACATAATATTTGCATAAGGTGGATTCATCAGGAACATTTCGACTAGTATATTTTTGGAGAAATGTTTTCAAAGTGGGATTGTCAAGTTTATTTAATGGGATATTAGCCGCTATTTAAGCTTCACAGAGTTCTTCGTTTAAATTATCAGCTTTCAACGGGTCCAATTTCTGTATATGTTTTAGCGATGTAAGTGACGTTGTACGTGGCCTGTTTGGGCATTCTGTAACGATATTTTACAGACTATGCAATAAATTTCGGAATCACTGACAATGGAGGACATACAATCAGTATGACCCTTAATCGAGCTTGCCCTCGTTTTCCGATGCCATTCTCGACGTTCTTCCATACATAAACAATGTTCAACAAAATCCATTGCACACTTAAGTCGAGATAATTGGGAAAAATAGATTAAATGAAACGGTATTAAACAGGAACTATTACAAAAATTACGAAGTACGTAATTAACAGCCAAACAAGGAAAAAACGAAACTAACGTAAGTATGAATAGGTATATACATATATAACTTTATTTATCATGGGAAATATAAGGTAAATATAATAAATTAATATAATACCTACGCCGATGAAGAAACGAATTTTATAAGAAAAGACGACTTTTTTTGCTGTCGTTTTGGGACAATAACAGATGTTGCAGATCACCATATGAATAGTGCTATTCAATAACTACGTGTGGTTTACATTATTTCTTTGCTCCTTTGTAATTTAAACCTGGCGCGTCCGCTGTCTAGCAATTATACTCTATTAAACAACTTTAACTAGCTAGTCTAAACTTATAGACTTTATAAGTATATTTTATGTTTTGAGATCAGAAGAATATCTCTTTAATTGTTAATTTATTTGCTCGAGAGTTTGGAGGATTTCAAAATGATGCCATCACTTCAGAACTCCTGGGTTTGGAATATCACTCACAATTACTTTATTTGTAACACGCCGTGATCCCTCGACAATAATTCTTAATAACTCATCCTGGAATAACTGCCTTAATAATCGTATGCACTTATAATTACGTTCTTGAAGCCTAAGAGCCAATACCATACTAACCAATCGAGAAGACCTGCTTAAGGAAGACATATCCGGTCATTCTAAATCGGCAAATTAAATTTCGGAACAAACATGCCACTATTGAATAACTAAATCGTCTGGCAATGATTATAAATAAAGGTCTGGAGAAACAGTAATGCTCTGCGGTTCTTTTAGATGTCAGTCAAGTCTTTGCTAGAGTGGCATGACGCTCTATTTAAAAAAAGGAAGAAGTAATAAAACTATTATTTTTATTTACTAAGATGTGTTCGACCGATACTTATTTATTTTTTTCTGCAGGACTTATTAACCATCCTCTTAACAACCGTTGTCACGTTTGCATTTGGCACTGCTATTCTGAAATAACATTTTGATCTTATTCAAACTTGTCGCTTATTCTACTAAATAAAAATAAATCTATACAACATCTTCTCCAGTTTTTTGTGTATAATGTGCAAGGAAGTGACGCTAAATACATGAATTGTATGCTCTGTATACACGACAACATAGCATCAAATATATTCCCAACTAGACGCACTCTTCAACTCTTTTTGGAAAGTAAGTAGTAGCTCAAGACTACTTTGAATTTATTTTGGAATATGCAACTAAAAACATGTCTTAGTGTGATGTAGCATATTAAACATTTGTCAATAGTTCTTGTGATTAACAAATTTAAATATAGGTATTCCAAATGAATCATCATTAAACGATTAAAACTTAAATTAGTCGTTGGTTATTGAAAAATATGATAATGATATTTAAATATCTTAACCAGTTATTTTAATTGTATATTTTAGTCTTTTAAATAGCAGTGATAAAGACACATCTAACGGGCCCAGAACTTTTTACAAGAGTCGCATTATCGGTTGAAAATAACTCAGAGGTCTTCTGATTAATGTGGTCCAGAAATACATAATAAATTCTGCACACTTTTGTATAATATGTAAAGTTTAAATAGACGAAAATTTACTAAGACTATATTAAGAACATTTTGATACGCATGATTTTATTCTGTTGTTCTGGAGTTGTTTTTGTTGTTGAACAAAACATATATATAAATACATATTTTGGACGCTTTTATTTTATACTTCGCACTATCACTATTTTTGTACTACATTTCTATTTTTTGTATCGTTTATAGACTTTCCTTGCAGTATCTGTTAGAGTAGTGCTCAATTTCTTCAGTACAGGATACATTATGAATAAAGTTACTCGAGAGATAAAACTACTGAAGTACAAACATGTAAAACTTAATTGGAGATACATTTACCGATGAATGATGAATTAAGATAGATGCCAAAAAAAAAGCACTATCACTAAATCTGTAAAATTAATGTCCAATATTTATAAAACAAATAATTTAAATTATTTCTACATCTTCTTTATAAATACGACCGAACTACTAATTACTTCAATTCTCATATAAAAAATATTATAAAAAAATACGTGAACCAGCAAAATTATTTTATAAATCAAGGAAAATATTCATGTATTCAAGGCGTATTTGCCGAAGCTGACAAAATATTGAATTTGGTAGTTGGAACGTTTACAAAATATTTAAAAACTTAATGTAAGTGAAGAAAATTTTCAAATAACTTTAGATAATCAGATTAGAAAAGTATTTTTATAAATGAATTGAAGATATTTTCTCATTTCTTTTTTCCGTATTAATGTTGAACAAATAATAATTCTTATTATATTTGAAGATATAAGACTTACCTGGAATATTACAGATCAACTTTTTTAACCATTTCGCTGGATATTTATAATTCGCAGATATCAGTACGGGAAGAACTAAACAGGAATACGTAGCCAGAAACCATCCTCCTAGACTTAACAGTAAAGGTGTATGACCTTTGGAACAATATGGTAGAAGAAATAGCACTGATAGCAAACACACTGTAAAAGAAAAATAATAATATAACATATGATAATTCAATGGCATAAAATACAGTATTATTAGCTTTTTAGTAAACATATTTTTCATTGAGTGAATAAGACCTTTGCCACACATTACTATATTACTAAAACAACACTTAGGGTTTATATTTTAAGTGTTCCTCAAGGAAAGAAGAGTAGCTCGCAAGAAGATTGACAACAATTTCTGAACAATGTGGCGGTAAAATTTGATTTATATATCTAAACTATAAAGTTGAAGATGATATCAAGTACAAAATAATAAGGATAAAAATGTACTATTTATGCATATTTATTTAAAGGTAAATTGTAAGCTTTTACGTTTGTCTGAATTTGTGGGTTGAATGCATGCATATTTATTTATTTGGAAGCCATATTCTTTTTGTTCAAAGTAATACGGCTGTCTAATAGAAGAAACATTTCCACTATTTTTTAAACTTATATATAAATATTTATTTGCTTATATTGAAGAGATTTTTTTTTAAGAAAAACTATACGTTTTTAATTCAAAGAATTTTTGTTACCAGTATATATTATATTGTTACTTTTATATTTTTACATGCAATAGCAATTCACTGCCTTTCTCAAATGTGGATCTCTTGAAATACTATTGCTTTATGTTTTTAAAAAGATGTACTCTGGAAAAAGGTAATGGATTGCCTTTAAAACATTACGTTAATATTCAGTGAACAATTAAATAGTAACAATATATGCCACTGGTTAATAACTATCAGTCGTTTGTTTGTAGCTAGATCAGCCTAGAGCATGGAAAATTGAAATGTAGTTTTGTAAGTGAGCATCTTTAATATCAAGAAAATTTTGATGTTTACATGAACTCTTAGGATACAATATATAAACAGCTGGTTTGGCATATCATTTACTACAAGGAATAGTTTCAGATAGAAGAGCAGAACAGATTCTGAAATTGACACGGTAGGAGGAAGGAAGGCATAGAGAAGCAAAAGTAAACTAGAGAGCGATCTATGGAATAATGGAGAAAATGAGAAAATATCTGACTTTATACATAGTAAACTACTACGTATATAGAAAGATGCCAACTAATAGTTTGAAGTAACCCCACCTATATTACAAAGCCAAAGAGCTCTATAATGGCGTCACTATAAATTATTTATATGGAATGCAAGATGCAAGTCAAGTAATATAGACGTGTTTATTCAAGTTTTTTCTATTATTTTGTAATATTCGTTCAGTTGCGTTATTATCTTTTACAGTATTTTATAGATATTATAGATATTATAATAATCATTTTGTTTTGAATATCCAATTGTGGAGCAATCAGACAAAAGCAGATAAATCCGTTCTAAACAGTTTTGAGAAAATTGATTAATAATTTTATTAAGATTTTGATAATACAACAGAAGATAGCTCCCAAACTTAAATATATTATTTTTGTAAAAAACGTAACAAAAGCTATAACCTAAATCTTAGAAAATGTATTGAATTTTATTCAGAATATTAATTTGATGATTAACAATTTTAAATATGTACTCCAGCGTCATCTTCTAAGCAATCACAGTGTATGTTTTCATGTTCATCTTCTTTTGGCTCATCCATACCAACATTAGACAATATTTTTCTGTACCAGTCTAAGTTTTCATCTTCCTCCCATTTAGCACCAAATTGTTGTTCCATCACGACAATTTGGTACGAATAGTTCTTTTGTTTTTGTCCGGAAGAGTGCGACCTAATTCAATCTCTTTCAGTCATTCTAGCAAATCTAAAGTTCTGGTAGCATTGCACCTTTATAGTATTTATTCTTCTATTATCTGTTTCCTTTTGTATGAATATTCGCTTGTAGTCAGACATACCTTCGACTTTTTTCAGATTATCTTGTAAACTTTTAATATCGTACAGCTTTCAGTCAATAATAAGTTGTTTTACATTTCCAAATTCAAAATATATTTTAAAATACCCTTCTTTTTTGATGAGAGCTTTTTTTTTTGAGTAATGAATTTTCTACCCTCCCAAAAACCATGTCGGCGGGCAAAAAACTATGACCTCGGACTGGGTATGTGATTTGAATTTTCTGAAGTCCAGGGAGAGACTTTAGCTTGAGCCAGTAACTGAGAGCATGAATAACATGTGAATTCTTATTCTGCCCTCCACAACCATCGCAGAATAATCTCACCACTCTTATATCATCATATTCTAAAGAATCCAGATAGCTTAGGACTGCAGAACCAATTTCAACTGAGCCTCTTCCGGCTAAATCTTCTGTCCATGTATAGAAGGTTGGGTTGGGAGACTTAGAGTTCATTCCAACGCAGAAAAAACGTAGAAACTTACTTGATGCGAGTGAAAGGCGTCGGAAATGGGGGTACGTGGTAGAGGTTGTACCTGATGCATGTCAAAACAAAGCGTTATTGAATTTGGGGGTTTTCTTTGGCCAACTCGTAAAAACCTGTAGATCTCTTTTTATGGATTCTTAGTTCAATCATAATGTTAGATTTTTTCTTTTTCCATCTTGATGTTATGCTTGAGACGAGTACACAATGAACAACAACCTGCTGCAGGTGAACTGAATCCTATATTAAATTCTCGACAGAAAATTCTTGAGAACATGGACAAGCTACTTTTACAGTTTTCTTGGCACTTCAAATTATAAATTTTAGTAGTTTTGCAATGCTTAAATTAGCAGGCAAATAAACTCTTTGAGATTTTGACCGGTTGTAATGAATCGCTATTCCTCTTAGTTCTCCAATAAATTTCCTGATGCTATGTTTTTTATGTTCTGATTTTTTAGAAATTTTATCGCCACCACGATTTTCTTTAGGTGATTTCCCTTCATGAATGGTTTTTGCGATAGTATTAATGCGATTTTTGGTAATCCCCAAAACGATGGTAAAAAACGTTTGGCAGACTCTAATCAACTTATTTTCTTTAATTTTTAGATGGTAAGTGATATTAATAGAACGAGCTTTCGGTTCGTTTCTGACAGAGCGATTTCTCATTACTGAACAACCCCCATCATATGACAAGTTTCACATCCTGTGTGATTTTATCAGGAATACAATAAAATGTCTTCCGAATAACCTTAGTGTGGCTCAATCGAATTTTGTTGCACTTATAACTTTTCCCGTCGTGATTACAAGGTCGTTTAAAATTTGCCAACAAAGGATCTTTATCGACATACTTCTTTTCTTTCAGTAATTTTCGCTTAAAAGGAGTTTGCGGAATTTTAGTCCGACTTCCTCGACTGCCTGTTGAAGAAAGCAGTTTTGTATGTAGATAGATTATTATAAAATAAATAAAATTATTACCTTCTTGCACAGAAATATCAATTCCTCCTGGTTCTTCCATTTTTTGTCAAATACTGGAGTCACCGAGATCAAATCTAAGAATTCAACGGATAAACAGCCGCTAAAGAAAATCTAACAACTTGACAGCTCAAAGTGCGTCGATGCAACTAACAGAAACAGCTGATTAACGTAGTCAGAGCTATCTACACATGTAATATTCTACATCGAATTTAACTGGATTTATCCTGTTTTCGTTGAAACCTAAAGTTAAAGTATATTTCAACGGATTTATCTGCTTTTCCTTGATTGTCTACTTTTTAAGTCTGCTTTTCAATAGGATACATTCCATTTAGCTTGATTCTGACTTCACCAATGGATTTATCTGACCCCCATTACTAATGTGTCATCTCATTTTTTATGAAAAATGGATTTATCTGCTTTTGTCTGATTGCTTCACAATTATCTTCTGGTCTGCCTCCGTATAGGTTGCGTTAAGCTGAGTATATATTAAAGTTATTCTTTTTTGACAGATCGAAATTTATTAAATTGAGGTAGATTCATTGATATTTTGCATTTTAATACAGCTGTGTCGTTTTATGGTTGTGTTCGAAGAACGAAGATGAAAGAATTGATACAGAATAAAGTGAAATAAATAATGTTTTTCCACCACGTACTGCATGAATGACAGGTTTCGAGCTGTACCGTATGTATCAATTTTCATTAGGTATAGGGAATCAATGTTTACGTGCGATTTATACGTATACAAGTAATACTTGGCAACGTGGTACCCCTACTGTCCGTCACCAATCCCGGAAACAATCGACATCACAACGATTTTCTCCGATCTTCCCAATTCTCTGCACCAGATTTTACATTCAATGTTTAGCTGCGAACACGTTGCGATCTAGTCTGCAATAAAAGCCGTTTTATTACTGGAACGGGAAACATCAAATGGCCGCCGCGATCTCCTGATCTAGTAGTTTATTATTATTTTCAGAATCCTTTTTTATTTACCTTATTTTTAATTTTATTAGAATTACGCTTTTGTTTGTGTCATGCAGCGTGAACGCACCTTAATAATTCTCTGCATTTACTGAAAGGAAAAAGAAAAACAAATCCTTGCAACTCGTAAATATTATTTCTGAACGCATTACAAACACCCAAGTCAGTGGTCCAATAGTTACTGCTAACTTGTATTTTCGAGCATGTATCGGTCGCGCTGGCATTGGAGAGGAAAGTAGGGGTGCCACGTTGTCACGTATTGCATGAAGTGATCTCCTATGGCTAATGAAAATTGACACATGCTGTATAACTTTCTTCAGATCGATGTATCGTTTTGCAAGGGTATTCTATAAATTTGTAATTTATCTGCAGGCGCAGCGATTTTTCGACATTCGACTAATGTATGAGTTGAAAAGTTTTTTGCCACCTTGCTCAGGGTATATTTGGTTGACAAAAGCGTGTCTAATTAATGACTTTTTAAATTAGGGAATAGTTCATTTCCTATACGTCACTTACAACGTGAAATATTAAGACAGTAGCCAGAAGCAAAACGTATCTTGGAGAAAATCATACAATTTGTTGAATTGAGTATTTATTAATAATTTCATAGAAAGGCCAATCGTAGTTGGAATACTTAAATTCCGGTAAAAAAACAGGATAATGGTCACCACGACAGTGATATAGAACTACGAATGTGGCTTTTATACATTAAAAAAACATTCAATAGTTACTATAATCTTTGTTGAAATATATGAACCACTGCCGTGTTCGGGGAAAATCGTAATTACTCTGATCGAGTCTTGCTTAGAAAATGTATTTACATTGGTACAGTGGGGCTCTGTTCCGAGCTTCTTGCTATTTATAATATTATAAACAGCCCTTTTTACTTGTGAATGATACTACACAGATTCTCTAATTTATGCCAATCAATTAAACAGATAAAGTTTTCTATTTACTTACTTTAACATAAATATACATATCATAGTTGTTAATTCAGACATATCTGCCAGCGGCTGCTTTTCATAAGCGAAACAGAATTCTTTTGCTGTTTCTCAGTAGAATTTGATGTTCTACAAGTAGTGAACATTAAATTTTTAAAGAATATAAATTTTAGCAAATCGAATCTTGCTCCAAACTAAACAGCGTACATATATTACTCATTACTGAAGTAAAATCGCCGGTTTATATAAGACTCATTGTTCACTTTTTCTAATATTATTGTTCAGCAATAAAAGAATTACTATTACTGTTGATAAGATTTGTAAATGTACAATACATTTTTTTACATGAATTTCACATTATCTCAAGTGAACCATTTCTATAATTCCATAATTATTTATAGGCCTTGCGATATTAAACACTAACATTTCTATCTTACCAAACGTAGTAAAGAATGTATTTATGCAATATTTTGAACCATTAAACTATAGCTTCGAATTATATTATAACAATATAAATTTGGAAATTTGCAATACAAATGTAATGTTTTAATATTTGGTGAATTTAATAGTTTGTTGACGTGATATCTTGTTGAACATCTAACTTCGTTAGAAAAATAAATAAATAAATAACTGGATATAAGACGATTTTACTTTATTGAGAAGCACTGGGCCCAACACAAAATTGTTCAACAAATAAGAAACTCATTAAACGGTTTAAAATAATCCAGGAATACATATTTGTGAAAGATATTTTACTGCATTCTCTTTTAGAAGACATGCCATAAAGCATATAATACAGTCTTAAAAAACAACATGTGGTGTTGTAAACTAGGATTTTACAACATTCCAAATTATTTTTGAAATTGTAGTCAATAAATTAAATTGATACATGAACCATCTATAAATAACATTTAAACTGCATAAATAAAGCTTTTATCATCTTTTGTGTGTATCGGAAGCCAAGAAATATATAGAATATTAATTATATTTTATTTACAATAACAGAAATTTGAACTTTGACAACGAAATCTAAATTTATAGTTTGAAATTAAGGTATAAAATTGAAATTATTTGCTGATTGTTATTGCTAATACAACTAAAAAAGACGCATGTTTTTCCTTGTCATGGTATTTTCTTTTCTCAGGGTACATTGTCCCATAGAGCAAGTGCTGTCAACCACTGATTCGACATCTGCTAATTGGACTACATTAACAATCACTGACGTTCAAATATCGCTTATCGTAACTAGTCTGTGATTCAATGCTACAACGTGGTTCCAGTGCTTTGGTATTGCATTTGTATTCACTCCTGCATTATAATGCACTATGTTTTTGCTCTTTTGTTATTCCCAATATTGGTTCAGATTCCATTAATCTATTAGAATATCCTGCTTTTGCTAGGTTATGTACTAATTCATTCCTTACTATTCCTCCATATCCAGACAGATACATCAAAATAATTTTATTTTTATTTGTTAGACACTGCATGTTCTGCTGACTTTTCCAATCAAGTTTTGACTTGGTGTTTCGATAGTAAAAGCAATACCACTGTAATATCAAAGAGTATCGGTATTATTTACCGAGGTAGCCCCTTCTAATACTCTAACATACAGCTGACGAAAGCGGTCTTTTCTAAATACTCTGGCAATTTTGACATACATTATCTTTAAAGTTATTTTTAAATCTGGTATAATGACGTCACAATAATAAAATCACATTTCATCTTTTGTTAAGATTGAATTAATAAAAAGTAAAATTCCAGATGTGAAGGTTTAAACATTAATCGGCACTAATTCATCTAAGTTGTGCGTTAGATATTAGAAGCACCAGTCTTCCGCCGACACAGCAATCTTTACGGGTATACATTGTACTGAATTCAAACTATCTTTATCTTGAATTAAAGTCAGTTTTTGTTTTCTTTTCTGTGCGACCATCTTATGTATTAGATTACCATTGACTGATAGTCTTTAATTTAAGCATTATTTGATCACACTGTATTGTCTTCCTATTCTTATTTCAATTTCTAGCATCTAGTAAACACTAACCAAATTTATTAAATCGGAGTGTATTTTCTGAGTTGTCCAAGAATATAATTTATTTCGTCCGTTAAACTCCACTAATAATATGAAACTACAAATACTCTTTCCTAATACAGTACATCTTGGGGTAACAAGGAAAATATAAAACTCTAGAGCAACATAGGGTGGCAAAACATAATAGAAGGAATAATAAGGGAGTATCAATAGGAAGAAGATGAAATATACTTTCTTTCAGTATCTCATTATAATACTTTTTTATTCGAATGGCTCAATGCATCACTGAGAGGCAAAGGGAATATCCAATTTTAATTTCATTAGGGCTGCATATGACTTAATTGACTTCTCTCTATTCGAAGAGCAGCCATATGCCCACGAATGACAGTTTGCGTTTCATATTCATTTGGTACAAATGCTCTTTGAGTAATCTAAACATAATGGTTATGTGAGAAAGGTAATGACAAGTTACTAAACCATGGCGCTTTTGTGACGTTTCTTTGTGTGAATTCACTAACATTACTCACGAGGATGCGGTTTCAAATCTAAAACAAGTAAAAGGAAATGTGCATGCTATTTTTTGCGATGAAACGGAACTAGCCCCTAAGCAATATTCTAAAACATGGAGTAGTGACATAATGGATAGAAGTGGGAATTGTTTTATTGTTACACAGTTTGTTTTACATTGGGATTTTTAATGTTAAAAGTTGGGTTACGTTGGGAGTGCGGGGACGAGCGTGAAGAAAATTTGGGAATAATATTCCGACCTTTCCTTCATTAATCTAATAATCATCTACAGGGTTATCGCTACATCTACAATGACCTCAAGAAAACTGCCATCAAAACGGTCGGAACCCAGATACAGGATATGATCACACAGCTGTAATATTTCATAAGTCATCTTAATGGCATTGTTTTTCATGAAATTTGATGCAAAATATAGTAAAAAAATATAAAATGAAAAAAAATATTTATGTCTCAGAAAATGTAAACTCTTTTTATACGTTTCTGAGGCTTTATTTTCGAGTAAGCAAAATACCGCAGGTACCGTGCCTTCAAATACTTTCCGCGTTAGAGACGGTCATGCTTTTTTTTAATGATTGGTGGCAGTGCATAATTTTGATAGTTTGGTTATGTCATGTATGCGTCTGTAATATGAATTTAAGTATGACAGCTGTCAGAATTTGAAGTATTCAGAAAGTTTAGCATGTACACCAACATTGATTACTTAAAAACTTCAAAAATAGCCTACTCTAATGCGGAAAGTATTTAAAGGCACGGTATATGTGACCGTTATACATTGTCAATGGATGATAAATAACTGTACAAAATGTTTTGAGCGCGATATTAAACTGTTCGGTCCTCAAATATCGTTTTGCACTTACGTAAATGTTCGAGTTTTGTCGAGTTTAAGCATAAGTTAACTTGTCAAGACTATCTGAGCCATTTAATATTATTTTTATTTTACTCTATCGCATTCAGAAGGAAAGTGCTGTCTATTATATTTCCAGTACTGATTTCCGCTCAAACAGGTTTTCGACACGGCGATCCGAACCTAATATATGGGGAAACGCTGAGCATTTTCTGTCATCGTGGGAGGAAAAGCCAGACGTAATAAACTACCAGTTAAAAGTAATAATTGCGTTTTGTAACCTTCTTGTTTACATTTTGTTAGAGTAATGTAAAATAGTATTATATGTTATATAAATTTCTGGTTAGTAATTTTCATTCTAAGAAATTCACATTTATAATACATGCACAACGTTTTGGTTGACAGAGAAAATATTACCATTCTTTGAACCCAAATTTAAAATCTTCCTAGATTGATATGCCAATTGTAAGAATATGTGGTAAGTCTTCATTCCTATATCAATTTGCTATATACAAATAAAGGTTTATTATGTGATGAAGAAAATTTTCCAGCTTGAGGTTTTCGCAGATGTACGTTTTGAAATCCCCTGATACCGAAAATGTGATTTCTGAAAAATGTCACTTTCTCTTTATCTCGCTCTGAATATGACCAATACCAAAGTTTAAATTTACATATGTATTCTTCTTTTCGAGGACTGATTTGATTTTAAAGGAATCGGTACGCCGGAAGTAATAGTTTACTTCGGAAAGAAAATCAAATTTCAAAATAATTTTGTGAACTACTAAGTTTAAACAAATATCTGAAGAATACAAATGTGCTCAAAAGTGAAATTGACAAAGATTTTATGAAGCACGTTTTTCGAAATCCCTTCCGGGTCTTTTACTCTTACCGAAAAATAGTTTTTTTGCAAATATCTGGCAAATTATCAGTTCTATACAGACTTACCGTACAAAAGTATTTAGAGCTCGAATGGAACAATTTTTGTATAAAAAAAATCATTATTCGGACAGGAAGCAACAATTTTGCTCACAGGTTTATTTTACTAAGAAGATACAGAATTTGAAGTTAATTGCAAATGTTTATAATTCGGAATGTATATACGTATAAAAAGGTTGTAGGGAGCTCACACTTCATTTCTTTAATTTGATTCAATAATCCTATAGAAGTGTGCTAGGTATTATACCTTAAAGTGAAGAAAGAAATATAAGGAAAAACAGTATACGGTAGAAACAAAAAATGTTAAACAGCTTGTATTATTTCTTAGAACATTCTTTAAGCATATCGTTGCTGTTTTAAATAATTAAAACATTGCATTCATTTTTAATCAAGATAAAGAAACCGCTTTTTACCAAGCATTTTCAAACCTGTGAATTTGCCAGGATTTAATAGCTTTTACTAAATTTCCATTAATAGTGTTTAGGTAGTAATTCATTATCTGTAAGTTGTTATACACATTAGTGTTAATATAAACAAAATTTAAGTTAAAATTAAATGAGAGAAATTTTGTGAAATCGCGACTGTGTCGTTCTATTATAGAAAATAACAAAAAATGTTTTGCTTTATGGAATTTTACGTCAATTTGTATTGAATCAGTATCTTTATATATTACGTGTAAAATTGTACAATTGTCGAGTTGGCTTCCTACAATGTTACACTAAAAACGACACATTACAATAAATAAATCTCTCAAAATATAAATTTAAATCTTGATTCCAAAATAAATACATGGTGCTATTTTTATATCGGCACTACGTTTTGTTTTCTGCACCAAAACAATGTTATATTTTGACGACAATGACTTCATTATATCAAATACAAAAAAAAAGCATCAATGAAGTCAAGTCGAATTTTTAAATTATTGTCTATATAAGATTTTGACATTTTGGCATATGAGAAAAAAGTTTTTTTTGATTTTAAATATATTTCTTTATGAAAGTTCACAAAAGAAATAACTTTGTTTTTGACGACAGTGCCACGTGGCAGTTACTGTTTTGGTCATTAGTTGATAGTAATGTTGGAAATATATAAAAATTTAATTTTATTACATCGAATTACGTACCTGTTTCAGCTATCTTTTCTTCACGTATTTGAGGATCAAATCTGTACATTTTATGTAAGCTCCTTAATCTTGCTCTTACACGCGTAGTCATGCCCATGATTGCCTGTCTCTTACACGGAAACGTACGTCAATCAGAACGGAAAATGCAATTGGAAATGTTATCCTTTGGTGTCTGAAATGCGACTGTAGTAACGCGAAACTACCAGCTCGCCTTCTATATTTGCAACACACTTTTCTTTTTGTTTATATTCCGAAATTACAAAACACGAAACGAAAACAAAAATGACATTTGATACAGTAATTTCTGGTGTATAATTTTTGCGGATTTGAATTTTTCAAATTGTTGTCCTCTTCTGAGTTTTATAACCCACTTTGCCGTCATGCGTCACTTGTTAAAGCGTTATTTTTTCAGTTGGCACGCTGAAATCTGCGAATGGACTGAAACCAAAACATCTGTGCGTCTGTATTTGTGTGAAGTAGGGTGTTATTTTTAGTTGTAAACATGTTGTCGACTTTTCGACTGAATGATTTTTGTATAACCCCCGTGTTTATTTTTAAGCAAATTTACTTACTTATCGTCTCCCTCACGTTTTAATAAAATTGCTTGGCGTCCCAAATATTTGTTAATCATTGCGACAAAATGGGCAAGGAAATGACGTATTTAGATTCGTCTTTTGTTCATGACCTGATAAAATTTTATTTTAGGAGAAATTTCGAAACTCGAATCAAATGACATAGATTCAGAATTGGATGACACATTAATTTAAATACACGAGGTGTAATGAAATTAATCACAAGATGAAAAAGAAGTGATTGATAATTACTCATGCTTCTCGAATTCTACATATCATACAATGATTTATTTTGTTTTTTTTTTAAATGTGTTTTTCTCTCTTCCTGGCTAATCACCATTATTTCCATTGTTTTTAACTTTATTACCCAAAGTAGAACTGTAGCTACTGTTGGTGTACACTGTGACATGTACTGGTTTTTGGAATTTGCGGTTCTTAATATTTTTCTTATAAATACACGCCTTTTGTAACCATTTGATAAAATATTTTGTTTCAGACTATAGCGGCTGCCAATGAACTTAAAACAATATACAAATTAAAACGTTTCGAAATTATTATTATCTTTGTCACTTAATTAAAACATTAAAATATTAACGAACAATTAATAAAAATAAAATATATTTGACAAATATTTTGGCGGCAAATATTATACAGTATTGCATGTATAAGCTATTCTCTAATTAAAGAGAGGACTTGAGATGCGCGAGGCGTGGTTTAAACTCTGTACTATCTGTGCTAAAAATATCGACACCAAAACGATCGTGTATATTTCCCGCTACATTCGAATACAAACAGCATGGAATAAAATCTGCAATTTACAAGTTTAATATTATTATATACATGGCAAAAGCAAATGAAAATGTAAACCTCAACACTAGATAAATAAATTTAAAATAAAAATAAAGATTAAATTAAATTAAAAAACCAGACTTTTATAAAATTTTAAGAATCGTTTTTATCTGACGAATAGTCAAATACAGAATCATATTATTGTCGCAATGTACATTATTACTCCACTCTTTTGTTTTATTATTAATAACCACATGGCAAAAGCAAATGAAAAAGTAAACCTCAACACTAGATAAATAAATTTAAAATAAAAATAAAGATTAAATTAAATTAAGAGACTAGACTTTTATAAAATTTTAATAACCGTTTTCATCTGACGAATAGTCAAATACAGAATCAGTCTCATTGTCACAATGTACATTAATAATGAATTCTTTGTGGAAATCATCCATAGTATGTTCTTTAACAATATAATCTTTAATTTTCTTAACATGAACACAAATATTACTCCACTCTTTTGTGTTTTATTATTAAAACTGATTTTATAAAAGATTTTAAAGTGTATATAAATGACGTAAATGTATCGAAGCACAGTACGAAGCAAAGACTAAACGACAAATGATCAAATAGTAGACTAATGTTTTCACGCCCGACTGTGTACAGCGCTCCCCGTAGATATCTATCTCATTTTATACTGCTTGCTCTCTCTAATACCGAAAATCATTTTCTACGCAGGTATCATCAGGTTTGGATCGGAGTCTAGCTCGCTTATACTTTTGTCCTAAGAATGTTTGAAACAATGTTCTTGCTATTGTATATCATACCAACGACCGGTTTCGCTGTTCTTTCTACTCGTCAAGCTGGCCTAGGTTCCATAATTCTTCTCGTGCATACAATGTTCCCAAGATTTATTTCTATAAATATTATTACGATGAGAAATCTGTAAAAAGAATTAGAAGTTCCTGTTAATATTCTGTACACCAGCTAAAATATTCTCGGGATTAGAAGATATATACAATTGTGCATTAGCTGCATACAGATAAAAACATAACTAAAACTCTAAAAAAAAGAATAACTGAAAAATCTAAAATAGAGCCTTGGAGTATTCTTGAGTCTTAGTTATAACCATCAAAATATTAGCTAACCATTGTTTGTTTTCTACAAGGTAAATCATTTCTAAAAGAATATATAGTGCTCTTATCCATTGCAGTGTAACAGTATGCAATGATTTCACCCACCGAGGACCTTGAAAAGGCAAGTAGTTCTAGAATATTAATCTGTCCAATATTTGAAGCCGACATTTCGTATTTTCTGTAATGCTGTAGTGCAAATGCGGAATGAGTTTGAAATTTATTTTGAGAAATTTAGCTATGTGTTGGCAGCATAGAAATAGAGTAGGGAGAACACGTTTCAAGTATGCGCGTTGCTGGTAGAATTGTAAGCCGCCATTTTGATGGTTGGAAATTGCGGGAAATTTTATCTTTTATTTTTTGGCAAAACAAACTAAGAACATTTGTTCATATCGTGCAATTCATACTAGGCTAAAATATTGGAACAACTTTACTATTGTAGTATTTTATTTACACTGAAATACATTATTTATTAACATAAAACTGCAAAATGCAAACGAATTTACGTTAGATTGGTGGATATGTTTCATGAGTTGTTTGGTTGTGGATGTTCTTCAGACATCAGCTCATAAGCATTCGTGGAACTGATGAATAACTACTTTCCAGATGTTCCAGAGCATAATCAGAAATGTAATTCTGTTGTCGTAAATCATCAACAACTGTTTTCAAGTTTGTTATTTGCTTTTTTAAGGTGCTGATTTTTTGTTGTGCGGTGTACAACATTATCTGTTTTTGTATCGACGCCAGCCGAATATTGTGTGCCTTCAATTTTCTTGGTGATATGCTGAAAAATATAAAAAGGTTACTCAAAATTCTTCCCATTAAACTAAATTTAAAATAGGCTGTGAAACACTTATTACAGCCACGTTACTTTTATAGAGAAATATAACTGCAAATCGAAGGGTGTAAACAATATTATTACTTGACTACTTCATTAATTTGTATCAAGTAAGAGATAAAATTCAGGACGAAAAATATCAATTTTATACTTCAGTACACTTGTCCATCAATTTAAAGGTATGTTGAGCAATTTCCAAATGAAAAATTATTATTACACTATTCAACAAAATGCAATGTTAAGAGGTTGAGTTTAAGTGTATAAAAAGTAAAAACTCTATGACAAAATATGAAATTCTTGATGAAAGTTATTTTTGTAGAACAAAATTTACCTGTAGTTATGGATTGCTTTCACAAAAGCAATCTTCCGACGCTTGGCACTACTATCTGAGTTTATTGTAGTTGTAGAGCTCTCAAGTTGCTGGAAAGATGTTTTCATATGTTTGCTAAAAAAAAATAGTAAACAAAAAATTAATGTGTGGACAATTATAACTACACAAATTTCATCAAACAGCACTTAAATTGTGAGACAGAGTTACTCATTCAAGTAATAAATACCTCAGTTTTCTTTTAAGGGGTCTCCTTTCACGTTCTTCTAATGATGATTCAACCAATGAACTCCCTGATGAAACTGTATGCTGCGTAATATCTCTGTTCGAGCTTGGTTGTGACATGCTTGTGGCAATTTCAAGTGGTTGTCCAATGAAAGGGACTGCATTTATTTTTAATTTTCTTTTGCCACCTCTAACAATAAAATCTTCTTCCTTGAAATGTTTAGAACAAACCACCTTACTCTTCGACCAAGTAAAATCATTGGAAGGTTTACCCAATGCATCTAACCATTTTTGCAGTAGTTCACTCCGGGGAAAGTTACAAGCGTATTTTCGATAAATAATAATGTAAACTTGCTAAAACGAATAATGCATTGTTTTATCATGTTGCTTACGTATGAAACGAAACACCTTCAGGTTTAAACCTTCGGGCATTAGAGCAGCCTTGGAACGAACAAGACATGCTTTAAAGTCTTTAAAAACAACACAAATCGATAACAAAAAATGACACTTCCACCAGGTTACCGCGTTTGACAATACAACCATAAAAATGGCTGCCACTACTGAACCCCGCTAAAAGAGGATGCGTAGTCGTCGAAGCGCGTTCTCCCCACTCTATTTCTATGGTTGGCAATTATCACTTCGTCTTATAGCCATAGTGGAAAAAATATTTATGAGGGATATTATGAAAGATCATACATAGAGGAAAAATAACACGAACAGGAATTTTAATTGAAGGTATTTATAGATCTGCTAATCAATTTTATAAATATATAGAACATATTTACTTTTTTGTGATATGTTTTTGTGAGGAAAAACTATATACACAGTATTAATGTAAAGGTAATCAACTTTCTGAAATTACAGTTGACAATGATATTATAAGAAATAATAATGTTTATATTAATAAAATAAGTTGAAATGAACAACTTTTTAAATAGATAACAACATTTTGGATAAAAGCTGGTTCTTAAAATAACAGTTTACACTGGAATCTGGGCAAAACGTATTCAAGTCCTAGAGATATTGATGTTGTTTGTTGTGCTTACGAGGTATTGCCACTATACGATATTATTCTGGACTGGATTGGTCTACTCTCAAACAGACATTTTTATGAAAACATGTTGATAAAAAACCGAAATATATCAGAACTTCCACAATGTACCACTTGGAATGGTGCTGGACTTTGTCTAAAGCGTTCAACATCTGTTCATTTCAAAGGTATGGAAGCTTTCTGCTGTATGAAAAGATTCATCAATAATGGATTTTAGAAGAGCAAAATGAAAGTTGGCATTTATAATAGACGTCGTCAGTACTTATATTGCTCGTAAGTTTTTTTTGAAAATTCATGGCTATTCCTCTAAATTTAGTTTTTTTTTTCTACAAGTTTAGATGTGCCATTAGAACGTAACAGCCGTCAAAACATGTAACTTGTGAATCACATATTCTGCATTCTACACATTTATTTTTTGTTGAACATGTAGGACTCATTGTTTTTCCAATTTTTCTCTTTGAATATAACGTATTTATTATCTCAAAACGGCTATATTTGGTCATGTACCCTTTTACTCCTACAGCTTCCATGCTGCTACCTACTACTTTAATCAACCATTTATGGCATCTTTTTCTCCATTCTTTCCTTTTTTATCGCCATTTAGCCGGAATTGAATGTCACCGCACTTGTTTACAGCTGACCAACTGGTTTTCTTTCATCATCATTTACGTATTTACCTACAGATTACACCTGAGCACATATTACTTGTGGTAAAGCGGTAAAATAAGTAGATCATACTAATACATAACTGAATATTAAGAAAATCCTGTGGTCAGAGTTTCTACGTATGTATTTTCTACATACTCTTCTCGCCACAACAACTCACATTTTATTTTCTACAAGTTGATGGACAACATACGCTTTTAATAATCTTCTTGGTTTAAAGTAATAGACGGTATCGAACATCATCAAATGGAGATTTCAAAAAAAGCACAACTTAGCGAATAGATTAAATTAAAAAAAAAGAAAATTTGTTATGAACTAAAGAATTATTTAGCAGCGTCATTTCAATTTCAGATATCACTCTAGCTGCAGAAATAATTTTAAAAGTTTTAATTTTGACAAAATGTGTTTCTATTCTAAAACCTGGTATTTGTTAAAACTCATCTTTTATTTTGAGTAAAATAGTGATATTTTTTTATATACGTCGTGTTGAATATAAAACCCGTAAGAAATATTAAAAATAGCGTCCGATACAGAACATCATCTTCTTGCTCTTTGGTCTGCATCGGACTCTGTCATTAATTTGGTTACAAATTTCACTGTAATTTCTCTTCCAATTCCTGACTTCCATCAATTCAATGTCTTCCTTTCGTCTCATTGCCTGCGTCTTTCTTTTGAGCACTTTTCATATATTCTTTTCCTTCAATGCCCCGGCTACAACGCAGCTCCACTGCGGTCCCTGAATTTTAAGGAAAACACTTCCAATCTTAAAACAACTGCATCCGGCTTATGATTATTTTTATTTACTGACCCACACCACATCTTAGGATGTTCTTCTCAAAGGAGTTTATACTATTTTCTACTTTTTATGTTAAGCTCAATTCCGCATCATAATAACTTATGATACGTTTAATGATATTTTTTAAATTCAATGTGGTAGAGCACCTTGTTCTACAACATGGTTAAAAGTATGATACTTTTGCATGATGACTGAATTGGATAATTTTGAATGTCTTTCTTTATCATAAATTTTAATATAAATGGTTAAAATATATGCTTCAAAATACATTACGTAATTATTTTTACAAATATGATCTCCATAAGTATTGTTGAAGAGATGAATACTTGATTGCTTATGAGGGAAAAAATATTCCATTACCCATGGCTATTGTTAATACTTCTTACTTATTTCAATTTATACCGTAGTCGACAAATTTTAATTTTGGTTTACAGCAATACTACCTATCTATCCCATGCAGAAGATGACCTTATAATATGCAGCGATGCCTGCTTGCCAACAGTGGTGGGAGAACCGACGCAATGTCGGGGGATCCTCACATTTGATAGCGAACGTTTTCCGAGTGTACTTGGCAGCCTCGCTATATGTTTATCTTTACTTTAGTTCGTCCTTGCTCTTTTCCTCTTTCTACTTTCGTATCAGAAATTAAAATTTGTCGACTACGGTATATCACCATCATTCGTTATTGCTAGTCACATACTGTTACGTCGTACGAGGGTGTCGTCATATGATTATTAATTATATATTATTATTAGGGAGCGGAATCGAGCGAGCTAAACTACCACGGAGCCACAACTGTGAAAAGAAATAATGTAAACAACTGCGTGTTGTTTACATTATATCTGAATAGCACTAATTCATAGGGCGAACTGCAACATCTGTTTACGCCCGAGAATCAGAGAAAAAAATGCCATAACATAAGGAATTTTATGAATAAAATCCTTTCTTCATCGGCGTAGGTACAAGGGTGACGAGTTTTTAAAATTTATTATATTTACCTTATATTTCGCAATATAATATGTATGTTTCAATAACATACGCGTACATTTTTAGTTATCATTTATTTAGATCTAGAACGTTGTTTATGTTACTTTTTCTGAGATAAAAATTAATTGTCAGTGATTCCCAAATTTATTGCAAAGTCTGTAAAATATCGTCACTTAGCTTTGCTAAAACATACACAGAGATAGTTTTCATACAGAGAATTTCGATAGTTTACAAAATTTCGTTACATGTTTAAATGACGATGCTCGAAGTATTTCTGAGTGCAAGGAACTAACACAAATCCCAAATTTAAAAAATCAATTGTTATTCAGTCAGGAACATTTTAGAAATTTGCCTAAACTAATCGAATCTCAAATTAAAAAATGAGGTGTGGCCACCACACGACTCTCTTATACGTATGAGCGTTTCAAACTATACTATATTTTTTTTACACAAAAATTATTCAAAATCCTATTCTAAGTACTTCTGTTCTCTTAATAAATCGCTATAGAATGCATACTTAGCAAGATATTCGAAAAAAGGACTACTCCCTAAGAGTAAAAGTGTTACTTCCGGTCCGAATTTTGAAATTTCATATATTCAAAAAATATTGCAAATCTAGCACTAAATACTTTTGTATTCTTGATAAATACATATAGAATGCATAATTTACGACATATTCGTAAAAAATCGCTATTCGATAAGAGTAAAAGTGGTAATTCTGGTCTGAATTTTGAAATTGTTTTTATGCAAAAGATATTGAAAATTACGTTTTAAATACTTTTATACCCGTAACGTACCTGTCTAAAAAGCATGACATGCGAAATATTCGCAAAAAACTGATTTTCGATAGGAGTAAAAGACCTACTTCCGGTAGCAGCTTCGAAAAACTTTTTAAATAAAATTGTTCTCAATTTTAATTTCAAGTACATATGAATTCTTTATAAATTTGTTTAAATTTAGTAGTTGACGAAATATTGGCAAAATTTAATTTTTTCACTGAAGTAAACTGCTACTTCCGGTCTACCGATTTTACTGAAAAACTACTCAGATCTCAAGAGGGAGATTAGACACGTAAATACAAAATTTGGAATTGATATCTACAGCGGTTATCGTGGTCACATAGAGACACACAGACATTTTTTAAAAACATCTTTTTCGGTATCAGGGGACTTCAAAACGTGGACATCTGCAAAAATCTCGAAGTCGAAAATTTCACATTACTTCCTTATACTACGTATAAGAAAGTAAAAATGGATTAACCACATTAGATGTGGCTATTAATAATTCCAAGTGACTTAGACGCAGTTTTTAATAGAAATCCAGGTTTAATAACATTGCGGCAATTGTGTATGCTAAATACGCTGAAATAAAAGAATATTTCCATTACGTAAATATAACCAGTTGCGATGTAGAAAAGACGTTTTCTATCTACAAGGATGTACTTAATTCAAAGAGAACAAGTCTTACAGAAGAGAAAATGAACAAATAGTAGGGTATTTTGTATTTTATAATCACCAGCCACTTGTTATTCAATTATATAAATAAAATTAAAACCTCTTTAAAAATACAACATTTCAATAGCGCGCCCATAGGCGATGAGTCATGACTCGCTCGATTCCGCTCACTAATTATTATTAATTAAATTCTAATTAAGTTTTTACTTTGTTACAGTGCATGTCATACATATTTGTGTTTCTAGTTGAGAGCCGTAGTTAACCATATGTATACCTGCGCGACAAGGTACATTTGCGATGATTTCTTGTCGGCTATTTATGACAGCACGTGTACATATTGTAACTAAGAATTTTGTAAACTTAAAAGTAGTGTTCTACTCCTTTAAATTTTACGATCCTTTGTCAAAAGACGCAAATATTTGCATATTATTTAGTACCGAAAACTTATTGGTACGGTTTTTCCGTTCAATAAACATTGCGTGCAATTTGCTTCCTTTAAGAAAGAGACAGCATCTTTTCACATTTTACTGTACATAATTTAAGCTAAAGTACAAACCAGAGGATTATCAGGAATTACCGTTGGAACTTTTCAAATCGGTACATTATTATTAATAAACAAAATGTTTGGGTTGACGTCAACAAATAGGGTAATCTGCCAATAGCATTTCGTTTGGTGGGAGTAACTCATATTTTCAAGTTATTCTTAATGTTAAGAAACATTTCATTACAATAAGAGATGTAACATCAAACAGTTCGTCTTTAAAACTAAAATTAAGTAGTTCAATTCTTGATGTAAAAACAAAACCAGTTGCTTCAATGTACAACTAAAATCATTACAAACACAGTTCACTGGATTGCAACTAAGTAATCCGAATTAAACAAACGTGTCAATTAAGGTGTAGTTGAAATAAATAGTTAGTGCTACAGTGCTGCAATTTTATTGAATCTACGAATAGCCTTTGGACCTTCGATTAACAACATTTGAGAAAACTAGTGTGGAGTCGCCTCTTCAGTTCATCATCAAATACATTGGCTTCACGCAAACCCAACACATACTCCCTTAATTCTCTTTCCCTCACATATAGATTCACTTATCTTAATAAATTCACCTTCTATTCTAAATTTGCTTTTAAACTCATCTACTTGTCCTCCGTATTTCTTCTACTAACATATTTATCATTACCTTTCTATTCTGATTTACCAATGCTTTCGTCTTCTCTTTCTTCATTATCTTTGTTTACTTCCTTAGTTACATATTCCATAGCTAGATAGTTAGCGACAGCAAAGATCCTTGTATGACCCCTTTAATTTTCTCTAATCTCATTTTATGTGATTTACCATTTGGTAAATCACATAATTTACCTACCATACCTAGCGCACTTAATTATTGACACCATGTATACTAAATGCTTTTCTATTATATTATTTAATCAGGCAAACTATTATGTCTACGGACACCAGATCATTGTGATAACATACCATAACAGTTTTACATACTTTCATATAAACTATAAACACCAGGTAACAATACAATTTTTCAAGAAACGAATAAATTAAAACAAATTGCAAAATAATTACTGTTTATAAAAGCATAAGCTCGTGGCAATTGCAATAACGTGTGTAATCATTACCTAATTAACAAACTCATTTAGAGAGTTCCTTTAGGTAGGTTTCAGTAATACTTGCCATATATTCAAAGTCGCTTATTAAAATAATAATGGTGAGCATTGCGGCCTTAAGAAAACGCAGTTAGTACATACTTCTAGATAAATGTACGTACATAGTACCTGTTTAATTTTTGCTAACAAAATAACCTTTTTTGTTCTTTGATTATGTGATTAGTGCTAGTGCAGGAACAAAGCTATTGCAAATAATGGATATATAAAGTTAATAACTATGTCTAATTCTTCTACGCATACGAATAAGGTAATAACTTTGAATAGGGTACATATACTCAGATTTTATAATAGCTTATCAAGTTACAATAAAAATGTATGTCTTGTAAATGGATACTTACATGTGTATGCAATTGTATGTAGCATTTACTGGTCTTTAAGGCTTGCATAAAATAATATTTTTACGATATATAAAAGAGTAATGAATGTTTTAATGTATATAGACAGGAAACAAGTCGATTTTAACTCTTTTCGATACCTGAGGCCAAAATAAAATATTGTACGCAAACGATTAGAAAAATATTTTATGTAAAATTCGGTGTCATGTAAAAAAATACACGCAGAAGAAATTACATTAAGAAACTTTTATAATTCCAATTTTTATTTAAAATTTTTTATATTATTTGATTGTAGAGTGCAGAAAATATAAGGTAATGAAATAAAGTAATATACATTGTTAATAAACTGCAAGACATCTACTCATCTATTTGAGACATAATTCTGTACAGTGTTTGAAATATATTGTTTCAAAAAATGTTCCAAATACGAACATTCACCTGACAAACGCTGCAAATAGTTTAAATGTTGTAAGAATAACTCTTTAACGATGTTGTCCAAAAATTTCCAAAGAGAATAGAAAAGAGGAACTAGATATACACGTGTGATACACAGCATGTTTCAAATTACGACATATATCATACACAGAAGTATATCAACACTTCGTATACATACGATAAAAATATGCAATTGCCATTGCGAAGCGCACGACATGCCAAGAAGGACCAAAAAGTTCGTAACGCGTCCATGTTTCGCTGAACAGTGGCAATATATTTTTCATATTAATTTACCGTAATTTATAATGAGTCGAAAAATCACTACTTTTGGAAATTAATTAGTACTTGTACTTTGTAGATACCTATAGAAGAAATGTGGAATTAGATGAAGACGTGTATGTATAATTAAGGAGTTTTTAAATTACGGAATACCTTATAAACACAAATATACCAACGATAAATATGTAAAATTTCCATTGCTAAGCGTACTGTATGCCGAGGAGAACCAACAAGTTTTAAAACGCGTCCATGTCTCGTTAAATAGGGGCAATATATTTTTCAGTTGAATGGAAGTACTGGAGCAATTACTGAAATCTATAGAGCTATCCTTCAATACAATTTGTATTTCTTACTATATAGTTGGTTGCAGATAGCCTATAGTTCAAAATAGAATTATAGAATAGTGGTTATTTGTAAATGTTATTTCTGAGTTGCGACCCCGAAATATGTATATTCGTTTAAGAGAAAGAACATATCAGAAACTTTTAAACATGCTTCCAAAACCTCTTCTTCTGTAAGAAACAAACAGATAATCACATTTTATTATGTATCGCAAAACGGCTAATTAGATTTATATAAAGATTTCAATCCAAAATTGATTTAGCGCATTATTTGAAATACGATAGTACAAGCCTCCATTACTGGACTTTTTCCAGCAATATGTGTAACATATTCCAGTATACTGGTTCTATTTTCCCTAGTAGAAGATAGAGTAGTGATGGAAAAGCGATTCCTAAATCGTATTGGACATGAATAATATATAAACAGTAATACATTTTCGAAACAACTTTAAATGTACCTAGCATCTGCTAGCCAAAAGTCATTAATTACAAGAAAGGTCAGAAGTCTTTTGTGACGAATAATTATTACGCGTTTCTGGATATTTACTATAATATTTCGAAATTTTTGATATTTGTATTTGTCAGAGCTTACCCGATTATAGATTTGGAGTTACTTTTCCTTCTTGAAACTTTTCTTTGATAGATAAACTTTTACAGCCAGTGTATAACTAACAAACTGAAGTTTTTAACTTTGCAGAAAGATAAAGAATAATTCATCTAACAGTTTCAAGTGGTGAATAAATTCAAATCCTTTCTAAACTAAAAGTGTTGAAAATGACACACTACCTTACTTTAAATATATTCAAACAACCTATTATTTTCTTGATATTTATATTAAACATTGGGAAAGTTTAGACAATCCTAGTTAAGGTGGCTATCGCTAAATTCCCTGCAACCCTTCGTTGCAAGTTGTTTGAAAATTCACATTTTTGACTAGCCTCTCAATTTCTGCAGGCTATATCTAAACTGACAAAGAAGATACCTGCTGTAAAAGACTAATTTTTAAATCTTGCAAAAAAAATTCTTCTTGGAGGGTGTAAAAATCTAATAAATGTATTATACTTATTATCGGAAAGGAGATATGTAAATATGTAAATATATTATAAGTTATTTTCAATAACTAAATTCTCTTCTTTACATTAGGGTAAACCAGGGTGATAAGGTGAACAAAAAATTAGAGCCCTCTAGAACACAAGAAATTGTTTATTTAAACAAAAAAAGTCTATTCTTTTATACAATATCTAAGCAACACGTTAACAGTCTCATATTTTTTTTAAAGTATTGCAATAATTTTTAAAAAATATAATTTTTTTTTTAAATCAAATTCACCATTTCACCCGTGCATATGGGTGAAATGGTAAACTTATTTGTTCTGCTTTTTACCGCATATATCACACATTGACTCATACTTTGTGCAGTCTTCATGCAGCCAAAGTTGGCAGCTATTACATTTAATCCAATCCACGTTCTTTTTAGTAAAACTGTGCAGCTCACCGCACCCCACACAACAAGATTTTTCATCGTCCACGTCGTCATCATCGTCTCGCAATCGATATCCAACGATGAGTCGGATTCGGTGTCAGTGCTACACGCTTTTCGTTTCTTAGATTGCTTGTTTTTGGTATTTCCTTTGGTAGTTTCTTTGGTTATGGTTTTTCCTTCGCCCTTCCTTTTACCATGTGCCCTACTCTTCACTGCCTCAATTGTTTTGCTTTGGAGTTTTCGGTGTCGTAGGTTGACAATGTTTGCTGGAGAATTCAAAACCTCAGCTAACGCTCTGGACCTCTTCCGCGCAGGTTCTACTTGATTTAGGATCATTCCATTTTATACTGCCTTTACGGCATCTTTAAGTTGCTCCTCTGTCCAATCAGCACTGGTGGATCCCCTTTGCCTTTTATAAAATGTAGGCCTGGAAGGAACAATGCTGATAAAACTTTAATTTAGGCCGAGAAATACAAGCACAGTAAGAAAAGTCGTTCACCGTATCACCCATACCCCGAGTTCACCATTTCCCCCATTTGCTATCGGTGAAACCTTGAATAACGTGGCAAGCGATTGAAAATTTTAGAGGCAACGATTTCTAGGTTATGTAGCGCATAAACAATCTAAGAAGGCAGAACATATCTAAAAACACCTCGCGGGCTACGGTACTTAAAGCAATAACTACAAACGCATGCATCGTATAAAAATTATTGAGCATCGGAAACAATTTTATACAAATTACTTTCGATTTTCAAAACGGGGGTGGTTTTCAACAGGTGCTCGTTGCACATATGATTGTAAATAACAAACATACAGACTTATAGCGACATCTGCATACCGGAAAAAGAAATAGAGTAATTCACCATTTCACCCGATTCACCATATCACCCTGGTTACCCTAAATATTATATTTGCGTTTCGTAAGTAATTTGTCTTATTCGACGAGTGCATCATCAGTTGGGGCAACTACTGACTATATCGACCACCTGCTAGGAGAAAAAAGAGAGGTTCCAAACGTTCTGTATATCAGAAGGCAGAGCATTCTTTGGTACACAACAATCACATGTGCAGACTTAATATTCAATTATGCAACAATCATATACGTCAAAAGAAGGGAGACACAGGTAAGTTGAAAGAACCCGAGACGAGGAAAAATATAAAGAGATATAGCAAATGCACTTTCGAGAAGATGAGGGAAAAAATACCATTAGAGTAGTATAAAAAGCATAACAATTAATTCTGCAAAAGATACATTAGAAATGCATAAACCACAGCTCAAAAAATATGGTTTAATGATAAATACAAGAATTTTATTAATGTCAGGAGTGCACTACATATAAAATGTGTACAACAGAGGGCAAGAAAAACGAAAGTACACAACAGCCAGACAGAAAAGACAGAGAAAAGCTTTAAAGAGAATATCCCCCGGAAAAGCATATCAGTCTATGAAGAAAGAAGGATCTTGGACACATACAACCTTAATGAACGAAAGGCCCCATAATTACAAACAGAACCGAAATTAAACGGGTCTAGGTAAATTGTTCGAAAACAGTTATTCGAATTACAATTGTTCGAATGCAATTGTTCGGAAATAATTCTTCGAAAAGACAATTATTCGAAAACAGTTATTCGATGTTGTCAATTGTTCGAATGCATTTGTTCGAAAATAATTCTTCGAAAAGACAATTACTCGAAAACAGTTATTTAATGTTGTCAATCGGATAATTACTCGAAAACAGTTATTTAATGTTGTCAATCGGACATAATTCTTCGAAATAAATTAAAGTGAATTAGTGGATGGATATCCAATTAGTGCGAATTATCACTAACAAATGAGGTAGACCCGTAAATAGGTCGAAATAGATGAAATAGTATCAGTTTCTTATCGGCTGTCAACTGAAAAGTTTGGGAAAATGGAATACGTGTTAAGTGAAAAAGGCAACCAGAAGCTAGTGTTAGAAGGATTTCTATTTGTGAAGGATAAACAAAATGAAAGAAGAATTTATTGGTAAGTTAAATGTTGTTACTGCACTTGCTTTTTTTACCCGACTACGCCTAGCAGATAGGGTTATGTGTTTTACATATGGACTGTTGAATCTTACTCTGGTTCTTAGTGGTTCGATACTTGTGTGGAGTTTGCAATAGAGTTTTTCGGAACGAATATCGACTTGGAACTTCAAATAATTACGTTTTATATAACAAAGATTTTTTACTTTCTTATACTAATAGTATAAGGAAGTATTGTGATGACGAAAATTTTCGACCTCGAGATTTTTGCAGATGTCGACGTTTTGAGGTCCCCTGATACCGAAAAAGTGGTTCTTAAAAAATGTCTGTCTGTGTGTCTGTGTGTGTGTGTGTGTCTGTGAGCGCGATAGCGGCCAAACCGCTAAAGATACCAATACCAAATTTTATATTTAGGAATATAATCATCGTCGGAAGAACTGATTAGTTTTTCAGTGAAATCGGTAAACCGGAAGTAGCAGTTTACTTCAGTGAAAAAATCAAATTTAACCAATATTTCGTCAAATACTAAATTAAAACAAATTTCTAAAGAATACAAATGTACTCGAAAATAAATGTTAAATAAATTTTATGGAAAGAATTTTTCAAAATTTTTACCGGAAGTAGGTCTTTTACTCTTATCGAAAAACAGTTTTTTGCGAATATTTTGCAAGTGAAGCTTTGTTTACAAATATTTTTTTTTGACAAAATTAGGCTTATCTGTAACAAGTAGTACCTACGTTCTTTTACAGGAAATGTGAAAATATTGGTTTTAAATATTGTATCTACTATTTTTTCTTTCTAGGAAGTGCGAATATTTCAATACCAAAAAGTGTCGCGCGCGTGCAATAACCGAAGGAGACGAATTAAAGAAAATACCTACAGAACATAATCATGGAGGAGACGCTGCTAACATGGAAGTAGCAAAGTTCATGTACCAATTGAGGACATCGGCTAAGGAAACACAGAATACACCACAGTACATCATCTCCTCGCTCTCAACGACCATCAGTAACAGTTGTATGGGTCGCCTTCCAGATGTTAGCTGCATGAGGAGAACAATTCGAAATGTTCGAAAAACTAACCTTGCAGCACCAACTCTGCCCCAGTCCAGAGAAGATTTGGTTATTCCTGACAAATATCGACAAACGATCAGCGGAGACGAATTTCTGCAGTTTGACTCAGGGCCCACCAATTCCAGAATCCTAATTTTTGCAACACATCGTTCGCTAAACATTCTCGGAAACTCAGAACATTGGTTCATGGACGGTACATTCAAAACTGTACCTCAGCTGTTTGCGCAACTGTACACGATTCACGGATTAAAGGAAAATACCGCCGTTCCGCTAGTTTATGTGCTTTTACCCACCAAAACTGAAAACGTTTACTTGGAGATGTTACGAGAAATTAAGAACCTTTGCCCCACTGCTGCGCCAGCGACAATAATGATCGATTTTGAAAAAGCCATGTTTAACGCAATTGCAGCGGAATTTCCAGATACTGTAACGAGGGGGTGCTTTTTTCATTTTGGTCAATGTCTATACAGAAAAATTCAATCTGTGGGCTTAAAATAGCGTTATGATAATGACACAGAGTTTTCACTGAAAATGAGAATGTTGAGCGCTTTAGCCTTTGTGCCACTTGATCACATAGTACAGGCATTCGAGGAACTGTGTGATAACGATGTTTTGCCTGCAGAAGCTCAAGAAATTGTAGATTATTTTGAAGACACGTGGATTGGTCGACCAGACCGAAGATACAGGCGAAGAGCTCCCATGTTTCCACATAACATGTGGAACTGTGTTGGAGCTGTTACTATGGGTTTGGCAAAAACAAACAATGCTGTAGAAGGTTGGCATCGCGGATTTGAAAGTCAAATTTCAGCCACACATCCTACCATTTGGAAGTTTTTGGACGCCATCCAAAGAGAGCATGCTTTAAATCAATTAAGAATTGAGCAATATTTCGCAGGAGTCCCACCACCTGCACCAAAAAAAAAATACAAAGATTGTGCTGAAAGGATTTGCCGAATCCTAGAAACATTTAATACAATAAATATTGTAGAGTATTTAAGCGGAGTAGCACATAATCTGAGTTATTAGAGAGCAGTGTATATATGTATGTATATAAATAAATAAAAATTCAAAACTATTTTGTTTCTCTTTTTATTCTTAAACATACTGCATAATAATTAATTTCCTATTTGCCAATAAATGCATCAATTATGAATCTTATGATTCAACGCATGTTACAAAGCCAATAACTTACCTTCGAATAACAATTGTTTTTCTCAAGCTAGTAATATCGAATAGTAGTTTTCGAGCTAGTAGTATCGAATAAATGATAAATAATTGTTTTCGAACAATTACATTCGAACAATTGCATTCGAACAATTGCATTCGAACAATTGCATTCGAACAATTGTCCTTTCGAATAAATAATGTCTTCGAATAATTGTTTTCGAACACTTGCATTCGAACAATTGTTTTCGAATAATTGTTTTCGAAGAATTTACCGGCACCGAAATTAAACAAACACGGCTGACATATTTCCAAAAGATTTTGGGAACTACATACATATCCACTCTATCAGCAACAATTTCAGCAAATAACTTCTAGAGATGCTCATACTGGAAAAAGTCACACAAGTTATTCAAGCCAGAAAAACAAGACGTAATCTGAGTTTGATGGAAATTCCAGTTGAATTGAATAAAACAGCAGGTTGTAAATTTACGAAACTATTACAAATATAGATGGTAAGAATCTGGAATAAAGACAAAGTTCCGGAAGACTGGAGAAAAAGTAATAAAGGGGAAAAAAAAGTAAGCTAGTCTATGTAATAGTAGGGCCCCTAAAGTGGGGTGACATATGTAATAGTACGTGTTTAAAATATAATTAAAATGAATAAAACAAATAAAATGACTAAAATTGACTTATTGAACGCTCCGCGTAATTAGCTCAGATAAATAGTTCGGTTTGCATGAGAAACTTAATTTCAAGACGGTTCGGGTATTTAGACACTAAGATTATTTTTCTGGACGTACTATTACTTCTTTTTTATAATCCAAATTTTTATGTTAAGGTAGACAAATAATATGCAAAAGAATATTTAAATATTATTAATATATTGATTAAAACACCAACAACACAGATCAGGTTACAAACAAATGTTACAGAACGAAACACAATTCAAATGATATGTCTCAATACAAATTACGCATCAATTACAACATAGGCAAATATAATAGATCGATACAACAACGTTGCCTTACATAAATAATATCTCGTGAATTTAACTAGATTCTAATTCATTATTCACAAAATTTGCATGCATGATATAGGCCTTTAAATCAATTTACGTTGGGTACCTTTATACAGATGCGATGATGGTGGAAATGGTGTTTTCATCAGCAGCTTTCCCCCAGGATGGATTGAAATCGCCGTCTTCTTTATAGCGAATCACGGCACACACTTGTTTTTAATAAAACTTCTACCTCACGTAGTACACTATTTATTTTATTAAAAATATATCTCTTTTCTCACTAGGCTTTTATCTTACTTTTAAATAATGCTTGAAATTACTATATTTTTATTCGCACTATTAGCCTGTGAGATCGTTGCCTTTAGCTTGGGTGCGGTCCAGTCGTTATTCGACAAAAGGGACCTGTGAACCTACTTGTTCACGAGTTAGGGAGCGTCTGTCTGCCTACTCCTTGCTTAAGGCAGGTCACACCGTATTCTTCTAGGGAATTCCCCGAGCCACTTATGTACTTTACTTCTATTCAAACTCTATTCGTGGGAACATGCACTCGCAAAATATGTAGCGTTCAAGGTTGCCCACGTGTTGATTGTACACAAACCGTTTCTTGTTAACGCCGCCTAAACTCTTGGCTGACTTTGATAACATTGACGCCACTTATGTTTCGTTCACACAGATACACCTACGCACTATTTCTCTCTTACATATACAGAATTTATATAGAAACATTTTAAACAGGAATATAATAATTTAATACAAATAAATGAATAATATATGTTTCCCGATCTGTGTTGATTTATTATCTACCTTAATTTCATGATATACATTACCTTAATATAAATATTTTGGATGTTATATTATATTTATATTTTATTCATTATATACAGGGCCTACCGTTACATCTATATAGCAATTACCAAGGAATATCACTTCTTTAATTAAGAAGAGTCATCTGAGTAAACAAAACCTCTTCTACACATATTCAGATCTCTTGAAATACATTCAAATAATAAGATACAAATCTAAACAATATAATAATATCTGTTATAACAAATGCAAAATATGAGTAAGTCCAAACTATAAGTGCCTTCGCATGGACAGTTCTAAGATGAGTATATGACCCAAAACATGAAGACGGAGCATGGAGATTCAGTTATAATCGTGTATTATATTAATACCAAGACACTGTCGCATCAGAATACGCCAAAATACAAAGTTACAATTGTGACACGTAGTCAGAGTGGGGAGTAGAGAATGATAAGAAGAGATCTCCAGTCGTGAGTGGAGAGTCGTAGACTACTGGGAATCTCCTGGAAAAGATCCATATGTATTGCCTATAATTAAAATTAAACGTACATTTGCATATTAAAATATCTGCAAGTCTTGTGTAATAGAATAGAGTATATTATAAAGTCTGCGAAACAATTTCTTTCTTGGAGGTTGTATGCATTATATAAATGAATTATCAGTGTTTATATCGAAGAACTGTAAATATGGAAAAATAAAGCATAATCTAGTATAAAATGGCATAGTAATTCAATTCGATAAATAATAAAGTTGGAATCTATAAAATATTTTTAATATCAAATTAGTTAGATGCAATGCTTATTGAACCTACAAATTACTAAAATACAGCATAGCGTAAATAAATAGATGGAAGTAACAAAATTAACTAAGAAGAAATACAAATATATCTTGAAAAAGTGGCAGTTCAGAGAAGAAAATCATTTATAAGAAGACGAAGGCAGATATTGAATAATAAAACAACCAAATATTATTCATTCGTAATAAAAATATTAAATAACTATGTGGTGCCAAAAGGCAAAAGTCGTGAAGGCTACACAGTTATTAGAAAGAGATAAAAGAAACAATAAAGGAACAGTGTGGGCTGAACAATTTTAGTTGAATAACGACGTGTCCTTTAGAATTAAGATCAGTAGGAGAACTGAATAATAAAAGAAGATACATGTAAGTGTTAATGATATAATTAACTGTAGAAAATGAAAAACACATTTTCAGTATTAGTAACGAGTTAATAAATATTATAGTACATGAAGTTTTCAAGTTTTTCGAAATTTATATATATATATATATATAATTAAAAGAGAAGGTCTTTGCCGTTGAAAAACTCAATGCAAGGCTTAATTATTGGGGAATCCAGCATAAAAACAAAATTCAATTTAGTTCTTTATTTTTTTCCTTCCAATATTTCGCACATTGTGTGTGTGCTTCCTCAGGGATTAAAAATGTGAACTATGATGTGGACAAAAATTACTTAAATACATCTACACTAATATCGACAGGTACATCTCTTAAATGTATACGTATGTATAAGTATACATTTAAGAGATGTACCTGTCGATATTAGTGTAGATGTATTTAAGTAATTTTTGTCCACATCATAGTTCACATTTTTAATCCCTGAGGAAGCACACACACAATGTGCGAAATATTGGAAGAAAAAAATAAAGAACTAAATTGAATTTTGTTTTTATGCTGGATTCCCCAATAATTAAGCCTTGCATTATATATATATATATATATATATATATATATATATATATATAATATATTACAATTCTTTGCCAAAATATACAAATGTATTGAAAAATTCAAAAGATTCTTGGTAGTAGTGGCATACAATGAAGTAAAAGTAATAACAATATGACAACTGGTTGTCAATTAGAAAACAATGACAAATATAAAATGCAAATCACAATGTATAATTGAAAGTGTAATCAAATAAGCAATAGGACAGTCGGGATTACTTATATGGTCACATCAAAAGGCTTGGGATTTACCACAAACTGTTCAGTCAATGTAATTATACAAATAACAACGACGCAACTATGTAATGAAAAATTAAGAGTAGAACTGTTGATATTATATTAATATAGAATGTAAAATCAGTCATGTATAAATGTAAATGAAAGCAAATAAGCATAGGACAATCGCCATTACCCATGTAATCCTATCAAATCGGATTAGGTTCACCTAAACATGTACAATCTGATCGAAATACATAGACAATCAACGATGCAACTATGTATGTGTTAAGGTGTATTTGTAGCTACAGACATATATGTTTCTACCTAGTTTGGTTTCGTCAGTGCAGCATAACAAAGAAGGTGTATGTTAAAGCATTAATATGTGTTGAATAAAAATTATATAGTATTACCTTAAAATGTCAATCCAAAATGTCCAAGTGTAAAACAATTGTGCACTTACTTAATACTGTGTAATGCCTTATTTCAACCAGGCAGTTAATAAAATATATTACAATTCTTTGCCAAAATATACAAATGTATTGAAAAATTGAATTTTTCAATACATTTGTATATTTTTATACATTGGTATATTTTTACCCGCAAGCACTTGGTATATATTCTAACATTGTTATCTCACAATTAATGATGAAATAGACACACTGTTGTCCAGTACATCATTCATACCTTTTGTCGGGCCGGGAAATGATGTAACGTAATAATACTGTTTGTTTAATATTTTGGGAGTAAAAATCTCAAAAAAAGCAAAAAGTTAGAAAGACGAAAAATAGTGCAGATATTGAGATTAGGACAGAACGCGGAGTAGGTGGAACAATTTACATACTTAGAAGCAATTATAAACAACAAAGGAAACATAAATAACGAGAATATCAGCAAATAACAATACAAGAAAGAGTGTAAAATGCCATGAAAACAAATTCCATTGGGAAAAAAGAAATCGCAAAAAAACAGAAGTTATAAGAAAAATATAGTTAAACCTTTCTTGACATTGGCCGTCTCTCCCTGATGGTCCATCCACGGAGAGAGAAAGGTGGAATGTTTAGAAAACATCTGAAATAATAATAATAATAATAATGCCTTCATTGTGCAAGTTAGTTACAAAAGTACAAAAATACAAAGAACATAAAACTACCAAGTAGGTAAAGGTTGAGATTGGTGAGAAAAAAGAAGGGCATAGAAAAAAGGAAAAGAGCTGCAATCTTAGGGCGAAGGTTTTGCTTAACCTTGGCTAAAACAAAGGATAAAATGAGAAAAGGTGTTAGTTTTCTCAATACAAGAATGCCTACTAAGTACTTAAAGTAAATTCTGTGCGAGCAGTTTGATTATTTTAATTGTTGTGACATACAAACTTAGAGCGGTATATTATAGATGGCAACGATACATATAATTATTATAAAGCTGTAACTCTCTACAAGAGATTAGCATTAGTATTACATGGTTCACAGAAATTGGTCCAGAGGGACTGTATTATTAACTCTGATATCAAATATTATACAGTAAGGATAATATAGGTGGATTTAGAGAGTGAACGAGGACACATTGATTAAAATAATTTATGATGAAACACAGGAAGATTGATCAAATTATTTAATGATAAAATCAGAATAACTACAGTGTAGATGAGTACCAAAAGAAAATCGAGAAGGAGCAGAAAACAAGCATGAATGGAGAAGATACTACATCTAGAAGTATTAATCGTATGAAAAAAGTGAAGATACACTAATAGAAAAAAAGTGTTAAGTTAATATAAAAATGCATAACTTGAACACTTTTGTGTAGTTAAATATGAGCAAGATACCAGTATCTTCATTCAATGTTCCGAAAAGTGTTAAATTTGTATTGGAAATAATAGTTGAATGAACTTTTTGAAGCTGTTAAATATGGTTAAATATAAAATCATGGGGATAAATTGCGCATATGTGTCGTTAAGTGTGACTTTAGCATAGCTACCCACATAATGTTGGTAGTCTATTTCTTTTTCGATAATGAGTGGAATAGAGAACAAGCTAACACGTGCTCCTACTTACTTCGATTCCAGCCGCACAAAAACACACAAAAGTTCGTTGCTGCGTTTTTAACATTTTAAATTTTGGCGAAGATTTTAAATCTTGTTTGAAATACTATTCATTCAACTAAAACTACACACTTGTCGGAACACCTCTATTTTCAAACATAAAATATTTTAATGTTCAGGGAATTCACTTTTTCTTTGGGTAAACACTTTTTCTGTCGAGTTAACCGTTTGCAGTTCAACATTTCGAAACTGGTTGTATTAACATTTTCCTTTCTCTCAGTGTAGAACTTGAAGGAAATGATTTTCTCCACGGTGTGTGGATGGATCTTAAGCTAATATGCTTGGCATAATTTCATGTGTAATTTGCATACCTGAAATAATATATGCAAACACGCAATAAAAATATATAAATGAGTTAAAAGAAAATCTACACATCATGAGTAAATGAGAACATTCTATAAACAAAAAAAATGTAAACAAAATAGTAGAAGGGGTGGAATGAAACCACTGAACAATTTTCATTTAAAATTTATATGAAAATAGTACCATGAATTAGGAGGGGGCGGGGGTAGTGAAAATGTGTATATATATTTTTTTTTGACACAATCACTACTAAATATATATCCAGTGACAAGCAGGAAGAATATATTTTGAAAATAGATATATAGTGTTGTTAAGAAGTAAAAGTATGACGCAATTTTGAAAGATAGATTTTTTAGAAACCTTTGATGCAAAATCTCTACAATTATCAGTGGAAAGCTGTAAGTATGAGATGTAATATGGCGACCAAATTTGTCTGTGATGCCTGCGAAAGCAGTAGATTATTAAAGAAATTGGAAGAGCGTTTCGGGTTTTAAATTTAGATCGCCGAAAAACATCGATAGAAGTTATTACTCGAGAAGATGCTTTATTTTTTTTATAATCGCAAGCACTGAGTCAGTTAATGATAACGGCCAGAAATTGAACCCTTGCACTACGGCTGATATGTAATTGCACTCACTGGTTAGATAAGTAAGAATACGAAGACTGATTAAATCGAAAGTTAGGAAGTCCCCATAACAAAGTTTTATGACATATAAAAAGTACACTTGAAATGAGTATAAATTACATCAATTCGATCTTTCTATCTAATTCATAACAAATCGATTGGATTAGAATAAGAAAGATAGTTACGATTGAATGTCTAGGTACAAATTCTCAAAGGACTTTATGTTTAAATAAATAGATAATCGGACTTGGATTTCAAAAGCTTTAGCAACATTTGACAACATTATAATTGGTCTGTAGTCATGGAATTATTATAATATATTACAAAAATAAATTAAAAAAACCTACTTACATAGTTTGTATTAAGCAATTTTATGATAACAATTACTAGAACGCAAAACATCCTTTTAGAGCTAATGAAGAGTAAGCACATGACATATTGAAGATGTAGTTAAGATTCTGAGTATTCCTCTTCATACATAACGCATCTATTCATTATCAATTACATGGAACATAATGATAGGGCACAGAGACAATCACTTAATATTATCGTTCTTATTTATATGTAGTCTGTCTTGTTTTATCTACATATGCAACAGACAGACATATTGTATGAATTTATGTATTAGTGGGTACTAGTTGTGGTTGCAATAGTTCGTATAATACTTACGTACGTACAAGATGGATCGCAACATGTAAGTTTAATTACTTCAGTGTGGAGCGCTTTATTGCTTTTCTTCGTTCTTTATTGTATTTGAAATGCCAATAGTCAATGGGTTATAGGAAATCTTCTTGTATTTGAGTGCACACCTTGACCAGAGTGCAATCAAATTCGACTCGAGGTTAAACGCGCAAGTTCATTTTTCGCTTTTACACGTCGGGCAGAGATTAATGGTGCATTTTTGCTATATGCAACATGTAAATGCTGTTTTAGTTTATTAATTGTCAGTCTAAAATTCTGAAAATATTGTACCAGTATGAAGTGTTTTTGAAGATTTTTATGTATGTGTCTTTTTACACCAACAGGTCTAGAAAAGCCGCCGAATCAATATGGACAGCACGGTGACCTTTATAATTGTTGCGCTCATCTTAAGTGGAAACTTTATTAATATGTAAGTGTTAGTTTTTTTTACAATATATATTTTTTTTACAAACAACGAAAATTTCAGGAAATATGTATGCATAAAGTTTTTATTTTCTTAACTAAAAACATCTTTCACAAATTACATAATAACAGTTACTAAAATTATGCATTCTACCAAATCCAAAATGCGATTGTCATTTAATTTGCATATATTAGTGAAATAAATCCCAACATTTAATCAACTTCTTATACATATTTTGCTTATATGTTTAAAAATAGAAGTTTTACACAAGATCAACAAATTATATATTTATTCTTTGATAGCCTTTGTAAGTTACCATGATTAATGGGTTTAATATTACTTATAATTGTTGATATTTGTTTCTGCATAAGTAGACAAGTCTCATCAAATATTTAACAGTTCATATAAAGAGTAGTGTGTATTCTATTCTAATCAAATCGCAAAATTATATCTTATCTAAACAGGTAAAAAGTACCGAACTATGGACCAACATATTTATTTCTTCAGAAAAATAAATAAATATGTTTATTCATTATGCTTGCAAGACACACAATTATGAATTATATAGTTTATTGCTCAGGCAGCCAACTTAACACAGACTAAATGAAAGAGTAAGTTATATACGATCTCTCTTCTTTTCTAATTTTAAACTCCTTACAAAGAAATATAAATTAAACGTATACGTCAAAAAATTCTTTTCTTGTTGCAGAAATACTTCTTCCAAGTTTGTAAAAATAATTAATTTAGCATATACGAATGCTGACATTTCTGCTGCAATCTAACTAGGTACCAACTTTCCTTTAAGCAAATATTTAAAAAATGCTTTGCAATGTTTTTACATCGGACAGAAATGTTTCTGCGTGGGTTGTTATGGGATTTGTCGATTTTCTTTTCCAATATTACTCTCTAATTAGTTGTTTGCGAAATTACTTGTAAATGCATTTACATTAGGGAACAGTTGACTAGAGTAATTTTGCGGACGACTGGTTCTGTAATATCCTATCTAAATGTGAATTTATAGTCATATAAGTACATATTTTAAGATACACAATAAAATACTAACTATATTTTTAACCAATTTATTCAATGCAAGCGTGGCCATTTTTGGTTTATTAAGCTATCATAATACAATAATTACGGGTACAGAAAGGCTTTATGAACAGAAATTATAGTGCTTGTGTAAGTTTTCAAAACTCGTCGTATAAAAAAGTACATAATGTAAAACTAAGGCTGCCTATGGTCAGCAGCATATATGCGTCTATGCAGCTGCATCATAGAACGAAATGCAGTAGTTGCACACCACTCATAAAAGTGAGCCGTTACATCGTATGTATAATTGTTTATCCACATATAAATCCACCACATAATTAAGAGAATTTAAAATAATTGCCAAGGATATTGTATAATATGAAATTTATACGTACGAATCAAATTGATACTTCGTAGTTAACTTATACAATTAATTTAAAAAAATAATAAAAAAAAAGCGGGCGAAATTTCATTCATATCTAATAAACATCACATAACATACTATACTTCATCTGATATCCTTTATAAAGTAATAAATTCCAATTAGTGCATACATGTATACGTGTAATTTTTAGAATTTGTTAATATAACCATTATAAGAATATACATCAACGACCATAATACAAATGAATATGAACATATACGAGGGTGAGTCAATAACTAATGCCTCCTATTTTTTCTCCTTTTAATTGTCAAGAAATTAAAATTCAATTACATAGATTGAAACCCACAATATTGATGATTAATTTGTCACTTTGGTTCATCTTTTAACGTGCGCGTGTATCCCAGCGTGGTAAAAGGCACGGTGCTGCTTCCTAAGCCATTGACGCAAAGACGTTTTCACGGCTTCCTCATCTTCAAAGTGAATCCCACGATGAGCTTCATTTAGCGGCCCGAACAGATGAAAACCTGATGGTGCCAGGCCAGGGTTACATGGAGTTGAGGCAAGACTTCCCATCCAGTTTTTACAATCTCTTCAGTGGTGTGACGACTGGTGCGTGGTCTTGCGTGGACATGCAAAAGAAGATCGTCCGCCATAGATTTCGTTGGGCGAACTCGCTGAAGACGTGCCTTAAGGTTTTTGAGGTTTGTGGCATATTGGACAGAATTTATTGTGCATCCCTGCTCCAAAAATCATCAACCATAATCACGCTCTCTGCATCTCAGAACACTGTCACCATAACTTTCCCTGCCGATCGCACAGTTTTGAACTGTTTCGTAATCGGTGAATTTGTGTGATGCCACTCCATTGACTCCGCTTACAATTTCTTCTAGAAACTAATCTCCTACCAAACGGAAGCGCTGCAAGTATTGTGAGGCTATTGTTTTTCTTGTTTCTTTATTCTAGTCGGTCAACATTCTTGGTGCCCACCTTGCACAAACTTTTAAATACTCGCTCACTAAAGGAAGCGTGATGACGATGATTGTCATCACGCTTCCTTTACTGAGCGAGAGAATGCGATACAATTCATCTGCAGTCATCCGGCGGTCATTACGAATGTTTACATAGACTCGCTGAACGTGGCGTGGAGTCACTGCAGTTAACGACCTGCTGTTTCGCTTTTTATCAGTCAATGGTGTTTGTCCTTCACCTTCGTTACAGCGCCGAATCCATCGTCTAACAGTGCTGACATCCACTGTTGCATCACCCTACACATTTTTCAGAATTTCATAAATGAGATTAGGCTTTTCGCCTTCTGCATTCAAGAATTCAATTACAGAAAGATATCTAATACAAACATCAATGTTGGCCGTTTTGCAAGCCACTTGTTGACGCAGAAAGTTATAATTGCAGTGGATTGTAGAAGAAGGTTCGAGGAATAGCGTCAAATTCAAATATTTATTTAACTAACTTTGTTTAGCTATAAAAAATAGGAGGCATTAGCTATTGACTGAGTACTAAGTTTGTCATAATACACATACCAAATGTCAATTTTATACTTATGCGACAAATGTAATACTATGATTATTATATTATTTTTGCAGTATTAAGAATCCTAGTTAAATAAAACAAGTTACGATTGCCTAGATATCTTCTATCTTCTTTCAACTGCTATACAGTATGTGGAGTGTAATTCGATATTTATTTCAGACGCTAAATAGACAAATGTTTTTAATGTTTTTGTTATTATAAGTTATATGATATGGGGTGAAGCGACATTTATATGTTATAGTTACATAAATTAATGGAAAATATCAGACTTCGACAGGAAATACAAATGTTGGTGGATACTGCTTTCAAATGCAAATACATATATATCAAATAGATAACTACAGGTTAGGCCACTGTTGGTTTGCAATAAGAGTTCATTTTAAACATTTTATAATATAAATATGCTTTTACGTTTCTTTAGCTTGCAATAGTGTTTTGGATTTAGGATTTAACTTTATTAATTTATTATTTCCAAAACAGATTACGTTTACAAATTTCTATTTATGCACGAAAATGTTTTTGTGTGTTTTTTTGTCGTTTATATAGCCAATTATTTCAACATCTCTGTTATCCTAAAAACTTATACTGTCCTTGAAATAGCGCTTAAGGACACGTAGAAAGTGCCTGTATAATGTAGTTGCAAAAGCTTCCCTATTACTATTAAATCAATTTGATCGTCAGATAATTGGGACATTTCTTGGTTTTGAAAATCTCCAGTGGACCATTAACAAAAATGCATATAATTAAGTCTTCTTCTTCTTCTTGTACTACTTAGAGATCTGTCGATCTGTTAATTCTGAAGTTTAGGTAGATAGCCAGCTATCTCTCCATCTCTTAGGCGGCCTTCCGATAGGTCTGTAGCCGGGGGTGGGTTGTTTTCTAGGACTATCTTCGAAAGTCTGTTCTCGTACATCCGTCTTACATGGCTGTACCACTGGCTCTTACGCTGTTTTCCCCACCTCACAATGCCTTGTATCTCGCATTGTTCCCTGATATCCGAGTTTCTGTCACTTCTTGTCTTCCCCACTATTGTTCTCAGTGTTTTCATTTCGGCGACCCTTAGCATGTGTTTCGTCTTGTTGGTGTCTTCGCAGACTTCTATACCGTACGCCATAATCGGTCTGATGCAAGTCTTGTAGATTCTAATTTTGCTATCTTTTCGCATGTACGGGTTTGACCAGACTATATCTCGTAGGCATCCTGATAGTGCGGATGCTTTGTTAATTTGGCTCCTCAGGTCTTTAACTGGGTTGTGGATACTTGATATGCCTATGCCCAGATATCTGAATTGCATCACCTGTTCTATGGGATTATCCTCCACCACTAGCTTGCATCTGAGCGGATCTTTCGTGATTGTCATATATTTGGTTTTGTTGATAGAAATGTTCATATTGAGTCTCTGTTGGTCGTTTTCTGATTCGGCAATAATTGCGTAACACACCATACCAATGCTTTTGTTGTCCAGCCTGTATCCGAGGTTAATATCTGTTACTTTGTTTATAATTTTATCCATGAGAAGATTAAACAAAAAGGGACTTAGGCTGTCACCCTGTCTAATTCCTCCCGGTGTTGGGATGTTGTCAGTGAATTAGTCTCCTACTTTAACCTTTGTTACGTTATTGTTATTTAGGTTATGGATTATCTTTGTTATGTTCGCCGGTGCCTTATTTTCCATCAATATATGCAGAATGTCTCCCAAACGAACTCTGTCAAACGCCATTGTCAGGTCAATGAAATAATTAAGTATGACTATATAAAACTATCTTGTTTATTATCCCGTACAGAAAATTCTTTTTTTTTTTTTTTTTGAAAGAGTATGTATATGGTTTTTGTATGTTCTACTGATTTTTTAATGTTGTAACTGAACAAGTTCAGTTGTTCAAAAAGCATCAAAACATTTGTTATCTATTCAATGACATCAAATTTTGCAAATATTGAGAAAGTAGACTGCTCATTGGTCAACCTTATTTCAGAGAATCACATTTTCGATGGATGGACAGTACTGCATCATGTCGTGCTCTATTCTAAAAAATCGGTACAAAAGACTGTACATGGTATAGGTTATCATCTAATTAACACTTAGATATTTTAAAGAAGTGGTAAAATTATTTTCCTACCCGAAGATGGTAACATGTCTATTAATAAGTCTGTTCTAGGCCTGGAAACTATATTACAAAATAAGCATACAAATGTATTTCACGCCTTTGCAGTTGGGTTTTTGTATCATTTTAAGAATCATCAGAGCGCCATTGTTGGCAATATCTGGTTGCACCACAATGCAAAAGATATGTTGTTTTAACGTTTTTTTTTTTTTTTTTGAAAGAGTATGTATATGGTTTTTGTATGTTCTACTGATTTTTTAATGTTCTAACTGAACAAGTTCAGTTGTTCAAAAAGCATCAAAACATTTGTTATCTATTCAATGACATCAAATTTTGCAAATATTGAGAAAGTAGACTGCTCATTTGTCAACCTTATTTCAGAGAATCACATTTTCGATGAATGGACAGTACTGCATCATGTCGTGCTCTATTCTAAAAAACCGGTACAAAAGACTGTACATGGTATAGGTTATCATCTAATTAACACTTAGATATTTTAAAGAAGTGGTAAAATTATTTTCCTACCTGAAGATGGTAACATGCCTATTAATAAGTCTGTTCTAGGCCTGGAAACTATATTACAAAATAAGCATACAAATTGTTGCGTTTTCGGGTTCCAATAAACAACTCGTGCAATTATTTATTTAAAACAGTCTGTATATTTATGTACTTAAAATTATTTAACAATATAAAAACATAAAACTGACTTAACACACTTAAACTACTATTAATAAATTATAATTAACACTTGTATTTATATCTCTGTCCGTATTTATTTATATAATTCTATTTATATAAGACGGCACTACTATAAAGAACTATTTATTTGGCTACCACTATTTATTTCTTCGCACTCGATCCCGCAATGAATCCCGTTATGAATTCCCTTTCTCTGTATCGGCTGCTTTTTATACCGACACACAAGACTCTCGTAATACTCGGGAACATTCCATCTTTCTCTCGATATTTGTCAGAACATACGTCGGACATCTGTGAGATGACTCACTGTATTTACGATATTTACCAGCAGCGAGAGAGATGATTTATGGTCTTTTTTGCGCGTGTGACAATTTCGTTTTTATCGCGCCGAGAGATCTGATTCTTTTATTTAATGTAAACACATTTCGTTACAAAATGTATTTCACGCCTTTGCAGTTGGGTTTTTGTATCATTTTGAGAATCATCAGAGCGCCATTGTTGGCAATATCTGGTTGCACCACAATGCAAAAGATATGTTGTTTTAACGATTTACCCGTGAACTTCATCTAATCAAGTCAAACAAAAATTAAATCATATCTAACAAATAATAATAGCAAGTCGTGGACAATTCAAACCCACTCGATCTCTGGAATATTCCTTACCGTTTTTCACTTATATTTAAATACTCTACGTTAACACATTTCGATCAATAACCATATATTTATTTTTGTTTTTGTAGAGGTATTTACGTAGTATACGCAATATGATAGTGGTTTTCAGAAATGCATTCGTCATTGTTGTGTAATTTATATGATAATCTTAAATCAATAATCGGAACGCTATTTGTTTACATGTAAAAGTCGTGACTTTCCTTAGTACCGTTTCAATTTGAGATATTTAAAAAATTACTATAGGCAGTTTTAAATTCATTATTTTCTAATAAAGTTTTTATAGAATTTGATGTATGGTAAATATTTGGAAAAAACTAGGATTTAGAAGTTTTACTTTTTATATTTCTTTTATGTAACGAGTAATAATTTGGCAGTGTATTTTAATGTACGGACTGTGAACAATTATTATAAACTATCACTTGAAAAAATCTAATATAAATCTAACCTCATATACTCCAGTTACTAGATTAATACACTGCCAAAGGTACAGCCAGGAGGGTCTGTATAACGTACAATACAATAGAATGAGAAAAAATTTCCTCTCATCCTTTTATTATAAGAACTTGGTGTTAATTTTATTTATTCTAATCTCAGTTTCGGCGATCATATTTACCATTATTTTGGTTTTATAATCAGAAATGCTATATCGATAAGAAAAATCGTGAACGTGAAAGTAATTCTCAATTAACAATTACTACGAGTAAAATTTTTAAATATAATCCTAATTTTGCAAGATTCTTTGTTATCGATATTCTTGCGTAAACAGTTGCCAAATTGTGGAACATCGTATGTGAAATATCATGTGTATTGATAGTAGAAACAAAAGCTTTACTCGATTTGTCACAACTCATAAATTTACGAGTCTTATTCTTAAATACTACTATTATTGATTTATCGATGTCAATCAATTTTAAGAAATGTTTTTGATTACTATAAACTTTTCTATGCTATTCAATTTCCCCTTTGAATCGATTCTGCCCATCACTAGTTTTTACTCATCTTAATTCTTATCTCTAATAGTCGACTATACAACAATGGAACATTGTGACTAGATAATTTTCCTTATGGTTTTTTAATAGTATCAGAAAATTTTTTGACATTTATCTGATATTAGCTGCCGAAAAACACACTTATAATAATAACATCAGAGAAGAACGACCATAGAGAAGCGACAGCATTGTTGGGTCCTTTGATGTGTTGTGCCCAATTTCGCCTCGCCGCAATGTACACTCAAAAAACGTATTTATTTTTACTTTCAAATATTGTTGCTCCTGTAATACCATTATTAGACTAACGGCACATAAACCAGAGACAGACTATCCATACGTTTGGCTAGACAGACGATCACGCGGCAATGACAACACCGGACAATCACGCAAGCTTCGCCTACCGAAAATACAGAGACTCGCTTTTAACATCTTTGTCATTTCTTTGTGGTCGTTATTCTCTGACAATAGTGTATATTTTTTTCGTTCGATCTTTAAGATATATTTATTATATACATATAATAAATAATGCTAATCTGTATGTGTACTTCAAGATATAATCATTCCAAAATATGTTTTTACCTTATCAGCTTTATATATTCAAAAAGCTGCATTATCTTATCCTTGCAGGGGCATAGCTAGACGAACATATGAATGCCGGCCATGTATGACAATGCAAGAATGTAACGAAGAACCTACTGACTATTGCCTTTTCGGTGAAGTTAGAGATATGTGCGGAAGACGTACTTGTGCAAGGGTAAGTAAAAACTAAATCTACTTGGACTAGCTATAATAAATATAATTTTTTCTTTAAAATAAAGGTCATGAAAAGTATGGCCCTTGAATGTTTACTTAAAAAATAGAACTACATAATACGAGATTAAAATAGTTAATAGAATTTATTCATAATTATGAAAGAAACAAATTGGAAAACACAACTATGTGATTCGACACTTTTTTTTATTTTCGATGTCATTGTTACCTGGTCAAACATTCCTGCAGTATTACATCTTAAATTCTATGTAAAGTTTGTTGTTCTTGATTGAAAACCACCAGACCAATCAATCAGGATATTCACCATCTTAGCGTGGGTATTGCAAAACTGATCTGCTTTTAGTGGATGTTAAATGATATAAATTAAGCACTAAACTAGCTTTCGCTTTCAAATACTTTTGATACAGTGAGTCACACCACAATATTAAATAAACTTCAAATATATGGAAATAAACGCTTGCCATTAAACTTAATTAAATTTTATCTATCTGCAGTAGGAAATATGTAATACGGCGTTCCTCAAAAATCTATATTTGGGCCGTTGTTATTAATCATATATATCACTGACCAAGTTTCTTGCTAGAAATGTATAATAATTATAATAATAATAATAATATACATTGTATTGTCTAAGAGATTAATTTCCATATAAAGGACAAAATACATAAATAGTTACAAATATACGAATACCAATAATACTATTGCATACACAACAACACACAATACAAAGAAATAGATGTAATTAAATCGTTTTATTGAAGCAGAATCGCAGCCCTTCTCAGTATTTCCGTGAAGGGAGCAAAATTTATATCACAATGCGATGAGATCCGATTGAACCCCCACGACATTGCAACAACTGGAGAATTCATTGATGAGTGTGACCGTGCATATATATGGTACTTGAAAAGTGTTGTAAACAAATTTTATAAGATTTAACTGACGTCGACGTTCAAACGAATCCATATTAAATTTCTGCAACAATAGTCGATAGTCGTACCCTCTACAAGGGAAAGTACCCGCCTCTCTGAAGTTCTACGAGTAATTTATGTGTAGAGTAGAAAGGACTCCATATAATCAACCATACTCCACGAAGGTAAAGTAAAGCAACGTATCAGTATCCAACTGAAAATGCCTCGAATTTCTAATTACAAATTCCAACATTTTCATGGCAGAAGAGACAGTGTGATTCCGTTGTGTAGCAAAAGTCACAGAGCTGTCAAATTAATAGATTAGTAATAGATTTTTAGATTTTATTGAATTACATGATAATGTGGTAACATTTATTGTATAGTTGAAAGAAATGGGACCAATCTTTCTGGTGAATGTTACGATGCAACATTTGTCAGTGTTTAAGACATGGTTGTTTGTAACACACTATTTGATAATTTTGTCAAATTGGGCAGTTGGCAAACGATGAGACAAATCCAAAGAGTTTTAAATCAACAGCAAAAACACACTTGTCACAAGACATTCCAGTAATAAGATCGTTAATGAACATTAGAAACAGTAGCGGACCCAAATTTGACCCTTGCAGTACTCCAGATGTTGCAACGAGTAAGTATGACTTGTATCCACTGAAGGGAATGTACTGCATTCTGTTCTGTAGTTATAAAGAAAAGAATATCACCAGTACAAAAGTTTAGTTTTTATTTGTGATCAATGCGGTCGAATGCCTTATAGAAGTCAGTATATATTGTATCGATCTGGTTGTAGGTAGCAAATGTATCGAAAGCGTATTGATTGAAGTTGGTAAGATTTGTGAAAGTCGACCTCTTCTCCATAAACCTATGTTGGTCGGTGGCAATGAAGTTGAAGTGGTTGCAGATGACACATGAATTATTATAATAAGTGAAATCTAGGAAAAGCCATGTTATGGATCCCTAATAAAAGCTAATTTCTGGTTTAGTGCTAATAAATTAAAATGAAGACACAACACCTAGTTTAAAAGCCAAACAAGAAGAAAGTGATATAGTGGAATTCCTGGATTAAGATGAATTGGTCACATAGGAAAACCTGTAAAACAACTTTCTGCTGGTATATCTGCAATTATATGAATCAAATTAATATTCATACAACAGGTAGCTTATTTTAGATATCATATAGCAAATATTGCCTATGGCATATTATTCAAGGGTACATCAGCCGCAGTTAAGAAAGAGGATTTTGCGCTATCTGCAAAGCAGATATTCATGTATTTGCTATATTACACACCAACATATGCTAATATTTACTTAGTTGTATAGTATATAGTTGCCCAGCGTGTTTCAAGACATTGACTAACAACAACTAAAGAGAACTTGCATTATATGAAGATCAAATATATATTTAAAATTGTAGTAAAAGATGTCCTTGTAGGGAAGGAGTACTATATCTTCGACGAGTTTTTAAAAGATCAATAGAGAATAGACCACTCATTCTTCGCTTTTAGATTAATGCTAATACATCAACACAGATATTTAAATGACAGCCCACCAAAGAGTAAATTGGACATTGTTTCTCTACAATAACATCACGGCGTTCAAAGTCGTGATTGTCGATCGATTTAATCGTCAAAATAAATATAATAACCACCAATGTTTGACTGACATTTAGTTTATATCAAGTTCTATGGCTTTTCTTCGGAAGCTGTATGACCTGGTCAAAAACGCGCATTTTCGCAACTTGAGAGGCCTTTTGCTAACATAGTACGCTACATATATAACGACATTTTTCAACAATAGTCAACATAACACTTTTTACAGGAGAACACTGTAGTAAAACACTAGTTGAAATTCTTCTGAGACTCGTCTTGGACTTTGTCCATTATTCCGTCTATTTCCCTATAAGCTAAAATAATCCTCTACAATAAACACATTTTCTGCAGGTGTAAGAACTATCTCCAGCCTAGCTTCAATGTAAGAGCTAACTAGCCGTCAGGTAATCTCTTTCAGCTCGAACCGCGTACACGCGCCAATTTATAACTTTTTTTGCAGTTTTCTGTAAAACGCGAGCACTACCATGATTTTAATATTGTCCAATTGTTCTGAAATTTTGATGCACCGAGTACTAATGTTTTTTAGTGTCAGTTAGACACCTGTATGTATATATTTTGAAAAGGTGAATATTTTATTTTAAGGATTTGGCAGTGTTTTGCCGGAGGATTTCAGTACCGCGAGTAACATTCTGTTGATGGCTACAATATGTGTCCTATTGATGCTTCATTAATGAAGGTGTGGTTAGATATTTCAAGATAATTATATATTCAGCGTAGTGTCAATATGACAGCTAATGACAAACAAGATATACAGGGTGCCCCACCGAAAACGAAACAGATTGAATATCTCGAAGGAGAATTTTTTTTTGAAAAAACGCAAAAACAGGTCGATTTTTGATCCAAGGGGGACACCCTTCCATCATATCTTCAACTGTGATACGTCATTCCCCCCCCCCCCCATCACTCTAACCATTACAATTCAAATAGGGAAAGTACAAAATACGCTATATCATTAAAAAGGTAATTGTACGGAGAATACAGAAATGTGGTTGTTGGTTGCGCTATTTTTGATTTTAGCGCCCTCTAGCGGGAAAAAAACAGTTACGTATTTCACAATGTGACCCATCATTTCAAAGATAATTTTATTCGCAATTTAATGCACAATTGAAAAAAAATTAAATAATCGAAAAACCTTGCAGAGCTCTAATATTAGAAACTACAAACTTATTAGTTTACAAAAGACGCTGGCAGTCTGTACTTGAGAATGATGACAAATAAATGTCAAAAATATTACGTATTTAGTTGCTAATAAAATTAGCTTTGAAATGATGTGTCACATTGTGGAATACGTAACCGTTTTTTCCCGCTAGAGGGCGCTAAAATCAAAAATAGCGCAATCAACAATCACTTTACTAAATTCTCCGTACAATTACCTTTTCAATGATGTATCGTATATACTACTTTCCCTATTTAAATTGTAATGGTTAGAGTGATGGGGGGGGGGAATGACGTATCACAGTTGAAGATATGATGGATGGGTGTCCCCCTTAGATCAAAAATCGACCTGTTTTTGCGTTTTTTCAAAAAAAAATTCTCCTTCGAGATATTCAATCTGTTTCGTTATGTGAAGAACACTTATCGCGTGAAGAATTCCACAAGATACTAAATTTCGGTACTATTTATTTTGACGCTTTCTGTATTCTTCCATATGAGTGAGTAATTCTTGTTCTAATTGTGTAACTTCTGCAGTCCGTGACCTCCCGTAATTTCAAGTGCGAGTCTTAAAATTTACAATCTCATGTCTGTAACTCTTTTCAATAGTCTCTCCATTTGGCTCATAATCACTCTCATAGAGCCTCATTCGCAGAACAATTGACATGCCATACATAAAATGTATATCAGTAATCCATTGCAATTTTACATTAAATACACACATCGAGCACTTTTAATAAAATCACAACTAAATGCTTTTGTAGTTTCAATAAGAAAATAGCGCATAGTATGTCAAAAACAAATTATTCCCCAGATCGTCTCTTTAACTAAATATTACACAACCATGCTTTATTGGAAGTTCCTTCATTTCTTTTGTTGCTGCTGTACTGCCAGTTCAAACTATTTATGACACCTGATACAAAATTAGTATTTGTATTTATACAAATTAAAAAAAGAATTTTGATTTTAAAATTTGGGCTTTTTATGAAGGTACTTTTGTTTGTGGATCAATATTGTGCAAATGCAAACGTATGAGAAAATAGCCAGAATGAATTAGTAACAAAAAAGGACGTCACTTACATTAAATAAATCAATATACACTATTTGAAACTTATTTATTTCTATGTCCAGGGCCCTGGAGAAAGATGTGGAGGACCAAACTTCATTTATGGTCGTTGTGCTGAAGGACTTAGATGTAGATCGGACGAGAGATGCCATGGTTGTGCCGAAAAAGGCAATTCGGATTTCGACTGTTATCCAAGATTTGACTAAATAACTCGCTAACACAAACGAAAACTATCAGTATTATATTTTCGATTATTTCCAATTATTTATTCTTTTTGTATAAAATGAACCATAAAATAAATTATTTAAATTGAAGCTGACGTACATTATTTTTATATTTATATTTTCTAACGTAAAATTCTGTAGCATTATCCTAATAAGTAAAGTAATTCTTCAGTAAAGTTTTCTGAAGATATTATCTATTAATATCATGTATACTGCAAATGTATGTAAAACTCCACTTAAGTTAGCATAGGCTTACAATATAAATTATAATTGCTTAGTGCATATTTTGCAATGTAGATACGAAATATAAACCAAAATACTGAGGTAATACTATGTCAAACCCAATTTAATGTATTCCTAATTTTCCTTATCTCTCATATTAAGATTATTTTCATTTAACCAAAATTTTACATCCCAATAGGTAGATAACTATTGTAAAATAGATCAAGGAACTGAGCTTCAATAAAAAAAAAAGCTCTATCATCATCATAGTTCATGGCGAAAAAGCGTTTGACTTTAAATACATTCCTATCTATATGTCATTAAAATAAATTGAGAATAACAATAAAAATAATAATAATAAAAATAATAATAATAAAGTTTATTTCATACTAACAACATTACAGGTTAGCAGGAAAACGTCATAACAGAAAAAAATACAAGATACTTATTCAAAGAACTACAAAACACATAAGCCAAAGCAAAATTTAAATTTTATAATGAGCAGAAATAACGCACAAAAACTGATTTAATTTCTATGCTCCAAAAATTCATTTATGGAATAAGGCTCAATGCTGCATAGATAGGAAAACACTTTACTTTTAAACCCCTTGATATTGCCCAGAGTTTTCATGTCATTTGGCAATTTGTTAAAAAATAATATACCGGCGTAGCCAAGATTCCTTTCCGATACAACTAAACGGTGTTGCGGTAGTCTATAGTTATTTTTGTTTCTTGTGCCATAAGCGTGATCGAATTCGGAAACGTTGAAAAACGTTCTGTTTTTATATACAAACAACAAACATTCATAGATGTATATACCATATACAGTCAGTAATCTTTTTGACCTGAATAGATTTCGGCAAGTGTCTAAGTAGCGCTTTCCAAACAGAATCCTTAGAATTCTTTTTTGAATTGTAAAAATCTTAGTTATATCCGATGAATAACCGCACGAAATAATTCCAAACCGAATTCTTGAATAAAAAGAGCTGAAATACACCGAAAACAGGGTATTATCATCCAGTATGTGAGCTAGTATGCCCATAGCGTGACATATCCTCACAAGTACCTCACAAATTTTGTCAATGTGGATCCTCCATTTTAAGTGTTCATCCATCCAGATTCCCAAGAACTTTGTGCAAGGAGACAGCTGAATATTCAAACTATTCAAAAGAATGTCTGGTGAGACTGGCATACCATTTGAACATCTAAACATTATGCATGCACTTTGCTATTGGTTCAAAATGAGCTTATTTGCCGCAAACCAATCTCGCAACCTACTGTAATATTTTAAGCTCTCCTGATGGACCTCATGCAAGTCCTTACCACTAATAATAATTAAGTTGGTGTCATCCGCATAAGTAATGATGCTGTTATTAGAATCAGATACAATAGATCCGATATCATTCATAAAAATTATAAAAAGTAGTGGCCCAAGGACACTACCATGTGGGACACCCATAGTCGCAGTAGTCTCATCCGATTGCATAATAACTCCATCAATGCAACACTTCACTATTTGCTTACGATTAGTTAAGTAAGTCTCTAGCCAGATATTTGCTGCTCCGTGTATACCGTAAGAATTCAGCTTCTCCAGTAATATTGAATGATCACCGCAGTCAAACGCTTTTGACAAGTCCAAAAACAGACCACATGCCAGACCGCGCTCTTCCAGAATTGAAAAAACCCTCTGAGTATATTGATACAGAGCCGTTTCAATACCCATTCCAGATATGTAACCATGTTGTTCCACACAAAAAAGATTGTTGTTGAAAAATTAGTTAGTAATACGCTTAGTGACTTGAGTTTCAAATATTTTGGAAAACGAAGATAAGATACTAATAGGTCTATAGTTTTCAAAGAGATTACTATCACCCTTTTTGAATATCGGTGTTACTAATGGTGTTTTTAATGTGTTTGGGCCTCACAAATCCCTGTTTTGATTATTTGATAAATAACTATTCAGCCAAAACTTTTTGCTCCTGTTCTAGCTTTTAAAATAGAAGTTGGTGATTTATCCTATCAAACGCTTTATACATGTTTTATATTCTAAAGCATATGAAGCACTACTAGAACAATAGTGCCATTACTATACTTGTATTCGTGGATCTATTGGTAGGGGGATAGTATACACTAAGACTAAACAATTCTGGAAAGAGCCTGTCGTAAAATAGTAATTCAATGTGAAAGAAAAGTACTCAACAATGGTATTAAGATCATGTTTTAAAAACTTTATTAGAACAACATCTATTTGCAATGAATTGGAATTATTGAAAGTTTTCTAATTTAACAGAAGATTCTCGCTATCTGCAAATATGAATTAATAATAGAATTATTAATGATATTTAGATGCTGAGAATGTACCTAACTCTATATATTCCTAATTGTAAAAAATTGATTATTATAAATACGAAGATTCGTATTTATTTTCTGTCGAAATCTTTTTTTCTGCAACATTACCATAGCTTTATTTATATTTGTAAAATTCAAATAATTGACGTCAACAATAATCACGTTAAAATTGACACACACTTGTACTCTTATAGGGCTTTTATGTTGCCTTATAATAATAATAGTAATAATAATAATAATCTTTATTGTAGTAGATTTACAGATATTTACATTGTGAATACAAGAACATAACAATAGAGAAACGTAAAAGTAACAAAAACACATAGGGCTTAAAATTATGAAAAGACACACTATTAAAAATAGACGGCAAAGTAATCAAAAGCAATATAATATTGTCAGATGATAAAAAATTATTTCAAATTTAAAAATTTTGAATTCCGTAGAACGAATGCTCAATATCAATTTCCTTGACTTTTCTTTTAAATTTTGCGATAGATCCGACGCTCCTGATCTCGCAAGGCAACTTATTAAAGAAGTTAGCACCGGAATAGTGCGGAGACTTCAAATACTACTGCTCTATGTTTTGGAAAGGCGATAAAATTTGTTCTGGGCGTACCAGCGAAATCGAGTCGAACAAATGAATCAAGGCTTTCTTTTATAAATACAACTATATTTCAAATAAAAATACACGGAAACGTGAATATCTCATTCACCTTAAAAACGTCCCTACACGAATCCCTAGGTCACATTTCGAAAAGCAGACGAATAATTCGTTTCTGTCCTACAAATACCCGCTCCTAGTTGACCCCCCGCCCCCAGATTAACACGTTGTAACTCAGGACGGAATGCAGCAAGGCGTAGTAAACGTTAAGCAGATTTGTTCGAGAAAGAGTTAGTTCATTTTAAAAATTACGTAATAGGACTTTGAAAGTTACCACAGATATCGTCGAACTGCTTGTCAAAATTAAGATTAGCATCCACATTTGTACCAAGAAACTTCGTAGATTGATCCTTAGATATTCACACGTCTATAGAAAAGCCTAAAGTTCGCCTCTAGTGAAAATAAATGTAGCACAGTTTATTAAAGTTTGTATCCAGACGATATCTACTACACCACGCGGATAATTGACGCACAACAAGAGAAATAGACTATAATTCTGGAACAACCGCACAGGCAGCAATAGATGTGTCATCAGCAAATAATAACTTAAGTCTCGCCACAGTCATATACGATGGCAAATCATTGATAAATAATAAGAATAACAATGGGCCCAATACAGACCCTTGAGGCACACATGCTTTGACATGACCCTCGTCAGATCTACAACCGGGTAGAACCACAGATAACCGTCTAAACCGTAAAAAGGATTCAAGCCATGACGACAATTACATTCAGTATTATCTGTTTTCCTCAATTTTAGTAGATCTTCAGAAATTATAAAAGACTGCATTCCTCAAATATGAACTGTTTTAATATGGAAGTAAACACTGATGTATCATAAGAATATATTTATAAACAGTGATGCAAGTGAATACATCACTCAAGATCTTTTTAATATGCCTTTGCATAGGTTGAAATTGCGCAAGCCAATTTGGAAACAAAATTTCCCCAACCAGCACTTAAAAATTATTGGAAAAGAATATAATACAATTTTATTGTCCCAGCATGATGGACACATCTAAAGTACAAAAAAATATGAATATAGTCAGAAGGTTTCTATGTATAAAAAAAACAATATAGCAAGAAACAGTTAAATTAAAAAAAGAAGTATTACTGTTTGTTTAAATTCATTCAGAACTTGTCGCCAACCTGGTATAGTATGTGAAGAAGGTACCTAATATCGTTTAGTATACACCAAACAAAAGCAAAAGGTTATATTGCCTAAAATATGTCCCTGTAAAATTAGTGGAATGAACATCGGCAATAGAACAAATTACTCGCTTTTGCGCTCGAAATACTTTATAGGCATATGGAGATGATTCCCAAAGAATGATTCCATATACGATCCACGAAAAAACCTCCCCGTGGTAAAACCTGATCAATATAATATATGCCGCAGTACTTTAATCTGAAAATATACAGAATTAATACTGTCACATCTCAGATGGACCATCCAATCCAAACATTCAACGTTCAAACCAAGTAAACTAACGCATGTTGTTAAATTTAATTTTCAACGCCCTTTAAACATTCACTAATCGTTATTTTTATCTCGGGTTTGCGGATAAGTAAATTGGGCTATATGGTAGGAATATCTCGTCGAAATTACTGATACTCTATTAAGTATTATTTGTGGTTTTCTGGTTAATATAAATACAAATATAAATATGATTTTGCAAAGACACATATTTTCCCATGAATTCATATACTTATTTTCTGTGTAGCAGTTAATAGAAAATTGAAATTTATCCACAATTTTTCAAAAATAAAAATAAATGTTGCGAGATCATAGCAGATCTGACAACTTCCCTACTAGAAACGCTATCATGTTAACCGATTAATACATACAAGATATGTGTTTATTAAGTAATTAAATTAGAATATTTAAGAAAATAATATATATATCCAAGATAAATACTTCTCAAATTCCTTTACAGAAGTAGTCGGTACATATATAGGATATTCCACGAGAGCCGTTCGTTAGAAGTTTTCGTGGTTAGAAAAAACTTAGAATTCTGAAATTTTGGGTTCCAGGGTTATTCAAGATTCTCTTTCATTTTAAAATATTTTCAATATCATACTACTTCCGGTTATACCGGAAGTCGCCATTAACGTTCTTATTTTAAATGGAACACCCGGTATATTATTTCATTTTTGGACTCCTGAGAAAATTTCATAGTGGGTTTTCATCAGGTTTCCCTATACCTATTTTCAATTTTTTCTTAGATATCTTGATTTTTTTGAAAATTTTGACAGATGTAGCCCTGTCTTGAGCATTGCGCCCTTTAACCAATTTCGATTGGTGGAAAGCGCTTCTGGGGTAGACGGAAGCACAGGAATGATACTTTCGAATGCCATATTGACAACTGACTTATCGCATACAGGGTATCCAAAATTTAATGACCAATTACTTCATTTTAAAAGTTGAAAAAGCTCGTTTTTTCAAATGGGACAGCCTGTATTTTATTAGATAGTCAGATGCAGAATTTGATTCCGCATCGATTTGCTATAACATTCCCTATACCTATTTCCAGTGGTTTTCTTGTTAATCCATATTTTTATCAAAAGGTGATCAAACTCCAAAAGTTCTACCTAGTAAGCCTTGATTTTGACAGGAATTGAAACAATGTTGATTTAATGTCAAAGCAGTATCATCGTACAGATTCGTGAGGTATCTACTTACAGTTCTAGGGATTTTGTTAACTTGCTTAAGTACAGTTTATAATGGAGAATGTTGAAGAATATTCCAATAATGATTTATTAAATTTGTTTTACAAGCACGGTGAATGTGGACGTATTGTTCGACGAACATGCAGACTATTTAATGAACGATATCCGAACCTACCAACAATGACTCCCGGAAAATTCGCAAGAATCGAAACTCGCTTTATAGCAACTGGAACGTAAGGGCAACTCAAAATAACCTAAAGCCCGTAACAGATAATGAAGATAACGTTGTAAATGTGTTGGCGTTTTTTCAAGCTTATCCGCGGTGTTCAATTTCGACAGCAGCGCTGGATTTGGGTATTTCAAAAACATCAATCCACAGGATAATAAAAAAACATGGAATGCATCCTTTTTGTGAGATAACTGTAAATACTCACTACTAGGTACAAGATAATCCACATGTTATTAGGGAACATAATCACCAAGACCGCTTTAGTTTCAATGATTTTTGTTTAATTATGGACAACAGAGTGGCTTATCAAGTGTACGATGAAAATTTAAATGCGGCTAGATATCTGGAGATACTGAGACAGTTTGTTAGTGATTTTCTAAATGCCCTACCTCTACGTGATAGAGCAAACAGTTGGTTTCAGCTTGATGGTGCTCCAGCACATTCAACTATAGCTGTACACCGGCAATTGTCAATGATGTTCGAGGATCGGTGGATTGGCCCGCGGGGACCTTGGAACTGGCCACCCAGATCACCCGATTTGACCCCCTTGGATTTTTACCTCTGGGGTCGTATAAAAGAACTAGTGTACTTTAGGCCGGTACAAACTAGAGAGGAATTATTAAACCGTGTTCACCATGCGTTTACTAATATAAGTCCAGACGAACTTCGGAGATCTGTTTCGCCAGGAGTATATGACATAGTTATTCAGTGTTTGAACCAAAATGGAGGTCATATAGAACAATTATTGTAATTTTACATTCTCTTATTATTTTTTGTCATTATTTCCAATTTTTTGTTTTTATTTTATATTTCGTTCTAAATGTTATGTACTAATGTCATGTTGTAATTAAAGTAAATTTTTTTACCGTTTCATTGATGTTTGTTTGGCTTCGAAAGGCAAGCGATATTTCGGTTTCTGCCAAAAAACACATTAAAATAAAAAATTTGGATTAACAAGAAAACCACTGAAAATAGGTATTGGTAATGTTATAGCAAATCGATGCAGAATCAAATTCTGCATCCGACCATCCAATAAAATACAGGGTGTCCCATTTGAAAAAACCAACTTTTTCAACTTTTAAAATGATGTAATTGGTCATTAAATTTTGGATACCCTGTATGCGATAAATCAGTTGTCAATATGGCATTCGAAAGTATCATTACTGTGCTTCCGTCTACCCCAGAAGCGCTTTCCACCAATCGAAATTGGTTAAAGGGCGCAATGCTCAAAACAGGGCTACATCTGTCAACATTTTCAAAAAAATCAAGATATCTAAGAAAAAATTGAAAATAGGTATAGGGAAACCTGATGAAAACCCACTATGAAATTTTCTCAGAAATCCAAAAATGAAATAATATACCGGGTGTTCTATTTAAAATAAGGAAGTTAATGGCGACTTCCGGTATAACCAGAAGTAGTATGATCTTGAAAATATTTTAAAATGAAAGAGAATCTTGAATAACCCTGGAACCCAAAATTTCAGAATTCTAAGTTTTTTCTAACCACGAAAACTTCTAACGAACAGCTCTCGTGGAATACCCTGTATAATCAACAAATCTGTTACAAAGAATATCTGCTTCAATCCATCAGATACAATAAGGGAGTTGATAAAAGTTTAATAACAATATATTACATACTGAGGTCAAAAGTGTTTCATTACTATCGAGAGATTCAGAACTTAACCGAGAAGGGAAGCATCTAGGTGCACTTTATCTCAAAAGAGCAATGAAATTTTTCACCGAGGTTTGTATACTATTGTATTTACAATCATGCGGTTAATTCTTTCGATAACTTAATGCACATGTAAAAAACCCATAAGTCGGAATTGTTTTCTCACTTTACAGTAAAAGAAGTTTTCTTTTTCTTTTAAATCGGCAAAAAAGTTGTTCACCTTTGGTTGACCTGACATCAATTTGTTTTCTTGTTTTGTCATAAAATCAAAATGAAATGTCAAAGTCGACGCAACAGTAAGTTGTAGACTGTGTTTTTAATAACAGTTACATAATATAATTACTATGCAATAAATATTTTAATAATTGTTTACACATTTAGTAAAATCTTACCGAGTAACATTTGAACTTTCCTTTTATTTTCGGATAAATTTTTCATCTTCAAACTCAAATTTAGTTCCTAATGGTAACCGAACTCAACAAATTGCCTCGTTGATAAAATGACGAGTCCGAAGTCCGTACAGTTACCCAGAAACTAAAATTTTCGTTCATAACTGAAAATTTATCCGGTAAAAAGAAAGAAATATGTGATAAAAGTTCAGGTAAAAGTTGTGACATATCGAGTTGGCACTTTTATGACGCTATAGCGTAAACGTTAAATAAATAAACGTGAGTTTATTCGGTGAAAAATTATGAAAGAAATATCAAGTAGTTAAGATATCAAGGACTGCACTCTACCGGAATTGAGGGAAGCAGCAAGACGAGCGGAAAAAAATCACGTCAGTGACTGTATTGATGGCGTTTTTTAGTGAGACCGCAAAAGAAAAAAATCCGTCAACTTTATGGACGACTTACTTGTAAGTCGTCCATAAGTCCATAAGTCGTCCATAAAGTTGACGGATAATAAGAACCATGCTAGGAGCGTAAGAGTATGGGGAAAAAATTGCATACCTGAAACGGCAAAATATAAGCTTCAAGCCAAAAAACTTAGCTCTCTTACGAGGCAGAATATAGATTTCTTGAATAATACATCAGAGGATTTTCTTTCTATTAAGGGGATATTAAAGCTATCGAGAAAGCAAGATATCGAATTTATCAGTTTTTTTACTATTGTTCAAGATAGAAATGTGAAATTTTTTGTACAACTCCAATATAGATATGAGTACACGGAAAGCTTGTCAGATTATGTAATTTTTTGTCACAACAATTCTATTTCTTTTTAATCCAAATTAGAGTAAAATGTACGTGTGTTTCTCGGTCAAAATCTGAAATAAAAAAAATAAATTGATCAAAACGGATGTAATTCCCGTGTAGACCAATGTTTTCTTGTGAGATATAGCTTTTTGAATTGCGGAAAAAACTTTAATTTGAGTAATTAAATTAAGAAATTCCAGAATGGTGCGGTACTGAATTATTTGTATTTTAGCAGCGCCTTCAGCTCTTACCTACTTCTTGGCCCCGCCTATGGGACTGTCCGAACTTTTTGAGGTAGTTTGGAATATTTTATTTCACTTACTTTCTTCTCACTCCAATTTTACCAAATCGACTATAATTTCCCCTTAAGGTAGCACTTATAAGTGATGTATCCGGAGCATGCAGTACTAATGAAGTGATGAATATGAAAACCACACATATTGATGACATAGGACAAAAGAATTTAATCGAAATTCGTGACACAAACGTTAACAAAAGTAGATCATGCTTAACATAACTAATTCTAATTGAGTTAGAATTGTGAAAAAATTTGTTTTTTTTTGCGAGAAGATATTCCAAATAAAAGGGTTTTTTAAATACTGATTGAGAAAAGCTCGAAATCAACCATTTGAACATAACTCAATATCTATTTTCCGAAAAGAGTAGCCAGCTTTTGAAAGCTATCTCTTAGGAAGGTAGAAGGCCAGTGCAGTCGCGGAAAGCTTTGTATCGTCAGACAACCAAACTAAAACCGCAAAAATATTGTTCTCAATAACTTTCCCATCATCCTCCTGTAGCAATCTGAATATCTGAGTTCCAGAGGAAGCTTGAATCGAGAAATCACTATTTCAACAGATCAGCATCAGGCCTATCTGTATTGATTCAAGCTTCCAATAATTCTAATAAAGCAACTAATTTTAATAAATACGTTTGTTAATTAAAATGTGGTTGCAAGGTTTTTTTAGTGTATTATGATTAATTACTTTATAATACTTTTGATTGAAAGTGAAAGTTGGGAAATGAGGAATAGGTACTTTATTGTAATAGAAAACATGTACTATAACAATGCACATGCTGTTTCCATAGTTATGTATTGTTTACATCAATGTGACCTTGCCACCTCTAGATTTAAAATTTCCTTTATGTGGCGAATAATCTACAGAATTTTGTATTAAAATAATATGTAGAAGATATTTAGCTAATAAGCTTAATTCTTGGCAATTAATCAAAACAAAATAATTCACATGATTCCAAGTCATATCGGTTTAAGACAATCAACGATAGCGGCACAAACTCAAGCAAAGAAGTCGAAAAGAACCGGTAGGTAATATAATGCATCCCATTAAACTTTATTGCTAATGGAACATATCTTTCTTTATGGGCGTTCAAAGTAGCGTAACCTACTATTCTGTTCTTCGATGGAGCAAGTAATAAGGAACCGTTTAGCATGAATTCATTTAATGTATTCAACTTTATTTGATCGGGCGTTTATACACTGTTGACCAAAAGTATACTCCACATTAGACACGCTTTACAAATGCTTACAGAAGCTAGTCTAACAATAAAAGTGTTGAAGTAGTTCTCGATGTGAATATTATCAACAATTCTCGTATGTAAGATTACGAGCAATAATATTATTGCCCAGCAAATTACAGTGTACAGTTTTCCCAAAGAATATTTAAAATCAGAACAAATTGAGACCAATTTCCAAAATAGTACTGGCATTAAAAATATTCCAAAACCGATTTATCCTCGTCAGAAAATGTATTCGTTACTAACAATAAATTATACTTCTGTAGTAAGCTTAAAATTACATGCATTCTTTTATGCCAGATAAATAATACGTTATTTATATTTTAATTATGTTATTCATTTTACTTAAAAAACATTGACACGTTTACTAAATCTAGAAAAAATACCTATGAAAACGTATTCGCTATCAATAATAATAAATATTCAAATTTCCTATGTTATGCGCATGTGCAAGAAATTATAATCCCATTGCGAGTAATTGCGCGTAATGTCGGTGTAAAGGCATCCTTGAGCGTGTACTATGCAAGTGTGCAGTTTCGTCTCGAGTATGGCTTGGTGTTCTGGGGAAACGCTGTGGACAGTGGGAGAATATTTAAATTGCATTCAATTTATAGAAAATAACCCCACCAGGCTGATTCAAATTAAGTGCGCACCATTGATAATTTCGTTATTATTAATTCTAGAAAGTATGTTAAATTAGCAAAGTAGTACTGTTTTTAATGTTGATTAATATGCAGTTCAGGAATAAACAATTGAATAACGCATTTCCGGGAAACATTACAAATCTTTATTTTTTAAATAGAACACCCTATATGTTTTTAAAAATATAGATTAACAATTTATTTGCGATATAAAAGTTCCTATGCACCATTGTCTTAAAATGGATAATAAAGAAGTTATACAAATGAAGTGGGCACCATTGCTATCTCCGTTATAATTAATTCTAGAGAGTAGGTTAAAATAGACGCGTATTTTTTTTTATGCTGACTAATATGCAGTTCATCCATAAACAATAATAATGCGTCTGGTGAGTACGTTTTGGCTAGGTACGTACATAGATAAGACTTATTCGTTTACTATGGGTGATATATTCGGCATCTGGGAATATACCACCGATAATAAACGAGTCAGTCTTGTCTATGTTTGCACGTGCCCAGCCAAAACGTACTCACCAGCCGCCACTGTGCATTGCTACCCTCTTGTTCTATAATACAAGGAGGCAGAGAGTATGGCGCGACCGCGATAACTAACCTTTTATTTCAGAGACTAAAAGCTAAATTCAAGATACCAAGAGACGCTTATCTATTTATATCACTTCCAACTTATGCGACACTTATGGCCTTACCTTTCTCTCTTCCCAAGGGTCGATGTCAAATATGATCAAACAGTAGTGCCCCCAGCTACAGTCGCTAAGGGCAAGTTCGAATCACTGTACAAGTCGAAGGTTATAAGATGACCAGGCGCCAGTCCCTTGTATATCTACTGCCTACCAACCTTATATTTAAACTCGGGACAAGGTTCAATGTTAAAACACCCAGAGGAAATAATTGGTAAAACCAAACACACAAACTTACAAAATTAATACCAGATTTATTGTTTGTTTTCCAAACTTAAAAGGAGGAGTCTCCAAAATTACATAACATAGTTTCAAAATACTGATATCGTTACCCAAAATTTATAAGATAATTAAGAAAAGAAAATTATATCAAAAATATGAGACAAACTACCAACGTCAATTAACACTCTAAAATTTCCACACAAATAGGTAAACATAATTGTAGTTAAATAAAGGTGGATCAAATCTGCAATTGCTATGCCTTCAGTTGTGGAGCAGCTTGGTCGCTAAATTGCAACATTACAGCACTAACTATGTGAAACAGCCTGTATATCAGGTATGAAATGCCAAGCTGACGGACGACTAAAAGCTATGTCTTAGATGGTAATGGTAGTAGCTAGATATCTCGCCTTACAAGAACAATAACCTTAAATAATACATCAAGAATTATAAATCGTAAAAAAAATACACCTTTTGGCCGATAACACAGACCAAAATTGTGAAATTACACAGGCTTATAAATTACAAATAAATTCCTAGGTGTGGCAATTAAAGTAGCTCCCTGAATCTCAATGAATTAAGAATATTTGTAAAAATTGACAGTAAATCAGGCAAAAATCATTCGTAATCCCACAAGGAGATTAAAATTAACATTGGGTTTGAACGTTATGTGACTGCATTGAAATTTAACAGTAGCCTAAGTGTAATTAGAAAGTTACGATAAATTAAACTACAGTTTGAGAAAACAGTATCTAAATACTCGGAAGGCTCCGAATGAAAATATCTGGCACACACTGTACTTAAATGACTTGTTCGGCAGTGTGCTAAACACACATGGTACATTTAAATAAAACAAACGATAAAGCTAATTCACAAATACCTGGTTTAGTCCACACGTTACAACCAATTTACACAAAGTTTTCCACTCGGTACAACCTCAGTGCTTAGGGTTACAGGACACATTCAGAAGGCGAAAGTTAAGGTTCATCACCTTGGAAAAATATTATCGGAACGGCAAAGATCCTCCCAAAAAAAGAAACACGTGTCTTCATAAATTACAAATGGCCGCAGACACTGTTTTAATTACCATACATAAATCGCAAACTAAAAGGGCGGAACAGGAAGAAAATAACGCAATTAGAATTAATAAAATATTCGATAAAGATACTCACAGTAGCAAATGAGCTTCCCAAACCAAAATTACATCCTCGAACGAGATTGTATTTTGTATGACGTTTTACGTCATACAAAATACAATGCTTGGCAAAAATGCTAATTAATCCCACAGATAAATGAGTTCAAATCAACGGTACACTAAATATTAAATTAATTTTTGCACAAGACTGACTGAGAAGCTATTATACTACTTCTGCGTCGATAGGTGTTGTTAAGACAAAAGCTGGATTCGGAAAGGAAGATTATTTAACATTCCAGAATAATTTGACATAAGAATTACCAGGGCGCCCTCTAACCGAATATAGGAATCACAATAACAACTGACTAAAACAACTATTTTGGCTTACTAACGCTAATCTCAAAGCAGAGTAATTATATTATTATTTATAAATCCCAAAACTAAGCTTAAAATAAACAACAAGAAAATAAACAAAAGAATTTCCGATAAATATTTAAATATAAATTGGCACGCGCCATCTATAGTTGTTAAACAGGAGCTACAGCGCTGGTAAGAATACAGCACTCTCGCAAGTTCGGCACTTACCGGACTACCCTATAGATGTCGGTAATATAATCAATCAATAATTAAATCTATATTACTAAATCGTTACGTACAAGATCATCAATACAGGCATTCCACCAAATGTAATTAAATAGAGAAGGCAAAATTAATATTCTCTAAATAAAAAGATAAACAAAGACAGGAATTCTTTCCACGGAACTGAAAATAGTAATTCTACAATTAAACGATACCGAATAAATCGAGCAAGACTAAATGTTACGTAATACGAAGAATATACACAGTAACTCAAAATAATTGTACATGGAAAATAAAGGTGATTGTAACAGCTTAATAAAGGAGTTATTGTAGATTGCTGTTGATGTTAGTGGTGATGTTATCTACCCTATAAAATGAATGACATCTTTCACTTTAAACCAACAAAAGAAAAATATTATGCTATTTAACATTGTCAACAACATACTGGGTATAAATCTTTTGCATGCATTTTTTGGATAATCGTAGTTCTTCATTTTAATTTGCGTTGTGTACTTTTGTTTTATTTTTCCACATTTACGTTGTTTAGTGTTAGATATCTGACTATGGTGTTTGGAAAAATGCGATATGTTAGAGGCATACATCGTGTCCAGTAAAAAATCAAAAAGGACTAGCGAACATTATGCTGAACGGAATCCTTTACGACTGCAGCCAGATGGACGTTACTTTCGAAAACTATACAGTCAGTTTATACGACATGATTGTTTATTTAAAAAGAAAAGAACTAAGAAAAATATCATCCTCGGTGAAGAAGTAGAAACTAAGGTGTTAGCATATTTAAAAGTTCATCGTGAATTTTCTATTAGAGATGCTACCATAGAATTGGGTTTAAGTTTTTTCATCAATCCAAAGAATTTTGAAAAAGCAGAAGTATATCCCATATAAGTTCCGAACCACACAAAAATTACTACACGGGGACTTAGCCAGGAGATTAACCTTTTGTCAATAGTTCGTAAATTTTTACAACGACAATTTAAACGGAGCACAATGTATTTTATGGAGTGATGAAACGAATTTTTCAAATAAAGACATGCTTAATAGGAAGAACAATCACTACTATCCCCAAGAAAATTAATAGTGCGTCCATATGCTGTACAAGTTCGGTTTGGTTTTAATGTTTGGTCCGCCAAATTTTATACTTTCAACAAGACAGGACGGTGCTCCTGCACACATCTGTCACCTAGTACCACGCGATCATTTAAATTCTAAATTATAGCAGGCGGGATTCTTTTTATTAGGTTGTCCAGAATGTTAATTATTGATTAATTGACATTATGAAACGTCACTTTGACAATTCAAATTGTAAATTAGTACTTATATACCAACTTAATTTAAATTTCACAGCCTGCTCTAATTTATAATTTAAATGATCGCGCGGTACAAAACTACCTCAACTCCACCTTTGCTAGTAAATGCATTGGTACCAATGGTCACATTCGATGGCCAGCACAGTCCCCGGAACTCTCGCCTTTAGACTTTTTTCTTCGGGAATATTTAAAAAATATAGTGTACAAAATGCGGTACAATACCGTACACGAATTGCAGAACAATCTCAGAATTAATAATAACTTAGATACCAATGGTGCGCACTTAATTTGTATAACTTCTTTATTATCCGTTTTACGACAATAGTGCATAGGAACTTTTATATCACAAATTAAATTGTTAATCAATATTTTTGAAAATATATAAGGTGCTATTTAAAAAATAAAAAATTTCAATGTCTCTCGGAAATGCGTTATTCAATTGTCTATTCATGCCCTGCATATTAATCAACATTAAAAACACTACTACTTTGCTAATTTAACCTGCCTTTTAGAATTAATAATAACGGAGTTAGCAATGGTGCGCAATTAATTTGAATCAGCCTGTATATTTTATGTATGTACCTATATGTTTCTTTTTTAGTATGTGTACATGTATGTATGATTATTTCAATTTATGTGACGTATTTTATGTTTTATACACTACTGAATGAATAAAGCTATTATTTTTATATTATTATTATTATTATTATTATTATTATTATTATTATTATATTTTATTAGGTAACCGAAGTATGGGGTGAAAGATTATCTGGTTAGCGACATTCTTAGCGACATATTAGTTCCAACCGGTGTTAGAGAACAAAAATTAATCCTAATCGGAGTTGGAAAAATCGTAGCTCAATAAAGTTTATGTATATAATTATGTTACATAGGGGACAAATCTCAGAACAATGCTAAAATTTACTTGCAGTGCTGCATCTTCACCTGGAAATATAAAAATAAATATAAAAATGAGGTGTGGCCACCACACGACTTTCTTATACGTATGAGCGTTTCAAACTATACAATCTTAAGAATCTTTTTATACAAAACTTATTCAAAATCCTATTCTAAGTACTTTTATTCTCTTAATAAATCGCTATAGAATGCATATTTTGCAAGATATTCGAAAAAAAGTGCTACTTGCTAAGAGTAAAAGTGCTACTTCCGGTCCGAATTTTGAAATTTCATGTATACAAAAAATATTGCAAATATAATTCTAAATACTTTTGTACTCTTAATAGATATATATAGAATGCATAATTTACGACATATTTGCCAAAAATCGCTATTCGGTAAGAGTAAAAGTGTTACTTCCGGTCCGAATTTTGAAATCTTTTTTATACAAAAGATATTGAAAACTATGTTTTAAATACTTTTATACACGTAACGTACCTGTCTAAAAAGCTTGACTTGCGAAATATTCGCAAAAAACCGTTTTCGATAAGAGTAAAAGACCTACTTCCGGTAGGAATTTCGAAAAACTTTTTAAATAAAATTGTTCTCAATTTTAATTATAAGTACATATGAATTCTTTATAAATTTGTATAAACTTAGTATTTGACGAAATATTGGCAAAATTCGATTTTTTCCCTGAAGTAAACTGCTACTTCCGGTCTACCGATTTTACTGAAAAACTAATCAGATCTCAAGAGGGAGATTATACACGTAAATACAAAATTTGGAATTCATATCTCCAGCGGTTTGACCACTATCGTGGTCATAGACAGACAGACACACAGACAGACAGACAGACACACACACAAACAGACATTTTTTAAAAACCACTTTTTTGGTATCAGGGGACCTCAAAACGTGGACATCTGCAAAAATCGCGAGGTCGAAAATTTTCATCATCACAATACTTCCTTATACTACGTATAAGAAAGTAAAATGAGGTGTGGCCACCACACGACTTTCTTATACGTATGAGCGTTTCAAACTATACAATCTTAAGAATCTTTTTATACAAAACTTATTCAAAATCCTATTCTAAGTACTTTTATTCTCTTAATAAATCGCTATAGAATGCATATTTTGCAAGATATTCGAAAAAAAGTGCTACTTGCTAAGAGTAATAGTGCTACTTCCGGTCCGAATTTTGAAATTTCATGTATACAAAAAATATTGCAAATATAATTCTAAATACTTTTGTACTCTTAATAGATATATATAGAATGCATAATTTACGACATATTTGCCAAAAATCGCTATTCGGTAAGAGTAAAAGTGTTACTTCCGGTCCGAATTTTGAAATCTTTTTTATACAAAAGATATTGAAAACTATGTTTTAAATACTTTTATACACGTAACGTACCTGTCTAAAAAGCTTGACTTGCGAAATATTCGCAAAAAACCGTTTTCGATAAGAGTAAAAGACCTACTTCCGGTTGGAATTTCGAAAAACTTTTTAAATAAAATTGTTCTCAATTTTAATTATAAGTACATATGAATTCTTTATAAATTTGTATAAACTTAGTATTTGACGAAATATTGGCAAAATTCGATTTTTTCACTGAAGTAAACTGCTACTTCCGATCTACCGATTTTACTGAAAAACTAATCAGATCTCAAGAGGGAGATTATACACGTAAATACAAAATTTGGAATTGATATCTCCAGCGGTTTGACCGCTATCGTGGTCACACACACACAGACAGACAGACAGACAGACAGACAGACATTTTTTAAAAACCACTTTTTTGGTATCAGGGGACCTCAAAACATGGACATCTGCAAAAATCTCGAGGTCGAAAATTTTCATCATCACAATACTTCCTTATACTACGTATAAGAAAGTAAAGAGTAGGGATGATTTGCGATCGGGAAAGCGGTTTGTGTTGGTCTTGATGTAAAAAAATGAGGTGTGGCCACCACACGACTTTCTTATACGTATGAAAGTGTTACTTCCGGTCCGAATTTTGAAATTTCATTTATATAAAAAATATTCCCAATCCAACTTTAAGTACTTTTGTACTCTTCATAAATATATATAGAATGCATAATTTACGACATATTTGCAAAAAACCGATTTTCGATAAGAGTAAAAAGCCTACTTCCGGCAGGAATTTCGAAAAAAATTTTTAATAAAATTCTTCTTAAATTTAATTTTAAGTACATATGAATTCTTTATAAATTTGTCTAAACTTAGTAGTTGACGAAATATTGGCAAAATTCGAGTTTTTCACTGAAGTAAACTACTACTTCCGGTCGGCCTAATTTGCTGAAAATCTAATTAGTTCCCAAGAGGGAGATTATACACGTAAATACAAAATTTGGAATTGATATCTCCAGCGGTTTGACCGCTATCGTGGTCACAGACAGACAGACAGACACACAGACAGACACACACACAGACATTTTTTAAAAACCACTTTTTTGGTATCAGGGGACCTCAAAACGTGGACATCTGCAAAAATCTCGAGGTCGAAAATTTTCATCATCACAATACTTCCTTATACTACGTATAAGAAAGTAAAAGACCTCCTCTGTTCAATGCTCGAGTTTTCGTTCTTTATTTAGAACTTAATCATGAGATAAACCAGAGGTCCTAAGACACACAAATATGATAACACGTTAATGATAAAAACACTCAATAAATTACAATAATCGAAAACACTACCACGTAGTATAATCAGCATAATGATGATTATGTTGATTGTATACATATATAAATGATCGTGTCTTAGTTTGTCAATAAGTGTCTTATAATAAGAGTTCTTTATGTTATTTTTTCTAGACTGTACTTTTTTTTTATAAAAATAATAGGAATTTCAAAATGTAGTAATTTTTGTGGTGGTGGGCAATATGTTATAACTTTTGAGGTAAATTCTAAATCTGAATTGATCGCGATTTTTATATTAAGTATTTTATACCTGAAATTAGAGAAATTGTTGAAAATGCCGTAAATAATTTACTTCCCACTAACTCTCATAGCAATTATGGAAGCAGTACATTAAATTTGAAAAATTGTGTAAAGAAAAATAATTCATGTTACATCAGAAAACGCTTTAATTGCCTGTTTTCAATTACAGCATACTAAATATAACCCATCTATACTTTATGGACAATTTATTCTATGCTGAGGTCTTGTTTAACTATATATAAGAATGTAGATATATCGCAGTATAAGAAATTACAGGCTCTCCTGAATTGTTTATCTCAAAGCTACCTACCAAAAAAATCTAGAACCTTAGCAGAAATAGATATTATTAAATTTATACAAGAAGCAGATAATAAAATATATTTGGCAGTGAAGTATAGGTGATATTAATTTGTAAGTAGTCTTGATAATAGATTACAACGGAGGTTGTAGTAATAATAATAATAATACTTTATTGTGTATCCAACAGTAAAAAACCAGCAAGGGGAACACTGTAATTTACAATAGATGTGCGGATTACAAACAATATAATACAATACATTGTACATAAATAATTCATTTAAGTTTGAGCTCCAAAAAAATATCATTAAAACACTTGCTTCCATTACGGCACATTTGATGTAGTGGACTCCTCAGTATGTCCTGCAAGTGGAAGTAAAAAACGTAAGTTGACTTCTGGCAGAAAGCAATGGCACGTTGAAATGAAGCAAACCCAACAGATAGAGCAGTCAATCCTGTTATGCACTAAACCATGTAAAAAGTTGGCACTACCAATCTTACGACGTGCGTCCAGTAGAACAAAGTTATGCTCCTCCAACAAAACTGCATGATCAATATTTCTACAGGGATAAACTCCACTGGCCTTAAAGCTCAAGAACTTTAAAAATCGTCTCTGGATGGTCTACAATTTCAATTTATCGCAGATATAAATTGAATGCCAAACAACAGCAGCGTATTGTATTGTAGACGAGAAAAGCTGACGAATATGTCTTTAGACGACATTGACTACAAGTCATCATTATTTCTGTACTTAAAACAAAAAATAAAATTTCGAGATTCTTCATAATTACAAATAAAATATGGATAGATTTAATTAAGAAATATTAAAACTTACGGGCTATTAATACTGATCATAAGGGATTTTTCTTGCCTTATCGCAATGGTCAGTGTATTAATACTCCAATGGGTATTAATATTATAAGCAAAATTCTGAAGGAGATTGCGAGTTTTTTGAAATTTCCAAATCCAGAATTGTTTAAAGGGCACTGTTTCAGAAGATCTAGTGCAACACATTTGGCAAATTAAGGTGGTGTATTGACTGACCTTAAAAAATCATGGGGGTTGGAAGTCCTCAGATGTGGCCGAGGGTTATATTGAATCCTCCTTAAAGAAAAGGATTAAAATATCTCATTTTTATTACTATATTCTGTCAACAAGAATGAGTAGTTTGCCTGGTGTTACTATAAATGGCCAAGATATCCCTCATGTATCTATCAATGTATACAGTAACTGTACAATTCAAGAACATAATTCAAAATAAAATATTTGAATAGATTGTTGTTGAAAAATGGATCGTTGCAACCTCATTTTATTTATTTTGCCCATAGTGATATATATTTCTAAAACTTGAAAATTTTTTGATTGACACCGTCCGCACAAATTATTATACTTTTAAAATATTTTACTTCGTTTCATTTTTATACATATTTTACACATCGCACATTAAAAATATTGGTTCCATTTCGACTTTGTTTACATTAGAATTACAAATTACAAGTAGGCACCCCCGAAAAACTATATAGGACTAGATAGGTATTCTATAAACGCATACTACGTTTAGAAGTTATAAACGCATCATTTTCGATGCGTTAATAGCGTTATTATGCCATCTGATTAGAAAAATACAAATAATCATCATCGTGTGTAGTAGCTTTTTCTTTGTGGATAGCATTTAGTACTACTGGAAGGTAAAGGTCTATATGTACGGTAGGGTTTGTTACATACCAGAACAAGGCTACAAATCGACCGCAATGTATGCAGTACATCCCTTACCATATTCGGCACCAAAGTTGTAAAGATATAAACTTCATATTAATTGTGAAATTATCAAGTATGGTTGGTGTTTGGGTTGTGTTATTCCCGTGAGCTGCTACTAATTTTTATTGTAGAGATGTATATCCTTAATTAATCATAAAAACGTGCTTCTAAGGACAAACTAACATAACAGATGAAGGTACAAACTTAAATAACACGTCTTCATCATACATTTGAAATACTTCATTGTCACATTATGTGTGGGTTTTTGGGATTGAGATTCATAAGAAAAGAATTTAAACTACGCATACTATATACAGATGAGTCAACAGTCAAAGTAAATTTAGTCTTGTAGCTTAATATAATAAAAATTCGCGTACTGTAGTTGATAGGATTATCAGAATACTTACACCTTTACACAACAATAATTACTAAAAATACACTTAATTTTAAATAAAATTCAATACGAGTATTAAAAAAATGAGACTTTCTTATATATAATAATTATATATAATAATGACAAAATTCGATTTTTTTCACTGAAGTAAACTACTACTTCCGGTCTGCTGATTTTAGTGAAAATCTAATAAGATCAAAAGGGAGATTACACTAGTAAATGCAAAAATTGGAATTGATAGCTATAGTGTCAGAGAGTGAGAGAGAGAGAGAGAGAGAGAGAGAGAGAGAGAGAGAGAGAGAGAGAGAGAGAGAGAGAGAGAGAGAGAGAGAGAGAGAGAGAGAGAGAGAATAAACCTATAAAACAATATAGAAACAATGAAGACATTACTTCTCCATAAAATACATCTAAATGCAGAATATGGAATAGAAGAAGAATAAAGCAGCTTCCCAAATTATCTTTTCCGGGATCAGTTAATTGCAAATAGGGACTTCGAAATAAATCCAGCTGGCAGGCTAGCAAGCCTTCCCAAAAACATTAACCTGAAAAACAAGGAAACCTAGTAATCACTTAAGAAACAATATTTATTCATTTTATTACTTCTAAGTGCATGTAGTTAATGTTTCTATAAATTAGAAATATAACAAATTAGAAGGAATTTATAGGATACGGACTTCATTATAGATATTAAGCTGCAGACAAGTAAATCAAAGCTCAACATATTTAGAGACGAAATTAACTGGCCGTATACTGCGTTAAAAGTAATCAAAACTCAAAATTACAGTTTAGAAAAAATAATTAACCCAGATGTGTTCAAAACTTTTTTCTTTAACCACATAACTGTATTTTCTTTTTTACAATTCAAAGGCTTGAATTCGCACAAAAAAAGTCGGGAGACTGTAGAGAGTGTACGTTTAAAAGACCAATGGATGTACCCAAAAAATTCAATTTTTATTTCCATTTTTACGGGCGTTAAAAATCAAAACATGTAAAGGTTGAACGAAGTGAATGGTAGTACATTTTTTCAAATTAAGTTAATATATGAGCCGTAAATAAAATGGGAAGTTAATGGTTTTGCAAGTACTAGAAAAAATGACTACATTTAAAAATTACACGGTAAATTTATATGTAATATAGCTAGTACACTCGGTATTTATATTTGGAAGATAAAAATATGTTTAAGGATAACTTAATTTATAAATAAAATGAATGTAACATATTGAAAATGTATAAAAAGTAATTTAATTTAAATTTTTACAAATAAATTCAAATGAATGCTTAAAGTTCGCGCGTCTTTCTCCCTAATTCTGCATGAAAGTTGACAAGTAAGTATCGATTAGATTCATACCTATAAAATCAAATTGCAAAGAAACCTGCCCGATCAAAATTACAAATTTTCCTTTGTAGCGGTAGAAAATTAAGAAGCAGGTAAAATAATCTTGAAATGTTTCGAAGACCTTCTTATTTAATTTTAGAATGCATATCGTGGCGCCATCCAATTATTACTAGTATTACTTAAGATAAAGGAAAATCTAAGTTCCAAACCGAAATGGATTTACTAAGATCGAAACACACCCTTAAGTCAGAATCATTCAGAGTAAAATGTCTAAATCGTTTATTGTATGTGATATGCAATAAAACATTTAATATGCAATACTAATCACACTGGATGGCACTTGATTGATTTTTTTGTGGCTAAAACGACATCTAGTTTGTTTCCTTGAGAAGCAACATCGAATTCAAATGAGCGATTTTTTGTTTTGCGAAGTTGCATCAATAACTTGGCATTGAGATACCAATTCAATTTTTCCCTACTTAAACCGATATGATAAAGCCAAATGTTTTGATCTTGAGGATCTACCCATATGTGCAATGTATGTAGAAAATAAGGCTGGTTGATTAATTGATTTTTTTTTATTTTGAGAGTAACGTGCAGTTTGTTTTATTATGAACGCATTATCCACATTAAAGCCCATACTCACGATATTGTTGTCATTCCAGTTTACAAAAAAAAAAAAATATTATCGGATGTGCAATACATACAATAGAGCCTAAAATACCGACTTTTTCCAGTTTATCTAAAAAGATATAGATGTAAAACATGTCAAATAGATGATAAGGAAAGATTTCTGAAGTTGCCATATTGCAAAATTACTGAGGAACCTAACCAAAAATTTTTAAATCTTTCTTGACTGAATTTCCGGCAGCTTAACAGAGTTCAAACCAAAGCGCATATCCATCTGTATCTGTAGCACTAACCCAAACTTTAAATACGTACATATATGATTGGTTTTCGCTCGATGAATTGTTTGCATAATTGTCTACCAAAATCGGGCACTATGGCTTCGTCAATGTGTTTTTAACATTTCACCGTTTATTACATTAAAAAGTAGTCTCTCTTTCGCAGATTTATTAATTTAGTCAAGTGCTTCATTAATGCAGCAGTGAAACTTCCACCATTATTTTTCTAAAACATGCGGTAAAAATAATTGTTTTTCGTGAGTAACATTACCTTGCCGATGATGTTCAAATGTTTGTAATGTATTTGTTCCATAATACAATAGTATACTAGTATGGAACACTATAGGAAAAAAATGAGGTATGGCCACCACACGACTTTCTTATATATATGTGCGTTTCAAATTACAAAAGTTGTTTTAAATCTCCTATCTTCTTTAAAAAAAACTGTAAGTGTATTACTTCAGGTCCGAATTTTGAGTTTTTTTTATACAAAAAATATTCAAAATTCTATTCTGTGCTTCTTTTTTCTTAATAGAATGCATACTTTGCGAGGTATTTGCAAAAAAATTTACTCGATAAGAGTAAAAGTGTTACTTCAGGTTCGAATTTTGAAAAAAAATTTTATACAAAAATTATTCCAAATGTAGTTCTAAAAACTTTTGTACTCTCGATAAATCTGTATAGAATGCATATTTTAAGAGATATTTGCAAAAAATTGCCTTTCAATAAAATAAAAGTCTTATTCGGAATTTTAAAATATTGTTTATACAAAAAGTATTGAAAATAAAGCTTTAAATACTTTTATACTCTTAATGTATATGCCTCAAAAGCCTAACTTGCGAGATATTCGCGAAAAATTGATTTTTGAAAAGAGTGAACGGCCTATTTCCGGCAGGAATTTCAAAAGACTTTTTAACAAAATTTTTCTCAAATTCACTTTTGAGTACATTGAATTCTTTATAAATTTGTTTGAATTTAGTAGGTAACAAATAAAAAATATTGGTAAAATTCCAATTTTCGCTGATGTAAACTACTGCTTCCGGTCACCATTTTTTATTCCATTTATTTGATTCCATAGCCAGCCACTTCCCGAAGAATGTCTGTCTCATAAGATCGTAAGAGGATAGAGATTTCATTCTTGGCATACTATAAATTGCGGCAGTCAGCTTGTCATCAATCTCTTCTACATGTGGGAACGAGCTAAGCTGTTCGTCTACTGTGAGTCTTAAGAACTTGACAGTTTTTATTACTTTGTACTTTTTTATACAAATTGGAGTCGTTACGTTTTTGTCATTCATTTGTAGACCATTGCTGAGAAACCATTCTTCGGTTTCCTACATAAATATTTGTGATTTGTGATCTCTGTGTAATCCATCTATTTGACGATGCTTTCCGAATATCGAAGTATCATCTACATATAAGCAGATGCGGTCGCTGAACTATTCACTAATGGCGCCTATTGATCGAAATTCTACCTTTTTATTTAATTAATTTAATGTATTTGTAACACATTTTATACATAAATTTTATCTTTTTGCACTCCTTCTTCATATGAGCTTTAACTATGACAAATCTAAAACTCCTCCGTGCGCGCAATATGCTTAAAAAGGGGTACACAGTTTTTTGTTCAGGTATTAATATATACTAGTGCTCGCCTAGTGGTCGAAATGCGACTTTTTATGTTCTTAATTTAATGTATTTGTAACTCTTATACATAAATTTTACCTTTCTACACTCCTTCTCCATATGAACTTTGACACTTCTAAATATCAATTGACATTTAAAAATCTCAATTATATAGATTTTATTTTATTTAATTTAATGTATTTGTAACACATATTATACATACATTTTATCTTTCTGCACTTTTTCTCCATATGAACTTTAACTAATCTCATACTCCTACGCGAGCGCAATTTGCTTAGAAAGGGGTGCAAAGTTTTTTCTTCACGTATTAATATATAGTTACGTTATGAATACCAGTATCCCAAGGATAGACCTCTGAAGTAGACGGCGTGCCTCAGGGGCAATATCCATTAACCTTGATTTTTGTCCTTAGAACTCCACAAACTGGTTTCTATTCAGAAGAAACAAAGCCAACAGATTATATCCAATCTCTCGATCGCCATAATGCTGCAATTTCTCCAATAAGATGGTATGATCCACAGTATCAAAAACACGATTTATATGCCTAGTTGCCCAACGCTTTCAACAGATAATTAAGTATGGCGATTACACCTGTACTAGTTGATCTCTTTTTCCTATAGCCATGTTGCGCATCATCGAGTACTTTATTCTGGTGAAAGTAATGTGCAAGGAACAAACATTTTTGACACCGCTGATATTGCAGATATTACCCAATAGTTTCGCGCATCTTTCATGTAGTTCCTTTTTTGTGAACAGGAACTACTCTGGCTATTTTTAATACTGCAGGAAATGGTTTATCAATGTAGTTATTGCTATTAGTCAATGACAGTCTTCTATAACCTTGTGGACAAGCCATAGCAATGCAATGTAGCTTTTGGTTTGATTTTATTATCCAATAACTTGATTTTATCTTCTCTTACTGATTCAAAATAACAAGATCCACTCTAATATTTGTACAGTTTCGATTATTTGTAGGTATGTTGAAAAAGTTTTCGTATCCTTACCGATTACGTTCATTTTGGACAAGCCACAAATTAAAAATTTTTGTATTTAATATTTTCCAGATAAATGGGTAAAAAGAACAATGGAAACAGATCATGTACAAAAAGATAAAAGCAGCATGGCACAATGGTATAGCGATCAATTAGATTAAAATCTTAGGGAGCAAAGGTAGAAATATTTTTGTTGTAATTTAATGCTTCTATAGTTTGCAGGTACATTTTTTCTTATTCATCTGATTTTAAAATTTCTAATATAATGCTTATTTCCATTCTTTCTTATTTTCCACTTTGCCCAAACTTTTTTAGCACGTTACTCGTAATAGCCTGCAGATGCTCCTCTCTTCTAGAACTTCACTTTCATCAATATTATCACCTTCTTCTCGCTTTTCATTATTTATTTTATTCTCGATAACTTACAGTGTGCTATAGTCCATAAAAAACCCTAACCTTCCCTTGAGCTTCTTACAATCAATTTTTCCAGCCTAAACAAGTAGCACTTAGTATGCACTTAGGTACTAACATAAAAAATAATGATGATCTATAAAACCATTATTAAGTCAGTTATATTTCATGAATCTGAATCATGAGTGTGAACAAAAAATATAAAAAATACACTGCATAGACACATGTACGGATCAAAAAAGGAAAATGGAATATCGAAAATATTAGTAACCAAAGAAGTAAGAATATTAAGAGTAAATTATAGGAACGGCACTAGGAGAGAAAACGAGCAGCAAGCCCTTGGACATGTAAAACGCATACAGGGGAGATAAAAAATCTTGAACAATAAATCGGAGGGAAAAAGACGAAGAATCAATGAACGCAGTAATACGAAAGTTTCATGTTCTAGAGTGACACGCCGGAATAAGTGTGTATATACGTATATACCAGTACTTGGAAATATTACGTCGACAATTCCAATTTCCATTTCACTGATAACACTAGCCGACAATTTTAATTCTTGTTTGTAAAAATGGATGTACAGTTCTTACAGTCTTTAACTGAAGGTATAACCAAAAAACAAATCTTTCCACCACGTCCAATTTTAGAGTTATAATTATACTCTACTAGTAGATAAATAATCACATTATATTTAGAAAATTTGTTATACAGAAGTTATAAAAAGAAATAGATAAGTACAAAAATCTTGACATAACAAATACTTGAATGTTTAATTAGTATCAAGTATACAAAAACACTTAACTACACACAAAGGAAAATTGCTGATATATCAAAGTTTTGCGTAAATAGAGTTATTTCTTCCTCTTATGTTGCTTGTTGCCATCTCTAATGAGAAACCAGCAAAAATCTCCCATCATGACGGAATCCCACCTACTTTGATATCGTTTCACCATTTCTGCAATCTCTTGATGAAACCTTTCCCTCTGTTCATCACTCGTCTATCTTGGTAGTTTTCACTCTTTAGATTTCCCAGAAAATATTTGCAAACATTTTTAATAGAAGTCCGTGCTTCCAGCTCTAAATCATTCATGGTACGTTCAAAATGTTTGAACAGCTTTATAACTTGTGAACCAACAAATATTCCTTCACGAATTTTAGCATCAGACAGCTTTGGAAACTGGTCCCTTAAGTATTTAAAACAGTTTCCTTCCTTTTCTAGTGCTTTGACAAGCTCTTTAATCAATCCTAATTTAATGGGTAGAGGGGGTAGAATCACCACTAACGGTTCAAATTTTATATTAAATTTTCCAAGAACAATGCTGGTCGGTGACTGCCATTCTTTTATTTGGTAATGATCCTGAGCCCAGCAGTTTAGCCGAGCAGTTCAGCAAAGACACAAAAAACAACAATATTTGGTCACCTCAGATTTGCCAAAGATGATTTAAATATTGAATGAAATTTAATATAGTTGACATACTGTCATACGTGTCTTTTGAGTTTGTAGCATGAGCCATTGGAATTGATGGTTTCGAGTTACCATTATAAAGCAAAACAGCTTTGAGACTTGTTTTCGCCAAGTCCATAAACAATCGGCTTTGTGTAGGGTCAAACTCAATACTCATTTCATACAAAAGTTGATTTACATAGTACAGTAACAGAAATTTTATTCAACTTTGTAAAATGTGGTGGAATCTAAAAAGTTCCATTCTTTTACTTGAGTTCCCAAAATTTGTGATTTTTCTCTGGTTAAACCCAAATCCTGTATCAAATCATTCAGATCTGATTAAGTCGTGATATGTGGTTCGTCAGAAGGAACATCCGTCAGATCAATTGAAAATAACACAAATAAAACAACGTTTATATCTTTCTAGTCCGTGGAATTTGCAGAAGAATTTGAATGCATTGGAGTTGAAAGCTCACAATCAGTTCTTTTCAATGGTTTGCTTACAGATGGAATGTCTGGATACATTATATTATGTTTATTTCTTTTTGAAAACCCTTCAATTTTTATAAGACAGAAGTAATAGTCCGTGACGTGATCTACTGGTTCACGCCACATAATTATCCTTTCTGACAGGACTTCAGAAGAATTCTTGTTATCGTTCCACTGAGTTAATTTGACATAACACGAAATACAGTTTTGTCATGATTTTTAATTTTGCAGGCAAAATATTGTTCATAACGCCTTTGAATCAATTCAAGCTTCTTTTGCGATTTTGTAGCATATAATCCACAAACATAGCTAAAACTGTCCGGTGAATTTTTACAGCTTCTTGCACGGTTTTCAATTCTTGAAAATCACACGCAACACAACTTATTGAACACAGCTTCAAACTTTTTGAACTAGGTGACAATTCAGTGGCATTTCGTTTGTCTCTTGCCAGATCGCGTTAACAATTAAACAATAAATGAATCACTACGCCGACTACAACCTTCATATATGCACGTATCGATTCCAGAATTCTCCATTTTAGTATACTCCGCAATGACTGATATATTAGAATTCTCTACTTCTCTCTGGAATGCGTGACGTAGTTGCCGCTGCCCTTCACGGTATAGCCGCGAATATGCTTGAGTTTGTTACAGATAACAGATTATTAATTATTTTGAAAATGTGACGTGATATCCTATGTTAGAATACAGTTTTTATGTTTAAAACAATGCAAAATACTAAAATTTTAGTCTGTTAAGTCAGTTATAAAAATCGTGCCGGTTAGTGTAATTAACTTGCATCCTTTGCTTTTAATTTGTTCGGAAATCCTTCCCTTGTTTTACATTCTAATTCTTTTAGTTAGGTACTATATAATAAATAGTTTATGTCCTTTTTACTAAACTGTTTATTGAGTTTCTAACTTTATTCTTTATTATTATTATTATTATTATTATTATTTTCTTTTTGTATTACTACTGCCATCTATTAAATATTTTTCCATAATATCTTCATATTTTAATTTATTCGTTGATATTTTATTGCACTACACAATCCTCTTACTATTTATTTATTTTATTTCTATCGATGCTGTCAATTCGCCTGCATTCTACACAATTAAATACCATGTACATCTATTCTTCATCTACTTCCTGAAGGTCAGTGGTTTTGCTTAATTATCGTCCTTAGTTTCTATACAAACTATAGATATACCGATATAATAACAATAGTAATATTTTTTTATAATATTTTACTTACCATAATTATTACTCTTCGTACGATTTATACACATATAAACTTCTTTAATATTACCACTACACAATTTCCTCTACTGGTGTTAAAAAATCCTCAGCCGTTTCTTATAGGTCTATTAATATCATTATTATCATATCTAAGACGTCCGAAATACTGCTACCGTATTACCATACCGTAATTACGAGAATGTCAGTTCAAGTCCTAGTGAGCGACAACTCGCATAACTAATTTTTAATTTTTACAGGGTGACACCTAATTAATAAAAAAAAATATGCGAAGGCGGAACTTTCAGTATATATAGTAGAATTTCGAAAATCTTATCACACTTCCACTACAGCTTCCTCATACAAGGGTAAGTTTAATTAAAGAGAAAATCGGTTTTTAAATATTATCTATAATTTTTTTTTTTTGAAAAATGAAAATTTTCAATTATAATATACGAAGGGCATTTAAATATGAATAGGTAGATATTCTCTCCATATACAGGACACGTATCGTCTATTATTTATTAAAGTCATAATCCTAACAAAAGTTTTCAGGGCTTTTATTTCATTAATAACAGTACTTAAATCTAATATAATTGATTATATTTATAAAAGGAAATTTGGTTAAACAATATTTTCATTTAAATTGTTAGAAATTTGAGGGAAGTAATTACATATATTTCCATTACTAAGGAAATCTTGTAATTACACTATTATAATCTTTATTCGTATTATTATTACTGATAATATTTAATTTAATAATATTTAAATGCTCATTATAATAGTATAATATTACTTAATATTTTCAAACTCCTCCCAATCATTTCATTCCTATGTTAATAATCTTTTTTTGTTGACAGATAGCCAAATCAAAGTTCATCAGATATGGACAGTGTCATGGCATTTATTCTTATTGGTTTTATTCTTTGCGGCAACTTGATTTATTTGTAAGTATTAATGAATCACGGAAATTCTTTTTTATCAAACGTTTTAAATGTCAAAACCGCAGATCTTACTAATGTGGACTAAGAAAGACCGCATCCTAAATAATTTTATGTGATTTTGGAACCTTACTAATCTTTCATCTACGAAATTTCTAGAAAAGTAATAAATTAAATGGCACCGTTTAAAAGTTCCCTATCAACTGATTTAAATTGCAAGTATATTTATCATTTGAAATTATATTTGCATTTTAAATTATCCTATTTGAGGATATATAATGTCCAAAATATTGAAAATATACTTCCAAGCCGTACGGTTACTATCCTAAAAGACATCCACAGAATTTTTAATTCTATTACGATTATCTGAAAGAGAACTTTCAAGTAATACAGTGGAATCAATAGCCCTGTAGGATAGTGGATAAAATTTTGAGAGCAGAATTAGAGACCACTGCACAGTTTCAACCCAGAAACCAAAAAGTAATGAGAAACATTAATAAAGCGAACGTTTAAAGGCGACTATTCTAAAATTTTAATTGTATATCTTCAACAGTTTTACTGGAATTGAAGAGATGATATATTTTCGAAATCTTCTTTTCCATTTCTGGTAACAATCAATAATGTTTATATCATATGCTTATAAATATAGACGTCCATATATATTTTAATATTCTGCAAATTGAAATATTGTCATGTTTTCATAGGCATGTTCACAGTGGCGTAACCAATTTTTCTTTTCTTTTTTTACGATGGGGGGGGTTACAACCCCCCCCACCCCATCGTAAAAAAAGAAAAGAAAAATTGGGTCATTACGTACTTGTTAATTTTAAAAGTCTCTACTAATGCATTATTTTAACACACTCTTATGGAAAGAAATAGAACCACTACCAGTACTGACCAATACGAAAGAAAAACGGGTTGGAAAAATGAACGGTTATGGCATACCTTTGAAGTGACCCCCCTTCCCATGGTTGAGGTCTAGTTACGCCTATGCATGTTCATATTAATCAATTCTAGGAAATGTATATCTCTCTATTTCCTTAGCTTGAAGCAAAGCCTTTGAAATGTTTTGGTTGTAAATCAGTCCTTATAACTCTGATCGTAAATTTATTGTATAGTTTGAATTTATTTATTTTGACTTGAAAATATTGAATACAGTAACACTTAACCCACAGAAATTTATCACTGCCTTATAACATACAACAATAATCATCATAAAAAAATTAAATAAAATGTTTATTAATATTTAGAGGACCATAGAGGTCCTCGTCTTCAGTTTAAGTTAAGAGGTTTGTAATTTGTGAGACAACAAAAGCTTTATAGAAGCTTAATTTTAAAGACCGCTTTAAGGTGGCCGCACACTGAAGCGAGGCGAAGCGAAGAGAAACGCATTTATTACGACTGATAAAAATGCACGTAATCAAATGGGTGCCCGCACACTGAGGCGTCGCATGCCGAAGCGAAGCTTACGTACATTTCTATAGGCTTAATAAATGCGCTTCTCTTCGCTTCGCTTCGCCTCGCCTCAGTGTGCGGGCACCTTTATGCTTTCTATGCCAAGCATAAAGGTGCTTGTTAATATTGGTAACTTGATCGATTTTTAGTGTGTCTATTGAGTGGTGACACAAGAACCATTCTGTTATTTTGCACAGTTTTGAAATATATTTAACACACATTTAGCCAGTTTTGTAAATCCATATAAAACTTTTTTGTATTTGATGGAATCTTTACTATCAAATAGTTATTACAAAATAACATCAAAAACTCTCTTCCCATAAAGTGGCTATAGCCAATTTTATTATCAGGCCAGTCCTTTAAATATGTTTAATTTACTTCAATTTTTGAAGTAAATTTATAATTATTAATGATATGCTGTCATGTAATTTCAAGGTTGTGTTTCTTTATATGATCATCTAAGTATTAATATCTATATAACGTCTTGGTACACAATCACATACAATCTGAACAATAAAAAGTTCCAGGTAGTCTGCCCACCACTAGTATTCTATAATCGGCAAAAATCAGAAAAGTTAGTTAAATGAGACAAAATGTGTGTGGCGCCATATTTAAGTATGAAAAACCATACCTACCAAAAATTAAAAATTCATTCAATAATTTCTTTCGACACATTTCATATAAAACATCGATACCGTATTTTGGTATTATTAAGGTATTTTTACATAGGATTCAAATAAGTCCTAAAACTTCCATATTTTGACATTTTTATGCAAACTTCCTTGTTCTAAATACAAATTGTAGTTGGTTTTGCTTCTATCAGAAAGATCTTTTCAAGTTTCTCTTATGTGTTTTTGGGGCTATTGAAATGTTTCAAATATAGTGATGAAATTATTCAATAATGAGGAGAATAGAGTCTCAATATAGTAAATACCGAGCAATTTAATAAAATAGGAGACAAACGAACAGAAATTGATATTAGAAGATCATCTTAAGCAGTAAATTCAAAAATATAATCAGTACCAATACCATTCTGCTTACTTATTGCTTTACTAAACCATGGCTTTATTTGACGTGTGGGGATGCTTTGACGGAAGGTTAGACTCAAAATGAAACACTTTAAATCTTTTTCTTATTTTTCATTCCTTTGTAATACTAATACAGTTGGACGTGCGGAGCTGGAGTGCCATTATACCAGTTTAATCACCATCAGCATCAATGTCCTCAAAATACTGCTCTACTTCTGGGATAACCTCCTCGTCTCTCGAATTTCTTGCTAAAGTGAAATAAAATGATTTTGAAAATAAGTGAAAATCTTGAAAAAGGTGCTAAATCCTGGGAATAATTTAAATGGAGCACAAATTGGAATCGTAATTCATTCAGCTTTTCTCAGTCTATCGGACAGGTGTAAGCGACGGCGTTTATTTTGAGTCACTGCGGGCCTTTTTTGGTAATGACAAATGCCAGTTTATCCAGAAGATCAACGTATTCCATTGATAATTTGATCTCTTTGCGACATAGTTGGTAAGAATTATCCTTCCTGAATTCTAAAATATCGTTGCCATTACCTTTTCAGATGAAGGAAACTTAATCGCCTTCTTTGGCGGAGGATTGTGATTGAACTTTTGATTCTGACACACAGCAAAGGAACCATGTTTCTTCGACTATAACAGACTGACGCAAAAAATCTACTCTATTAATGTTAAAGAGTCTATTAATGTTAAAAAGCTTTAAATTATCGTTGGGCATTAGATCTCTTCCACGTTTTTGGACACCCAACTGGTAGAAAGCTTAGACATGCCTAATTCTAAATGCAAATGTAGTTGTACACGTTCAGTAGAGCGCGCACAGTCTTGGCAATCTCTACCACTTTTATTCCTCGATCACGAAAGGCAACATCGTGAATTTATTTAAACATTTCTGGAATGGCAACAAGTTTTGATAGTCCAGGACGTTCTTCATCATGTTGCCACAATATAAGCGAGCAATATGGAGAATTGTCGCCTTTCAAAGAGCATCGTTGTGCTTTAAAAGGCGACATGTCCGTGATTTGTACCACAAATAGTAATTTTATCCATCCTAGAACTTCCATAAAATAGTAAGCAACTGTATCTATCAAACTAAAGTTCAAACTTTATTGAAAATTTAAATATCCTCTTTTTTGTTGAGCAAACCCTGGTAGATGAGTCTTACTTTCAAATCATACTCCTATAGCACCTATATTACAACGTACATAGGTGTATCGTTTGTTACTGTATTATTATACAAATAAAACTACTTGATAAAAATATATTTAAAAAAGCAAACATAAATTTAACAAGCGAGAAGATTATAGTATTTCAAAATCAGAAAAGTGTGTAACTGATTTGAATAATGTCAAAATACTATTCCGGTAACTATAACAAGCAGTTAGGTTCATAAGTTACTTTAAGTTATGTCTTGGTTATAGTCACGACAAATTTAAATTTTCGATTATCAATTATTTCTTCATAATTTTTATAAGCTTTCTACGTTAGACGTCATTTTATATTACTTCATCAACTTTCGATTTCATTAGTCAGCACACTATATTGAGTATTCTGTAAACAGTATAACAATGCGTGATCAACATGTGGACAGGCATGTAAGCCGCATTACGTATGTAATACATAAGATAGATTCTACAAATTTTGTGGTTAGATTACATCTAGGTAGTAAGTAAATTTATAGCATTTTCGGAGGAGAAAGACATTTAAAACTTTAACATCGCATTAAACAATACCCCAGTTGCGAACTGAAGTAAGCTGATATTGAATGAACTGATTGATATTGACCGAACGCCAAAAAAACTTTCTATACATTGATTCCAACGAAAATAATAGCAAGTTTTGATAAAAAATATTTTAAACGTATGCTTTCTGAGAATCAAATATGCCTCAAATTTATACTATCGTTTGAATTTATATTTTTATAATGTTTAATTAAAAGTATATATTTAATGGAAACATTATACGAAATAAGTTTATAAAAGAATCTTCCAATTCTTATCTTTCGAATTGTGATATAATGTCGACACTCGTACATAGAAAGCTTAATGCTAAAAAGTTCATTGATAATCCTCAAAAATTTTATGAATCTTAACATTTCTATGTTTTACACCCTTATAAGGAGACACAGATACAAAGAATATCCTAAAATTATCTCCCAACAGTCTATTCAAATATATAAGTGTATTTTAATAATTTAGCTATAAACATTGTCACTTTAGCGAATGAGACCTTCCCCAGTCATAATTGTTAAAATTGAATCAATCTAATTCTTTTTAATCAGTATGTTTGAATATAGAAATTACAGGACGTAAAAGTTCCTTAAATTGCACACATTTATCGGCAAATCACTAAAAGACATCAGTAAATTTTGATTAGAAATAGAATTACTATTCGCACATAATTCCCTAAATAGAATATTCACATTCAATACTGCCAGCAATTGCACCGGTGGAATAAACTATAAAAGCACAGATAATGGCATAGACAATTAGATGTGGCTTCTGATTAAACGTGCACCATGTATTAAAAAAACTTCACATGCCCCACTACCTAGATGACAGCTTTTATCGATTCCTGGCATACTTGTACTAATATCTCACGTTCAGTAACAAAAAGTTGGAATTATAAAGATGCCTTACATAGGTTCAATATCGTAGGTTCACTAGACCACAATAATTTTGAGTTAAATTTCCAGATTATGGAAGAAATTTTCAAGGACATAGTAGGCAAAAATATTTATGTGTCAATTTAGGTACATTGAAAGTCTATGAGCTGGAAATGATCAGGGTGGCAAAAGTTCTGCTTCAAAATTGTATATTAACTCATCAGTAACGGTTTCCTATAATTAATTTGTGCTTTGCCGTTTAGAAATATTTATGTTATTAAATGGGCAACTTGAAAACGTTTTTTTTTTCATTTATTCTACCTAAACACATTTTATAATCATATGATAATTCTCACATGTAACTATAACATTGCCAGTATGATGAAATAGCTATAATAATTAGTCATTTTAAATTCATGTTATGATAAAGTTGATTAGTTCATGTCGATAAAGCACAAAATTATAACTAAGAAAACCTTTACACCGCGCTTATGGGATTAAATGTCAAATTTGGCAATTATATTGAATTTAACTAGGACAAAAGTTGTAATACGTATAATTCGCTAAAATACAAATGCACATCAATATATCAATTAAATACACTAGTTATAGGCAATGTAGTAGTGACTCATAAGCAATATAGTTATTGTAAAAGGAAGAAAACACAATTGCAATGTATAATCTACAGTGAACATAAAGCCGCATGGCATTCTAACATATACAATAACATTTTGCCATTATCGGCCTATTCTATTTGCATTCGAATGTTGTTGAAATGTTTACTTTTGTCTTTGTTCTTACAGAAAGAAATTGCTGGAAATCATAAAGCTAGTATCATAAACAATGAAACAATGTAATTTTTTCTAGTTTCTAGATCTAAATGTAATAATTACACATTTACAAAGACAATATGACTCGAAGGTATCGAGTTTAATGGTTTGTAAACTAATGATTTTACTTTAACATTGAATTATGATTTTGTTATAAATTACGTCATTACACTTGAGTTCTTCTTTTAATACTGCTTTGACTCGTATTAATTCTAATTAACATTTATCAACAGATTGTCAAAAACAATGATAATTTTTATATAGTGTTTATATTTATTCATTATATCACTATGTAGTTAGTTCTTCTTATAAAATATTGCTAATGGCCGCATTATATAAATGTAAATATTATCCTTCTCTGCATCCAGGGGCAGCGCTAGAAGAGTTCACTTTTGCACACCTTGTATATCCCTAGAAGAATGCAACCAAGAACCTAATGAATTGTGCGTATGGGGCGAAACTAGAGATAAATGCGGCAGACGAGAATGTGCAAAAGTAAATAAAACACTGTTAGGAAGGTTTCAATGTTTTTCACTATAATATAATTTCAGGGACCGAGTGAAAGATGCGGAGGACCGATGAACATATATGGAAATTGTGCTGAAGGCCTTATGTGTAAAACTGACGAAAGATGCCATGGCTGCGCAGAACTGAGAGATTCCAATTTCCTTTGCTATCCCAACGACTTCTAGTAATCTCAATTTGATAATCTCATCATCCTAAATCAGTATTATTTTTTTGGAAATCTTTACAATTTTTGTTTTTAGATATAAATAGTTTATTTAAATAAAGCAAAAGAAATAAATCTCGAACAGTATGGTGTTTATATTTTATTGTTACGTTTGATTACCTACCATTACCGCTATAACAAAAAAATAACAATTCACTATACACTTTTCTCTGAGAAATCAAAACAAGTAAAATAATAATAAAATGTTTTTTTTTTGTTTGAACTTTTTCTAAGTTGGATACTATATAAAGCTGATTGATCTAGGAATTGTTAAACTTTCATTTCTTACTACAGCAATTATTACAACAATTATTACAAAGATAAGCAAGGTACTTACCATATTTTTTCCTGAAGCAGCAGCTTTTAATGTTAGTTTGATTCACTCGTCGAACGATATACGTATTAGCTAACATTTAAAGCAAAACGATTTATTTTACTTCAGTAAGAAAAATATGCGTTCCAAATAAAGTTTGGAACTATTATTTACTTGGTTTCACTACATATTACTTTATTGTTATTGCTTTAAACCCATGTCAAAATGTTCTTGATTAATAATGTTGCAACCGTTGCCTTAACCTCTCATGGATTTTCTCCCATTGGACAGGTTAAGCGCTATTCCCAAACACAGAAGAAAAATATTCCGACTCAAAAGCCATATGCATGATTTGATTAACGATAACATCAAGATATGGAATTTGTTGACTCGGGAAAAATTGGTGGTGGTGTTAATTCACATGGCTAATTGATAGACCCGTGCAAATTGCACAGAATATCTGGCAATAGACTAACTCAATGGGAATTTCGAAAGAAAATTTGAAAAACCTATCTGAAGATTTGTAGCTTCCTTCCAAAACCTAGTGGATAATAAGTGCACAATATTATCCAATCCAAGTTTTGCAACACCACCTTGATTATTGGCCATATGTGTTGGTCCAGTCAGGTGATGACATTTCAAAATGTGAGATAACTCGCTTAATGTTTAAAGCGAAAATCAAAAGCAATGCCGCTGTAGATGATATAGTCCGTGCAAAGAGTGTGAGTCATTAAATGCGCCACAGGCTTCTGCGTAGAAGCATGAAAACAGGAATAGGGATTCATACCTAGAGCAATTAAACTCGAGAGGTCAATAACAGAATATAATGAATATTAAGTTGTAAAAATGCACAAATGTATATCAGGCAAACACAAAATTAAAATTGCAAAGCCAAATCAATGTCCTGTATAACAATACAGACGTACCAAATACAAGCCTTTATTCGACAGAGCTAAATCAATGCTAAACCGTTTCCAATCATACTAAAATATACATAAACAACACTGGATCGAGATGTGCACGAATTGCACACTAATGCAATTTATTCTGATATGTAACAGTAACGTTATCTGGAGTAATAGGTACATGAACAAGCAGCAAAAGTCAAAACTTATAAAACATGTGTTAGATCAACAATAACATACGCTGTGGAGACTAGAGCTGACAGCAGGCGGACAACAAATTCAGTAAGAACTACAGCGAGGAAAATCCTGATAAGTATATCGGGATATATACTGAGAGACAGAATCCGCAGTAAGGACGTAAGAAACCAATATCAGATGATGGATGTAGTAAGATGGGGATGAAAACGACGGAGACAATAGAACAAGTGGAAGAAGGCAGAATAGCAAGAAACGTACGAGACGGAATTCCCGTGACACGACGACCTCTGGGTAGCTCCATAACACTGGAAAGATTCGTGAGTATCGACATCAAAGGAAAACTAAGTCGGAAAAACAGGCCAAAGGCAGGAGGGTCCTGCAGGCCATCAAGAGGAAGAAGAAGAAGAAGAAGAATTGCAAGTTATTCTGATACGTAACAGCATTATAAACTCACATATTCACAATGGCACACAATAATGACCTGCAACGAGTTCTTAGGATTGCATTTACATCAGTGTTTCCACAATGCAATTACTGTTAACTACAAAAAGCCTCTAAATGACAACAAAGCTTTAAATCACTACAAAGCCAAAAAATGTTTTACTCTTAACGTTCTTTAAATGCCTTTTCATCTGTCATATAGACTAGCATATAAAGGTTCCTTGTCTAGTCACTCAAACGCTTAAGTTGCTTTGTTCTTGTGGATCCTCTTGTCATTTGTTTGTACACTCCAGTAGCATATATGTATACAGCGGCCTTGAAGTATGTCAATTCTTGTTGGCAGAGGTAATGGTTTCGCACTTGCGAATAAGAAATACTATATAATAAAAATAAAAAGTATGTCATTTATTCTTGCAAGCACTGACACTGTGACATTTGGAATTGTACAGTACCTCTTTAGACCGACGGTTACACTTTTTGGTATTACAATAACGCTCGCAATGGCACATGAACAAACCTTTTCTTGAACCAGATACCAGAGCTGAAACTTATCTCAAACTTAATGAAGAACTGGGAATATCCGAGAGGGTAAAAAAGTTGGAATCCGCCTCATTGCGACTATAAAGAGTTTTCAGTGACCCTTATTTGGTTCCCAACTCATACAAACCAGATTCATTAACGTTTAGAACCACAGCCAGGACATTCCTAGGAACAAGTCGTCCGGAACTTTGACCACAACGTTTTGACCCACCGTGGCAGAACATAGTTTTTTTGAAGGGACAAAAACGAAAAACATTTTTTCAGTTTGTTTCTCTAGTCCAATTTGTGCGGTTTCACGTTGTTCTCTAATAGCATTAGTTCTGCTACAACGGCTACATGTGATTTCGTTTGCAATTACAATTCCACACCTTGAGTGTACCTTTAGCCTGCATTCTCTGTATGACTGGGGCATTAATCTTCGCATTTCATAACTGTAATTATGAAATAATAAAATACTATCATATGGCACATAAAACAATGCTAGTTAGAGTTTCTTCTACTTCATGGTTAGCTCCGCGAGTCATCCCATCCAAAATGCTATCCAATCTTCTTCGATTTTTATAGGTTCATATATTTCCTTTTCCAACGAAGAATCTTTCAAACCCAATTCTTTGCTTACTACCAAACATGGCTATATAAGTGCTTTTTTTAATTCCTTCATGTAATGAGCGATTCTTTTTACTTTGAATGAAACTTAAATCCTATGACCATTCTTTGGTTTTATTATCCAGCATCCATGCAACCAACATGTCTCTTATATCCTGATTTCTCATGCACAAATTTCAAACCTGGCCACATCTATATATTCGCTGTTTGGGCGTAACATAATACATACAGTCGGGTACTAGTAAACGATTGACTCATGCTAACAATTTCAAGACGATGCATACATTCTGATATCCGTTTACCATGGAATTATTATTCAACTAAAGTTTCAAACCCGCATGAGTTTTTGATGATATAAGATTACATTGGAATAATCATCTGGCTATAACCACAACATATCACTAAAAAGGAGAGGCTCCGGTAAAGGTAGCAAATCGATTATAAGATCAATGTGCAAACAATGTAACATGGGACTATGTTCTAGTTGTAATGTATATTTTCACACTAATTTGTAAGTTACTTATTAACTAATTTGTCTACTGTTGTTTTACTATTATGTCATTTAGCTATTACTGAGGACTAGGGTTGCCATATGACAACATGTTTTTTTTTATAATTATGACATCCAAATGTTTTTTTTTTATAGAATTATAGCAAATGGACAAAAAATAAAAGTATAATATTAGAATTTGGAAAAAAATACTTGCGTGAGGCGTAAGGGGATTATCTACTAAAAGAAGGCAGTGATTATCAAAAAAACACATTTACTAATAGATATTATAATATTTAGTATGGAAGTACAAACAGATCTAACAGCGCATACAATAAATAAGTAAAACAAACATGCAAAAGTTACCTTTCATATACAAACATAAAATCGTAATGAAATTGTTTATGGAACAGGAAATGTTAAAGTTATTTTTTAGATAAATATAAATATTTATAAACAGATCGTGTAATAATTTTTAAAATCATATAAGATTTACAATATGCCGACAGCATTATAAATTTTATATCTTATAGTAGAGCAACCTTTAGTACAGAGTAAACGTGTAGTCTTAACCGAACATTAACAAATATGACAAGAATGAAGTGAATACAGTAGCCAATGAAAATAAAAGTATTGATCATGTTAGTTATGTATAAAATATCACACTATACTTATATGTAGCTTAGACTAGTTTAAAATACGCACAGTATAAACATATGCAATGTGTACTGTTTTCATTAACATATTTATTACTGGTACTATTTGAGGTAAATTAAACTTATATTCCTATTTTATATGACAATTTTGCTCTAAATAATCATTTACATATAGGTAATTGGTGTCAGTCAAAAATTATAACAATTTTACACTGTATTAGTAATTAACATGGCAGAAATATAAACGTTTCCGCTAACGATAGTATCAGCATATCTAATAAACTTTATAATTGCAAAGGATAAATATTGTATTTATAAAGATATATATATAAACTAGATTTTTAACTTGGTCAGTCAATACTTCTAAGTTTAATTCTTAACACTTAATATTAGGCGAAATATTTATCAAGAAAACTAAAAAAGTCATTATAGCACTGCAATTTATAAGCTTTTTTCACATATCTTCGTACAATCCACAAAATATTAATGTAATATAATGTAAAGAAAAGATTTTTCATATAATATCTTATCAAATTCATAATAAAAGTCGATTTTAAATCGCTAAATTTGATGATTGATAAGTCTTGTTGTCTATTACAAGAACATGGAATTGCAATCAGTTGGAAAGACTGACCTCGATTTGATTCCTTTTTCTGAATTTTAATATTAGGTTTATTAATAATAATTTAGTATACAAAGGAGTGTACTTCTTTAAACAAGCAACAAATATCGGTAATACTCCAATATAAATTAAAGATAATAATTAGATAAATTTATTTGATAACCATTGATGCCTGCTAATATGAGAACAGTTATCACATTTTAACAAACCAAATGCTTTTGATATACTTATCAATTCTTCATGTTTCAATTGCTAGACTAACAGGCGACCAATGCTTTCCTTTTAAAAATATCTCTATTTAAAATTCATTCAAAATATTGAAGAACGCAAATTGCTGTTAATAAATTTAAAATTCCACATAACCGAGAAGCTAAATAAATACCAACTTCAAATTATAGAAACTCTTTTATGAAATCCAAGAATTCCGATATTACAGTCGGTTTAAACGTTGGTGTTACTGATACTTCTATAAGTTGTAAAGAAGAGAAAATTGAAGCCCTACAAATTACATTATATTTATATTTTCGAAAGATCACAAGTACTACTAGTACCTTTTAATCTCGTATTCGGTTTCAATGAAGAAATTGTAAGAAAAGCAATCAATTTAAAACGTGTTTTTAAATTACGATCTCGTGAAGTGATAAGCCATTAAATATTGGCTATATTGTATGACTTCATATTAAGATGTAGAAAAACAATAAGATCAAAATCTTTCTCGCTTTTTAATGTTCGATGCTTACGATATTGAAAACGGAGCAGTAACTATCGCTATTATCACTAGCACTAAGCTATAAACGCAGTTACAACAATATTCACCTCACAAATAATATTAGTCATGTTTTTTCAATATTGATATTATAGGAACAGTTACCAGTTCATTCAAGAAATAGATAATATAAATAAATATAAGATTCATTAACTTTTTATTTTTAGTTGTGTTTATAATTACTGCTCAGATACTTTTGACATTTTTAATTTTACTATTGTGTTAAGAAATCACATCTTGTATGATATTCAAGTCTATCACAACACTGATTGTGTAAAAATACTTTTGTGTTGTGTAAACACCTTTATAATTTTTTCATTCAAGAAATAGGTTTTGTACATGATCAATAATTTATGGAATATTAATGATTTTACACAACATCCCTTGTATAAAGAAAAGTATCATTTTATGTATTATAATTTTTAATTTTGAGGTTCGATTTATGACTAGTTAATTGCCGGATGATATAAATACCGTTAAATTACCTTAACTGGTAGTACCCTATTAGGTAATTAGGAATATTTATAACCACACTCAATTCATTTAGTAAAACTGTCAAAGAAATATTTATTCAGTTTAGTGACTTTAGTGAGTTTCTTCTTCGATAATATTCGAATAATCCATTCTTTACTGGTGTTACATACACAGAAGACAATATTTAATAATGAAATATACAGTTCCAGAGTTTATCAAAAAGATAATTTGGTCTGTATATATAAAATAAACTTTTGTTAGAAGTCAAGCAAATTTTTATATTTTATAAACAATTAACATTTACATTAATATGTATATTAAAATCACTTATTTTCGATTATTTATTTTATTTTTCTATTAAAAAATATAACTTTCAAAATAATCTGAATCCAAAAAATTTTCTGTTACAAAAACATAATGTAACAAGTATTAGAATATTACTTACATAATGAAGATGTCTCGACAACTTATATATTATTTGTCAAAGATAGAACTTCTTTTACAGCTTTTATGTACAAATCCTACAAAGTAATAAATACTTTGTGTTCGAATTTAAATGAAAAAGGGCGGTCATGTATGCATTAAAAAATATATTTCAAAATTGGAGTACAATGAAATGATTGATTCAGTTAGTGATAAAGCAATATCAATACTTCAAAAGAAAATATTGTTGCAGTAAATAGTTTACAATAATTATACTTATCAAGTTTTTCAGGGAAATTTTCATTCGTCAGAATGGAAAATTCCATTAATGCAATAAATAAAACATACAGATCATTTCCAGCGTTAATTGAGAGCAATAATCGCTGAAGCTTTTAATCTTAAAAGTACGTCAACTAGCAAAATTCACACGCTATTAATGGACCAGAAATACTTCCATAGAAAAGCACTCTTTGGTACGCAGTTTGGAGATGATGGACTATACTTTTTCGAAAAGAAATTAACCAAGTTGATGATTTCCAAGGATATAAAATTTCATCATCACATTTGTTGATTGAAGAGTATGCATCAAAATATCAGCAACAAACTTAAATCAAACTTTCCTCTCTTTGCTTTATACGCCTGACTTACCATAAGCTATGGCTTGGTTTACTGATGACACGGCAATCTTACCAGTAGATAACAGTATGCAAACAAGAACACACTCGACTAATGATTGAAAAATAAAATCAACTCATATAAATTTTACTAACAGGAACGTAACCGATATGGGACCTATCACTATAAATCGTAATACTGTCCCTTATGAAAATTCAACCATATGTCTAGATATGACGCTTGACATTAAATTGTGATGAAAGGGTATGTCAAGAAGAAAAGAGCTGAGCTGAATCTTAATTTACTGAATGTTGGAACGTAACTCACAACTTTCACTACATAAGGCCTTGTTAATTACCTATACCTGCAACTAGTATGGGTGTATGGCATACAACTTTGGGGTTGTGCCAACCATGGATATTAGAAATATGTATAATTTAATTTATAATCATTTCAGAATAAAGTCTACGAGATATTGCTTATGTACCCTGGTATGTACGAAATAATGACATCCTTAAAAATCTTGGAATCAGGGATGCAACCAGTAAAATAGGATGCCCATAAAGACGTGGCCAGATTGAGTGAACACAACAATATCGAAACAAGCATGCCCAAAACCTAAATAAAAGACTGAATAGGACTAAACTACACTTACTAATTCATAGCTTATTGGTGCATTGCTTAATGTTGGAAAACAAAAGCTGCTGTCCCTTTCCCATACATCTCAGATAATATCACCTCAATTTAACTGAGGTTATGTTATATGGTTAAGACAGGTACCTCTTGTAATCAGTTGACTGAGTTAAAGTGAGACTTTTACCTCCCTCCTTACCGATTCTGTGTTCGATCAGAACTATCCTCACTACTAAGATTTAAATATATCACTTGATGGTAGTCTTCACAAAATACATCAATAGTAGACCAAAGTAGAGCTATGTTACTGTTTGGTATAAGACTTTTGTGATAATATAAATTATTGCTCAAATTGTATGCAATTAGAATACACAAAAAAAATTCACGAAATTCAGCGAACAAAAAATGAGTGGATCATGAACAATGTACGTGACTCTAGTCATTACAATAATAACGACGCAATCACATCTCTTTAATATCATCAAATTGTAGAAACAAATAGGACATAAATCTGAAATTTGGATATGCTAGGCATTCTAATTGCTTCGGTTGGTTTATTATATACCTTTAATATCAGATTAACTATTAATTTTAGAGTTGGTTATTTTATTATAGCAATAACTTGCAGCAAGTTCAGAGTTTGACATAACTCTAACGAAATGACAATAAGACGCAAGCATAAAATCTCACTTGTCAAAGCTTTTTAACCCACAGCACTTTAGCTCAATTCAGATCTCTATTAACTAAAGGATACCTAATGCTTTTGTTTCTACAAAATAGAAAGACCCAAGGGTAAGATTTTCTACTAAATTTATTGTTGGTGTTAAAGTAGTTTTAATATGGTCAACTGCCTTAGAGCATAAATGAAAAAAATCAACATATTATTTTAAAAAAGTAGAAACTAACATTATTTCAATGAGTCAAAACGGTAGTATGTGTGATATATTTTATAATATCAAAAACAATATTTTTCATATATGAAATATTTTATTAAGTAAAGGTAATCATATAGCCCTAAATGAGACACCTTTATAATGTAAAATTATAACATTTGACTGCATCATCTATTACATACATAATTGTTTTTTAATATTTGTAAATATACCAATTCAAATGCTCGCCTAACTATAACATATATTTTAATACATATTAATTTATTCTATATCCAAACTTCTACTGCCAGTAAAATTATTTATACATAAAATAGTTCTGAGCTTTTAAACGTATTACAGTTCCATTTTTTACTTAATGCATTACTTGTCAAAAAAAAATTGTATATAAAACAATTCTATTGTTGTTTCTGTAATCTATTAAAAAGATGTTTTTAATATACATTTACAACAAATTTATGACTTCTAGACTAAAAAAATATAAGCTTACTTAATTTTTTAAAATCCATTTTAGTTAATTCTATATGATCGCAATTTATCTACAATATCTACAATATTTGCACCATTTGCATATATTCGTAATAAATAATCTTAACAAATTTCTAATAGAGTTAATTATTTCAACTTATATAATAATAATATCATAATACCTAGTAGGTAATATACGTAATGTTTCTTACTGATAGAAACTTAATTGAAATTGATAAAATACTAGTTAACCGTTTAACATTATATTTAATAAACATCATTTATTAACAAATGTTTATAAACCTATACAAAAATTCTGATTCTTTTCATGGCAATAATCAATCACTTATTATTCTTAAAATATTGTTATTTGCAATATGTTGAACATTATTGCAAGCACGCCATTTGTAGACATCGCATGTATGTATACTGTATCAAAAATCATTATTAATAAAACTGAATTTCCTAGTACAGGTAAATAGTAATTATATAGGAAAAAAGAATAAACGTTTGAATAATCAACTAAAATAGCTTATCCATGTAATTTAAAGTGTTTGTACTAAAAAAATAGAATATTATTGGAGTTGAAAGACCGGACATTTGAAGAAAATTTATTTGAGTAAAATAAATATATTTATATATATCTTATCTCAAAAGAAGCAAGTAGTTATGCAAGAAAACACATACTTTTAGAACAGTTTGTAAATGAACGTACAACTAATCTTTGCAATAATATTAAAAAATTATTTTAATTTATTTACAAAATTATTGATAAACTTTCTTCTAGTCAATCGTAATTATCTTTTTCATTTCGTTTTTCCATACTTTACGTACTAAATCTTCGCTTGTCTATTGTCGGTATTTCACCTTAGATCGAGCATTTTTAACCAAATGCGTGTTTATCTTACTATGCTCTGCACTTCCTGTCTTTTTTGACAATTGTTTATTTGTTTTAAATATATAACTCTTAGTCTTTAAGTTGTAGTAAATCCTGATACTTCATTTTATATAATTTTATTTAATTTTTATCACTAAAAATATTTTGTTCTCACGTCAAATTTCAACATATGCTATAAAAAATGTCCCTTTAAAGAAATTTTATGATCAAAAAAATAATTGTAGCAGTTTAATTTTTAGTGATAAATAATTCACCTAAAAAATCTAATATATATTAATAAAGGTCTCAAGAAACTCTCCTAAAGCTTATCGTCTTCCTAAGAATACAATATTCAAACAGTCATTATTAAGAGCAAACATTTTCTCTCACAACATTTTGTACAAGTAAAGTATAACTTTAAAACATGAACCAAAATATATTCGTAGATTGACGAGGGATTGGAAAATTTGTTTTGCTGATTAATATGAAAACCTAAAAATAATATTACCACCCAATATTATTATTATTATTATTTGATCGAAATTTTCAGCGAGTATTTTTACATCCTGTTGTTACTTGGCGTACACCCAAAACCATCAGGGTCTGCTTTCGATCGCGCGCAATAAAAAGAACTTTTACCTACATTAGGAAATTGTAAATTAAACGCCCGCAGAAGCACTAAATATCCCAATTTTACGTATATAGAAGATCACTGACGCAAGAGATTTAAAAAAAAATCAGGTTTATATATATATATATATATATATATATATATATGTATCTACATATATAAAGATTACTCTAAAAATATGCATCAGTACCAGATTTTTGTAAATCTAAAAATCAAGGTCTTATATTTACCAAAGAAAATAGTCTATGTACAGTTTTTTTTATTATTATTGCAACAGTTTGCGTAGGCATCTCTAATTGAAATATCTGTTTGCGTAAATAAGAAGCATCCTTGAATTGCCTATAATAACGTAATTCAACAAATTAACTAGATCTTTTATTTGAAAATTTGCAGATTTTAATTATAGCTTTCTACAGTTTGCCAAAAGGTCGTGACGTTGAGAAATACAACAAAAATATTTTCGAATAATCGTTAATGTGCACAAACGCTGCATACTTGAGTTTTGTTGATATTGAAGCAGAATATGTATAACATATTTTATATTTTAATTGCTTCTGTTTTTTTATTTCTTTTAACTTAATTGCACCTTAATATTAAATCTATATTAAATCAAATCTGTCGGCATTCTACGAGGAGTCAGAATGCGATTTGTTCTTTTGTTGTCGTCTTCGTACCAAGAATCCTCGGATACCCGCTTGAATTTTTGTAGCTGACTGCTCTTCCAAGGTCGATGCCTGTTTCTTTGAGGACTTGGTCATATCCGTGATACGTCCTGAGCTCTTGCGTCTGGTTGTTCTTTTTATACTAGCGATATTATCCCTTGCCAACTAAAAAGAAAAAAGACGTTAACTTTATCCTTTGTACATGAAGAACTTACAAAAAAAGTAAAATACATTTTAAGCAAATTTTAAGTTATTTGAGAAATCTGTGTCAGTTATAGAGTAACAATAAAAAAGAAACATTACGTTTTAATTCTAAGATATTCAATACTCTGAAAGAAAATTATACCCTGAACGAAGAAATATTAATACTTAAAATTACAAACAAACAAGAATCACTTATACTTTCTGATAATTGTCAAAATAGTTTTTCAAATCGGAAATGGTTTATTGTGGAAAAAGTTATACAGACTTTTCTAGTAGTTGTCAAATAAATAGTTCTTTGTGTTTTTAATCACAAAGAACTATTAATTTGACACTTTAAAGATGACTACTTGCGCATTCATTTATATCAGGATGGGGCAATTCTTTAGCTTATTCGAACCGCTGATTTAACATCTTTCATATTTTCATTTTATAAATGTCAGTGTTTATAAGTTGCAAACCAAAATTATACGCAATTTAAATAACATTTCTAACAAAACTATCCTCAAGGCGAGAGAAAGCGAGGAGAGCTCAAAAAAGTGTTGAAGAGAACGGCAATACTTCTGAATATTTATGTTTATGTATTTCTAAAAACTTATACGGTATTTTCGTTTTATACACTAATAATTTGCTTTAATTTCATGAAAAGACGCGTTCCTCAGTCTCCAACAATTATCTTCGACCAGTAGAACGCTCCGTTCTCGATGCTGAATATATACGTATATTCCTAATACTGCCCTGCTAAGCAAAAGTGCAGTATATGCAAAAATGGCCAAAATTATAAAAACACATAATGTATTATTTTCTATTTCTTTGTACAGTTTAACATTATTTAAGCTTGTCGTTAAATTATTTCTTTCACTTACTATGTAATATACAGTAAATTTCTTGCTGTTCTAATATACAGGCTGTTCCACTTGAAACTCCCAAGTCAAATATTTCGGAAACGGATAAAGATGTTTGAATTTTGTAAAAAGCAATTACTAAAAAATGTGTTTAAAATAGGCGTCACATGAATGATTATTTACATATTATACTTTGATATAAGATTACAAATTTTAAATATGAAATAAAATTTTATAGGTTATTCCTATTTAACTGTTAATAGACAATAGATATATTAGCTATTTTCACGATACCTTCGCAATGATCTCTTGCCTCCTTGTTATCAATGTCCTCAGTAAAAGTCCACGAAAGCCTCCTTTAGCTAATCTGCTCCTTTTCAACCTCCAGATATAATTTCTACTAGTACTGGATCTTCGCAGTATGGATATTCCTTTAATATTTTCTTTTGGTATATTTGCTATATTTTCTTCACTCGTAATAATAAATTAACTCAATTAATATTACTTTTTATGCGCTCCCAAATTCAAAATACGTCTCGTATTTTTCATAAATTGGAAGCGTCACTCTTTCAATTACCTTTTTAATAATCATTGTTTTTTTATCAACCTTGTAACTAGCGATATTTTTATGTTCATTTGCCAACTATACCAACCAATATACACCTAGGTTATCTTTATAGTATAACTTGTATAATTTTAAGGCATTATCTAAATTCATTTCTAAACATTACGTTTTTACTCCAAATTTAAAAATAACCATATTTTATGTTTACTAAACTATAACAGAACATGTCTTACTAATTTACAAATCTTAAAATACATCTAAATTATATTCATTCATGTGATGCCAAATATTTATACGTAAAACATAAATATCATTACTAATATGATGTCATAAGTTTAAAATAATCGTTTAAAACACTTACATTGTTTAAATAATGTACTGCAACAATATATATATAAATAACACATAAAAAAATATATAAAAAAATTAGTGTTATTTAGGTTCATAAAATAACCTTGAAAAAGGCAAGGATAATTGCCGAAACGTTGGTGTAAATAAAAAAAAAATGGTGTCATTCATTTACTACCCTTATGGCCGCTAATCCCAGGGTGAGTCATTAGTAGCCGCTTCTTCGATTGCTCTTTTGCGTTTTAAATAAAAGAAAAAACAATTAGTGGGCGATCTATGGTTGCTTGTGGCGCATACTGTAAAAATACTTTAAGCTCTGACGCACTTCAGGTTTCACCGGAAATGCACGGAACTTAATTTTTTTAAATGACTCACCCTATATATTTTTGGATTTTCTTGTACTGCTTTAAATTCCCTGTTCAACTGTTTTTTCCATTTTCAAATTTGAGCCAATAGTTTTTGAGTTATTATTTTTTTTTTGAAAATGTTTGGCCAAAACACGTGTTCAGAAAAAAATCATTTTCACTTTGTTTTTAAAAGCAGAAACATTAACTTCGGTGGTGGTGGTTGTAGCCAAGAAAATTCTGCATCATTTGGTAAAGTTATAATACCTCAAAAAACTTTGTTTTTTCAAAGCCTACTTTCTGAAATTTTCATATACCAAAAACTTATTTTTTTTTAAATGGAACACCCAGTATTTTATTGAGGCATTTTGTTTATTAAGGAATTGTCTATTAAGGAACTACGGGTGCTGTTCTTTGCACCCAAATATTCGTCCAATAAAGGCTGGAATGCGGATGACTGCCTGAGTCAACTGTTAAAGATAGTCGGTATACTATTATGTCAAACTTATAAAAGCATCGCTATTAGTTATCATCCAAATGAATTATTCTTATGAAGAGTTAATAGATATGATTGACGTTTTGGGTGAATCTGAAAGAAGCACTTTGCTAGCATCTAGACTTTATGCACAGCGATCCCTGGTAGAAGTCAACCGAAGCCAGAAACCTGCGAAAGTATAAAGTGGACGGTTTGAGTGAACAAAAAGTATTGAATATGAAAGAAAGAGCGGAAAGAGCAATAACTGGTGAGGATAAAACGTGTATGGTACTTGCGAGTGTAGTCGAACATCCCCATACTAGTACTACGAAAATTTGTCGTCAGTTAGATGTAAGTCAAATTTGAGAATCCACAATAACTGGGAAACATGAAATTCACCCCTAACATATTCATACACAGGGTTAGATGGAAGAAATTTTTAGAATCGCTTACATTGTTGTCAATTGGTAGCAGATAATTATCCCGGCTTTCTCAATTTTTTGTTGTTTACCAACGAAGCCACCTTCTATTAAAGTGAATACGTTCATCGCCACAATTTCCGTTATTATAACACATAAAGCCCCCCACTTTATCACACCTGTAAACTTTCAAAATCGTTGGTCATTAAAACTGTGGGGAAGAATAGTGGGTTGTTACATAATTGGACCTTATTCCTTTGATGAAAATGTTAATGGAGGAGAGTATCTTCGCTATCTACGGACGGATTTTCAAAACTTTTTGAAGACATCTTCAAATATGTCAGTAAACATATCCTTTATTCTATTTCCATGTTAGCCAACAGAGTCAAAAATAAAATATTGCAACTGGACATTGCCGGAATTAAAAAATTTAAATGCGATGCTCTTCATTCTGTAGAATTATTACTTTTGGGATAGTTGGATTTAACATTTACTTTGTTTGACAGTTGACTAAGGAAGTCGGGCGCCATTCCTGGCTTCCATTGGTTGAACGAATATTTTGGTGCATAAAACAACAGCGCTCGTAGTTCTTTAATTGACCGCTAATTGCTCCTATAGTGATTATCTCAGAAATTACAAAAGATAGGTATAGGACATTGTTAACAAAAATGAAAGAGAATAAAAAAAGGAACAAAATGCCCGAATAAAATACTGGGTGTTCCATTTAAGAAAAATAAGTTTTTGGATTGTGAAAATTTCAGGAAGTAGGCTTTGAAAAAACAAAGTTTTTTGAGTTATTGTCCAGTGCAACTTTAGCAAATGACGCAGAATTTTCTTGGCTACGAACACCACCAAAGTTAATGTTTTTACTTTTAAAAACAATGTGGAAACGATTTTTTTCTGAACACGTGTTTTGGTCAAATATTTTCAAAAAAAAATTAATAACTCAAAAACTATTGGCTCAATTTGGAAAAAGAAAAAACAGTTGAACAGACAATTTAAAGCAGTATAAGAAAATCCAAAAATATATAGGATGAGTCATTTAAAAAACTTAGGTACCGTGCATTTCCGGTGAAACCGGAAGTGCGTCAGAGCTTAAAGTATTTTTACAATATGCGCCACAAGCAACCATGGATCTTCCACTAATTGCTTTTTCTTTTATTTAAAACACAAAAGAGCAATCGAAGACGCGGCTGCTAATGACTCACCCTGTATATATATATACCGGGTGTTTCGGAATTGCACGGCACTTTTGTAGGTACTTGTTCTCCAGCATAAAAAAACAAAAAAGTCCATATAAACATATGTCTCAAATTAATTTATTACTAAGATATTGGAGCATAAAGATATTTATTTAACAATACAACATCCAAAAGAACTGTTTAAATTGGCCGGCGTTTTGTTGAATTCAGCATTCAGTACGACAAATTCATGCTTCTTTAGCACATCGTACAGCATCAGGACGATTCATGATAGTTGCTGTGGCTTCCACAATGCGATTACTAAACTCTGATGAATCCCGATCTCCCGATCTAACGCCGTTAGATCGGTAGTTTAGTAAACGCATCGTGGAGGCCTCAGAAACTATTAAGGATCGTCCTGATGCTATACGAAGTGCTAAAGAAGAATGAATTTGTCGTGCTGAATGCTGCATTCAGAAAAACGGTTGCCACTTTAAACAGTTCTTTTGGATGTTGTATTGTTAAATAAATGTCTTTATACTCCAATATCTTAGTAATAAATTAATTTGAGAGATATGTTTATATGGACTTTTTTGTTTATTTTATGTTAGAGAACAAGTACCTACAATAGTGCCATGCGAAACACCCGATATATATTGGCGATCCATTTGAATAAATACTATTTTGAAACAGCACATCCTTATTTATTTGTTATTTAATTGTTTTATAAACTTTAAAATAATAGAACCCAGTACATAAATGACTAAATATTGTCAAACATTGTTTATGTTTTATTCCCTTGGTGCGTTAGCATCTGTATTGCTTTTGTTGATTTATTTCACACACGGTTTATTCTAATGTATAATAAATTTTATCAATGTAGATTGATAATAATTCTACATTGTTCAAAATCATTCATATTCTACGAATTTTAATTAATTAATCATGATCCATAATAATAATCAATATGTAAATTTGAAAATTTGCATTAATTGCCCTTCGTAGGCTCTAAATCAATTAACTCAACTTATTGAAAATAGTCGTTGCAGAAACGTTTAATGGATTCCCACCTATTTAAAAGCAAATTGAGAATACTCTCTCTCTCTCTGATATCATATACATACGTTCAATAACGAGAAGAAATTAATTAAAGTGTTTACAGTGCGGATAGCATAAGTTTATTGATTGAATTATAAACATACGTCACTGGTTTGTGTAGAAATATTTTTTAAGTGATGCATTTTTACCCCATGACACGTGTAACAATAAGGATTTCCCTAAATACTCAAATTAACTATAGTATAAATCAGGTTTAGTTACAATGAATCAAAATAATAATAGTTATTATTCACAATTAATACTTACTAATAATACTAACTTAAGTTGGTCATTCTCCGCATTCACCAAGAAATGTTCAAATCTACAAAATAACTTGATGATAACTTATAGAGAAGATGCAGAGGGCAAACTGTGCCAATATCCAGGTTAAATATTTAGATAAAAATAAATTATTAAAAAATTTAATCGTCGTTATAAATCAATCAAGAAAATGTTCACAGAAACTTTTCCCACAAGATTTTGTAAATATACAACTTCGATCTTCTTTGACTTAAGTAGAGTTCCTGTTAAGTTACATTGTACTGCAATTAAAATCATGTCGGATTATTTATTCGTGTTACTCAACGAGAATTATTTTGTTTGATTTAATTTAATTTTCAGTCATTTTGACTACAGCAAAACGTAAACGTCACTTAAAATGCAGAATACAAAAAAAAATAGTAAAAACGGAAAACTTGAATTGTAATTCTTTATATTACGTACAAATCTTTCCAAATATAATTCTTTAGATAGTTTATTAAATATTTTAACAGCAATGTAATGAGCATTCTCTTATAAAATGCCATTCTAAAACGTGGTATTTCTAATATGTTTGTATTTTCTATATAATAATGACATTGATTCAACGTTGATAGGAAGTTTCTTTTGCGTATACCAAAAAATGATATATAAAAATGCCTGGCAACGTCTATATTTTTAGTTTATTGAATTTCCCTTACAACTGGATCTGGGATCTTTACCTATCATAAGACAAACACCTCGATTCTGCATCCTAAACACCCTGTTCTTCTTAAATGAGTCTTCCTTAACAAACCCTACGAAATCAGCGAGTCAAAATATGCTTAATAAACGTAAAAAATTAAAACTTAACAGCTACTTTAATCTCATCAAAAGAAAGCACGTGCTACCTACTCTCATTCAAAGCTTCAATGCGGTCTTTTTAATCACAGTGTAGCTCATAAAATAAGGTAAAAATGGAAAAGATCACATATTCTATGACAATCGAGTGGTAGACTTTACTCTATAATTTAGAAATGTATAAATCGTGCATTACTTCATTTATCCATATCTAAGAAAAAAATAGGATATTTCTAAATCATCCTCATATAATAGAAGAACTTATTTAATCTACGTGAAAAACCTCCCACCTTTTCACATTGTCGCATGCAGGCTATTCATACTACCACTGAAACAAAAAGAAGAACGGAACACATGGCAATTGCCAACCTTGTGAGTGCAGATGTATTAAACATGAAGAACCTACAAGGTAAAGCGGAAAAAAGAAATTGGGAAATTAGAATGCAGAATATCAGTAAACGGTACCAGATGTGGTACGTAGACGAGTCCAAAACCACAGCTGATACTGGAGCAGGAATCTATTATACTAGTTAAAGCCAATACTACGCTCTGAAATATGCCTTTGTGTTTCAGGCAGAGGAGTATGCCATGCTCCAATATGCTATAGTTAACAATTTCAGAGCCACCGTTAACCCGCAAATAATACCTGACAATTAAGCAGCACTGAGGGCAATATTTAGAAGTGTCCTACTAATCTGGGTGCCATGATACAGAAGGATCGAGGGAAACAAGAAAACTGATAATCTCGCCACTAGAAGATCAAAAACTTATATGCCAAGAACCGTCTCTGGGGGTAAAATATGACCCCAAGCTACATCTAAGACTAGGTTCGGAAGGAACATCGGCATTACTAGAGAACAATTGCCAGACAAAATCATGAAGAGAAATTTGCAAACCATGTAACCAAAGAAGTGGAGAATAACTACATATGTTCAGGTATCAGCTACGAACTACAACTGCTCGGGGGTACCAAAAAGTATGACCCGAAGCCATATCTATGGCTAAGCTCGTAAGAAACATCGGTATTACTAGGAAAAAATTCCTAGACAAAATCATAATGAGAAATTGGCGAACCATGTAACAAAAAGGCTGACAAATAACTACATATGATTAGTGATCAGCTGAGACTACGACTTGTTTTCTGATCGATCATGCACCTGTAAAAATAAGATGAGCCTGTATGATGAAGACCTTATTTATGGATCCTTCAATAAGAAACCAATAACAGTTAAGCATACCTTAATAAAGTTCGAGGTACTGGATCACATGAGGCAAAACATTTTTGAACAACCGAACGTAGGCCCAGAGACTCAATAAATTCTCACAATCTTTAAAGGTCCTCTACAGGACATAAATTGTACAGAGATAATGGAAAAGAATATATGCGAAATACATATCTGTGATACAATTACAATTATACAGGCTGTCCCACCGAAAACGAAACAGATTGAATATCTCGAAGGAGAAATTTTTTTTGAAAAAACGGAAAAACAGGTGAATTTTTTATCCAAGGGGGACACCCTTCCATCATATCTTCAACTGTGATACGTCATTCCCCTCTCCTCCATCACTCTAACCATTACAATTTAAATAGGGAAAGTACTAAATACGATACATCATTGAAAAGGTAATTGTACGGAGAATTCAGCAATGTGATTGTTGGTTGCGCTATTTTTGATTTTAGCGCCCTCTACGGTTACGTATTTCACAATGTGACACATCATTTCAAGGCTAATTTTATTAGCAATTTAATGCACAATTGAAAAAAAATTAAATAATCGAAAAACCTTGCAGAGCTCTAATATTAGAAACTACGAACTTATTAGTTTACGAAAGACGCTGACAGTCTGTACTTGAGAATGATGACAAATAAATGTCAAAAATATTACATATTTAGTTGCTAATAAAATTAGCTTTGAAATGATGTGTCACATTGTGGAATACGCAACCGTTTTCTTTTCCGCTAAAGGGCGCTAAAATCAAAAATAGCGCAACCAACAATCACTTTGCTGAATTCTCCGTGCAATTACCTTTTCAATGATGTATCGTATATACTACTTTCCCTATTTAAATTGTAATGATTAGAGTGATGGAGGGGAGGGGAATGACGTATAATAGTTGAAGATATGATGGAAGGGTGTTCCCCTTGGGTCAAAAATCGACCTGTTTTTGCGTTTTTTCGAAATAGTTTTCTCCTTTGAGTTATTCAATCTGTTTCGTTTTCGGTGGGGCACCCTGTATATCCAACAACAACTCACTTTAATTTATTGCCATTGTTTTTTTTTTGTTATTTAAATTTTATCAGTAACCTGACTTATAATATAACTTAATTCATTTCTAATGCCAACTTAAATTTGGATAAACATAAATTGTAATTTTTATTGGAGAAAATGGTGATCTTGAATATAAACAGGCGCACATCTAAAATGTACAATTAAAATAAAGATATGTTCCCATAACGTAGTTATTTTAACCATAGTAGCAAATAACCTAAGATTTCGGCATTGCGGAAATTCTTAGCAGTAATCTAACTAACTTATCAAGGAAAGTTAAATAATTCCATCAGCTTAGTCTGTTTTAAATATGCAAAAACGTATATATAATGGAAATAACAATGAAGATCGCAATGAACAATGGTAGGTGTGTTATTATCCTAACATGCAAGTAACATGTCTTATTTGGTTGTACCAGCTTTCCAGGATAGAGTGTCACGTGGGTAACCAAATAATAAAATGCAACCGATATCTAATCATCATAAGTTTAAATTGATTTTATTACAGGTCCTAATTTCTTGTTATTCTTAGTTGAACAGTTAGAGGTTTTGATGAAATAGCACAGATCTCACTGGTTAATTGGCTGATCGATGTATGTAGTCCTGTATTTGTGCTACTTAAATAAACTTTACATTATCGTTCAAACAATTCGTTTTGACCTAAAGCTGAAGAACATATAACATGCGTCTGACACACTTTTAAAATTGGGTTAATTAAAAGATATGTGTATATAAACGGAGGTTGTTAATGTTCATCCTTAGCATCGTTTCGTGTTTCTTGTTTTTATTTATTTATTGATATATAAAAATGTTTGGCTCTCAAACTTCGAATGTATCCCGTCCGTGAGCAGTACTACGAACGCTACTGGCGCTATAAGAATAGAAGATTGCATTTTGTGGATCAAGGTTAAGTATATTTCATGGTTAGAAATGTTTTCTGCGAAACGTTGGTGTTTTAATCGTAAAATCAAAACACTTTGGGGCTACTTGTAAATAGATTCGAAGGCGATAAATGAATGCTTCTAAATGTAATTTCTTATGGCGAAAACGTGTGAAATGATGAAATGTTGCTGTTTCAAAAATATTTCCCGGCCAATTTTGTATTTAATTTTAGAAAGTCGGTTAATTGTAAGTACACAGATTTGCAAAACAATAAACTAATGCAATTTTAGAAATTAATATACAGAAGCACTTTTAATAAGTGCATTTATGAGATTACTATTTTATATTGTACAAATTTTCGGCAGCCAGATTTTTGCAGATGTCCACGCTTTGAAGTCCTCTAAAGTCTAAAAAGTGATTTTTGCAAACATAGAGGACAAAGTTATCAATACCAAACATCAAATTTAAGATTATAATCTTTATGTCAAGATCTAATTAAATTTCCAGTAAAATCGGTAGACCGGAAGGTTTTAAACAAAAGTGCTCAAAATCTCGGAAAATACGCCTTCTCTACATATTTATTAAAAGGATAAAAGTATGAAAACACTTTTAGGCAAAGATATGTCGGCACATATACATAACACACCTTATTTTTCATAATATAATGTATAAAAAGAAATAATGAATAATGAACTTATTACTTTTGCAAAGCAAATTTTATTAATATATTCAAAAGTAAAAATACTAAACATTCAAAAATATATATTGCCTTTTATTTAATGCATGCGTATTGTAATAAATTACCTGCCTGTTCAGCCTTCAGGGTAACTTTGTGATTAATAAATATTTTTATCATAGAATTATCATATTGCGGAAGAAGAAACTGAAAACTATAACGTTATACAACAAATCAAAGCACAGTCTCGAAGTTTTGACAAGATTAAGAACTTAAAACAAGTTTTAATGCAAATCATAAGAAGAAAATGTGGAAATAGTTGATTAAGATATTAAAATTATTTCATTTTCTTGTGGACATTTCTAAGAAATAAAATTTCATGTTCCAATATTTGCATTATTGTTTTTATAACACTAATCATTTGGCGTTAGGAAACATTTTGTATGAGACTGAAATACATGTGTACAAGCTTATGTTGTCTAGCACAAAAATACATTATTATTAATTGGCACAAATTGGAGAATAAGCAGAAGTTTCACTACATTCTTCATAAGTTAATCTTTTATTTTTAAATAAATTCCAAAGCCAAATCTAATTAAATTTTCATGCCTTTATAAAATAATAAACGCTCAAAATTTGTTAATTTCGACGTCTTTTTATTGACTGAATTTCTTCGTCAACTATATATAATAAAAGCCGATTGTATTGCAAAATGAAAAATGCAGTCATTAAACTTTATTAAAAATATAGGTATGATAACTATTAATCTTAAATATTACCTGACAACTAAACTTTGTTATTACGCTTATTAATGCATCACGTTTCTCACAATAAAATATCATATGTAATCTATATTTTGTAGATCAGCTAAACAGCCTCGATTCAATTTTAATTAATAACATAACAGAATATCATTTTAATAGTTTTCAAAATTTGTTACAATGAGGTCTTATTCTACACTGTATAAAAGTATGATGTTTTATTCTTTAGAAAAGGGTCATATAAAACTACGATTTTCCTAAAAAGAATTAAATTAATAAAATGAGTTCAAATAATCATTTTCACAACCTTTAAAATATGTGTGTTTAGGTTTTGCCAGATTTATCAGTTCATATATATCTACATCACATCATTAGATATATGGAATTTATGTAAAACCACAGAACGTAATACTCGGTAACCAAAAAAAATGTTTTCAAAGCACACCTATATTAAGTTTCTAATGTGAACCTCCATTTATATTTGGTGGCACACACTTATCGCAAAATCATGGAAGCGGTCATAACGATCAATTTCAATGACCCCCTATCATTATATCATTATATTATTGACATTACGCAAATGACAAATATTTTATTTATACTCCCATCTTTAAAATACCATTTTTCTAATATGACGCTAGGTAATTTTCTAATACAACTTGAAAAGCTGTAGCAGTGGGCTTTTCTCACAGGATGAACTTAGCACCGGGTTCATTAGTTACAAGCTGAATGTAGCACTAGGTTTTTTAATTGCAAAAATGAATTATATCTCAATCAAGTTGGTTGACATTCGTCATCCATCCTTCACAATAACCCGACGTGGCACGACAACAGGCACGTAATTTTGTATTATTTTGATTATTTTCTGGCACAGTGAAATTCCCTCATTTTACTAAGCATTCGCTCCGCTACACTTCCCTCGTAATTAACAAAACTCGTGACTTAAATGAGGTTTCAAAAACTTGGTTGGCAAGTACAAAGGTTTTGTTGAATCACAATTAATGCATGCCACCACTTATAAGTTATTGTATTTACATAATTGATATATTTTCCAAAACGATAGGTACCTAACACACCAATTATATTATGCGACCCCTCGTACGTTAATGGAATAAGTACCTGGCATCAACACGTCATTCGCGTAGAAAGCGTCGAATATAATAAAACACTTACGTAAGCACCACTAAATTAATTTAAATTGAAAAATTGATATAATAATGTATCATGTGCACGTCGAGAGTTGTTTATTGGAATAGGAACGTTACTTATACTCTCCAAATAGCTTTTACTGTATAAAAACGTCTTCTGTTAAACTACGAAGGCAAATTGTGATTTTATGAGAAACGATATTTCGAAGCGGTTTTCTTCCTATGATATCCACTTATAAGAAGCACATTTTAAAATTATTTTCTTTTATACAGAGTTTTCCATAACTTGGTGGCTGACCATAGTCATAGTTAGGGCGCGGACATGACCGGTTTAAACTACGACGGAATTACAACAGGGCAAAGAAATAATGTAAACAACACACGCTTACTGAATAGCACTAATTCTTATGGTGAACTGCAACATCTGTTTACGCCCGAGAAGTGCCCGAGAATGAGAGCAAGAAATGCCCATAAAATAAGGAAGCGTATAGGGTTTTTAAAATTTATTATATTTACCTTAGATATATTTCGGAAGAGAAATAAAATTTTCATTCATACTTACGTTAGTTTCGTTTTTTCATTGTTTTGACTGTTAATTACGTACTTCGTAATTTTTGTAATAGTCTGTTTAATACTTATTTATTGAATCGACTTCTTCCAATTATCTAGACGTAAGTGTGCACTGGATTTCGTTTAGTTTCAATAACATACGCGTACATGTTTAGTTATCATTTATTTAGATCTAGAACGTTGTTTATGTTACTTTTTCTGATATGAAAATGAATTGTCAGTGATTCCGAAATTTATTACAAAGTCTGTAAAATATCGTTACAGAATGCCAAAATATCGCACTTTCGTCACTTAGCTTTGTTAAAACATACACAGAAATAGTTTTTATGCAGGGAATTTCGATAGTTTACAAAATTTCGTTACATGTTTAAATGACGATGCTCGAAGTATTTCTGAGTGCAAGGAACTAACACAAATCCCAAATTTAAAATATCAGTTGTTATTCCTTCAAGAACACTTTGGAAATTTGCCTAAACTAATCACATATTTTGAAAATCGAAATCTCAAATTAAAAGATGGATTAACCACATTAGACGTGGGCTATTAATGATTTCAAAAGTATTGCAAGTGACTTCGGATGTGGCCTTCGGCAAAAGTTAGACGCCGTTTTTAATAGAAATCCAGATTTAATAACATTGCGGCAATTGTGTATGCTAAATACGCTGAAATAAAAGAATATTTCTAGTACACACCTATAACCAGTTGCGATGTAGAAAGGACGTTTTCTATCTACAAGGATGTACTTAATTCAAAGAGAACACGTCTTACAGAAGAGAAACTGAACAAATAATAATGTATTTTGTATTTTATAGATCACCAGCCACTTGTTATCCAATTATATACATAAAATTAAAACCTCTTTAAAAATACAACATTTCAATAGTGCGCCCATGAGCCATGAGTCATCAACCGTACGTGTCCGCGCCCTAGTTATCGTGAATAGAACACGATATATATTATTATACTTTTGTATTCCCCGTATAATTACTAGTAAAAAACTTATAAGATAGTATAGGCCTAAAATTTAAGCTTTTCCACTTATTATCATTTTTCTGAAAAATTCAATGTTTTTATATAATTATATTTTTCGAAAACGACGTATTAGATGTTTGGTATCGTTGTTCATAATAAAAAGTCCTTATATAAACATATTTTACTTTTTTGCAATTCCTAATTGAATTAGCAGAAAACTGGATTAAAGTTACAAGATACATTTTTTCAAATGGAACACCTTGTATACGGGTTTATTTTTGAATTTCTTACTAAATTTCTCATCAAAAACATGTAAGACGGTACTATTTTAATAGTCACCATTACTGAGTTGTCGTTTTTTGAAATTTTGACGACTGTGTATTTTTTATTTGCGTATGGTATTTTTGTATTGAAGGAACGTCAAAGAAATTATTTATTAGCCCAAAGATTTTACCCGCATCATTACCCTGACAGAAAATGCCCCAGAACAGATGCCTTTAGAAGAGAAATGGTAGTAGTATTGCTAATTCAACATCAAGGAAACCTAAATATGTGGAAAATGATGAAAGTCAATTAAGAATTCTTATGGCAACAACAGAAAATCCACAAATCAGTACCCATGAAGTATCTTAATGTCCTTGCAACCTTCGTTGCAAAGACATTAAAATGAAGTAAATATCACCCATACTGAATACATTTAAATATTGAGCTACGCACCCATCTGCCAATGGACAATAACTAAAATGAATGCCTGACAAATTTTTTTGATAGTGTGTTATTTGCGGATGAAGCTGGTTTCCATAGTACCGGAATAATCAACAAAAGAAATTTTCATTACTACTCAAATAAAAACCCTTACTTCACTAACAAATAGATCATCAGCATAGGTGGAGCATAAATGTATGGGGAGGAATTCTTGGTAATTGGATGATAGGTCCCCATTTCTTTGAAGGTAGTGTTAACGAATAAGCTTATGAGTAATATCTGTCAATCAATTTAGTGGAATTTATAAGATGTTCCACTAAATTTACGAAGAGTTGTAGATGCAACAAGAAGCCGAATCCCCACATTTTATGATACAGACACAAAATATTTTAAACGAAATGTTTTCAGGGATGTGGCCAGTCCCTCGAGGCCCTATTGACTAGGCCTGCTAGATTTTCAGATACCACAAAAATAGTTTCTTTTTATAGGGATCCGTAAAAGAGCAAATATACAGTATACGTGTGACCACAAAAGAAGTTATGAGGGAACATATCCGACAAATATAAGTACTCGACACCATATTAATGTCCATTTATCATTGCATATCCAAGAACGTTTAAAAGTGAATTTGCACCAAATTTTTACCTATTTTCTGTTATATTATAATTTCTGCAAAACTAATTATTCATTCATTCTTGTAACAGTTCCTGTTTCTACACCTACTAAAATCATGTTATTAGTTTGTTTGATTTTAAAATTTATTTATTGTACCATATTTTTGAATTACATTGTTGGTATGAAGCGTACTGTAAATAAGATATATCCATTTTTTGTCATTACCACAATATGTACATACAAAAATCATATCTCTAAGCTCAATTTTAGAAAAATTCATTGTAAAATCATGCTTGTCAACTGAGAAGCAACTTATTAAATGTCATGTATTAAATTGTCAATTTCGCGGAAAATATCATGACTCACTATACCGTATTCAAATAAAAAACATAAAGTTGGCAAAATTATATCAAAAAACGACAATAGCTCAGTAATGGTCAGTTTTAAAATAATAACGTCTTACATGTTTCTTGTGCGAAATTTAGTAAGCAATTCAAAAATAAACCCATATACGAGTGTTCCATTTAAAAAAAATCACTTGTAGACAAAAATGTATCATGTAACTTTAATCCAGTTTTCTGCAAATTCAATCAGTAATTGCAAAAAAGTAAAATATGTTTGTATTTGGACCTTTTATTATGAACAATGCTACCAAAAATTATGTCAAACACTGAATTTTTCAGAAAAATGGTAATAAGTCAAAAACTTTAAATTTTAGGCCTAAATTATTTTACCACTTTTTGAATTATACGGCGATTAAAATTTATAATAATATACATGGTGTTCAACTTAAAAAACTATCAGCCAGCAAATTGTTGAACACTCTGTATAATACAAAAAAAAATTAAAAGGTGCTCCTAATAAGTGGCTATCACAAAAGGAAAACCGCTTCGAAATATCTTTTCTCATAAAGTCAAATCTGCCTTCCCCACGTAGATGACTGACCCTGTACATCCAATATACAGTGTGTAAGGAATATTATTCACATTTTGTTTATTATCAGTGTTTGAGAGAAAAACTCGGGCAAGTTAATTTTATTTTGTTCTTTCGGACTTTATGTTCGTTTCTTTTCTTTTTTGTCGCTTACTACTCTGGGACTTATTACGTTATCCATTTTTTTTAATGGAACCTTATCAATTTTAGACCAGAAATAAATAGTTTTTTTCTGAATTCAGCAATATCGAATATGTGGAATTTAAAATTAGTAGTTTTAGAGATACGGAGAATCATAGGTATTAAAATGACAACAATAATTGAACTTGAAAATCAAAAGAGCAAATAGTAATAATTTATTCTTGGGACCATTAAAACTATAGAAATTTTACATTAATAAATATTCAAATTGCCACCCATTTGTTTTCTGGCAATGATAAAGTCGGAGTTGAAATTCTTCCAAAACATTATCTCTCATTTCTTGGTCGATAATTCTGCACTCTGCAGTTTCTCGCAGTTCCTCAAGAACTCGAGGTTTTGTCTGATACACACCTGATTTTAAAGAACCCAATAGAAAAAAAATGAGGTGTGGCCACCACACGAGTTTCTTATACGTATGAGCATTTCAAACTATACAGTTTTAAGAATTCTTTTATACAAAACTTATTCAAAATCCTATTCTAAATACTTTCATTCTCTTAATAAATTGCTATAATATGCATACTTTGCAAGATATTCGAAAAAAAGTGCTACTCGCTAAGAGTAAAAGTGCTACTTCCGGTCCGAATTTTGAAATTTCATATATACAAAAAATATTGCAAATCCAGTTCTAAATACTTTTGTACTCTTGATAAATACATATGGAATGCATAACTTACGACATATTTGCAAAAAATCGCTATTCGATAAGCGTAAAAGTGGTACGTCTGGTCAGAATTTTGAATTTTTTTTTATACAAAAAATATTGAAAATTCTGTTCTAAATACTTTTATACTCGTAACGTACTTGTCTAAAAAGCATGACTTGCGAGATATTCGCAAAGAACTGATTTTCGATAAGAGTAAAAGACCTACTTCCGGTTGGTATTTCGAAAAACTTTTTTAAGACAATTTGTCTCAAACTTAATTCTAAGCACATATGAATTCTTTAGAAATTTGTTTAAACTTAGGAGTGGCAAAATTCGATTTTCTCACTAAAGTAAACTGCTACTTCCAGTCTACCGATTTTACTGAAAAATTAATCAGATCTCAAGAGGGAGATTATAGAAGTATATACAACATTTGGAATTGATAGCTATAGCAGTTTGACCGCTATCGTGGTCACAGACAGACAGACAGACATTTTTTAAAAACCACTTTTTCGGTATCAGGGGACTTCAAAACGTGGACATCTGCAAAAATCTCGAGGTCGAAAATTTTCATCATCACAATACTTCCTTATACTACGTATAAGAAAGTAAAATCAAATGGGGTGAGATCAGAAGATCTAGCTGGCCATTCCATAAGACCACGCCTTCCTATTCATCTATTTGGAAAGACTTCCTCTAAGTATTCTCTAACACGAAGTGAATAATGTGCTGGTGCACCATCTTGTAGATACCAGACATTAACACTCGGTAAATCTGCGTCCTCCTTATTTGGAAATAATATCGCTAGAGCAGGTATTAATTCCAATCTAAGAAACTCTAAATACATCTCCCCATTTAATTAACCATCGAAAAAATAAGGACCCACAACATGCCCCTTGTAAAACCTGCGCAAACATTCAATTTTTGTGGATTTCTTGCATCCAGTGGGGATTTTCAGTGGCCCAGTATCTACAGTTTTACCTGTGTACTTGCCCATTTAAACAAAACGTAGCTTCATCACTAAAGTTTTGGTAGTTAAGAAAATCTGGTTGATTACTCAGTTTCACATTCATCCCTTCGCAAAAATCAAGTTTACGATCACAATCAGTTTCGTTTAGTTCCTGAACTGGTGTCACTTTGTATGGATGGTATTTGTGTTTTTTTAACACATTAAAAACACTTTGATGACAAACGTTGTGGTTTGCTGCTAGCTTTCTTGTTGATTGGTTTGGATTATCTTCAATTTCTATTAATAGATCAAGTTTTTTATCAGAATCCACAGTAGGTCTTCCTTTACGTTTAACATCAAGAACGTTACCATATTTTTCAAACTCTGGAACAATTTTGCTCACACAAAATTGAGTTATCGAACGATCGGGATATTTCTCATTAAAGAGACGAACAACTTCGTTTTTTGATCTAACATTTTCAGCATATCCAATCATCACTAATATCTCAGTCCTTTGCCTTTCTGACAGACGCGCCATTTTAGATATCGAAAGCGTTACATGTAAATTGTCATTATTGACATTTTAGATATCGAAAGCGCTACATGGCAATTGTCATTATTGACATTTTAGATATCGAAAGCGTTACATGTCAATTGTCATTATTAGCACGCTTAATGCTCTAAAACTACTAATTTTAAATACCACATATCGGGTATTGCTGAATTCAGAAAAATATATACTTTTTATTTCTGGCAAAAAAATACGGATGTTCCATTTGAAAAAGAAGCCGATGATATCATAGGTCCCAGAGTAGTAAACCAAAGGGAAAAAAACGTTCATAAAATCCCGAGGAACAAAATAAAATTGACCTGTCCGAGCTTTTCTCCCAAACAGTGTTAATAAACAAAATATGAATATTATTCCTTACTTTATTTACACACTGTATAATCCATTATTCATATATAATAAATGTGATCAGCATGAAAATAGGTAATACAATGTATTAAGTGTGAAATTTCTATTAATAATTTTATAAACACATGGGATCCTCTCAAGATAAAATTGTATTAGAAAATGTTACAAAATAATTTCATAATATAATAACAGCACACTACCATACATTTTAAATTGCTCGAAGTATTTCCGGCAATTGATTATTACATGCGGAAATATGTTCGCTTTCAATTAACGTCAACTGCATGGAAACTAATTAAAAAAATCATGAAAAGCAATAACCGAAAATTGGAAGTATCGCAAGTTTCAGCTGAAAATTGCGAAACAACATAAATATAGAAAGTTTAACATATTTCTGTCATGTTTGTTAGATATGTATTAATGTGACAATGCCACAAAGGACTTCGCTTTTCAAAAACCTGGTTCCGTATATTTGAATGTTTCATTGCCAAATTACCTATTTCCCGAAACCTTGCCAAAGTATATAGGTACACTTGAGAGAATTTTGACGGGAACTACGTAGAGATCTCTGAAATTATATCAGAGAATTTGTTTTGCTAAGTTTTGACGTTAGCGGGTGTAACTCGCTATGTAAAAAATTCGTACGCAAAGCGATAGAAGTCAATGTATACATATTGAAAAACGATGTATCGAAAACTGTGTTTTAGTTTGAAATGAAATTAATATAAATGTTTATTAGTAGTAGGAATGTATCAGAGGCATTTAAATATACAACATATGAAATAAATTCAACTTTTCCTCTTCCTTCGGTTAGGTTTGTGTATTTATTTATTCAGTCTATTTTTATATATCCTCCTGAGTAAAATTCAAGTTCAAAATTAGCAGGTATTTATTTTTTAGTTTAATTATTATTTTTGATAAACTTCATGACGCAGACCTAATCGGGTAAGATCTGTTCACAAGTTATTATTAGCCAAGCTTGTCAATAGCAGTCAGTATTCTATCTAAGTAATTTTGAAGTAAAATCGGTAAACAAATAAAAAACAAAGCAAAAAAATAACCAGCCATCAAAATTTTAATAATAGTTTCCTGAAGGGCAAGTAGGGCAAAATACCTTATGAAACGAGCTTCTTCCAGTTTTTTTTTTATTATCTTTTATGTATTTATGTATTAAAGCTGAAAAGGCTTGGGCTTTGTTATGAGGTAAAAGTTGTTGTTATAAACTATACAATTATATTTAAAAAACAAATAATAATAGTTTAAAGTATAATTGTCCTAATTAATAATAGGTGTTCGAAGTAGTGTACAGTTCGTTTCAAGTAATATGGCAAATCCCATACAATTATAATACGGATAATCATTAAGACAGGTACTTATGTGTCATTAACGTGCCGAGTAAAGAGAACCTAGTAAGGGCCGGATTAAAAATATTTATTTGAGAGAAAAACTCACTTAATTGTATTTACATTACGTTTGGATATTATAACGATATATGTATAAAGTAGTGTGACAATATAATATATCTATAGATAATAAAAAATATAAGAATTTACATAGCATCTGAAGCTCTGAGATAAATATATGTGTAACGCATGAAACAATATAAAACTAAAGTAGTAGGTGTTATTCAGAAGTATCTGTATCGTCGTCAAAATCTGTTTCACTAGAGAATCTTGTTCATTGTTGTTTACATGGATTACGAAATCCGGAACTGTTTCTATGTATGATTTTTCAATTTTCATAACATGGCGAATTGCATTGCACCATGCATTTATAGACGGCCCTTCTAGTTCTTTTTTTATTAATTTAATAACAGTTTCACAAAATTTTGGAGAGTTATTTCCTTTTCGTATATTACCCTTAACTTGTGCCCATATCAATTCTATAGGGTTAAATATACAATGATATGGCGGCAAGCGTAACACAATGTGATTATATTTTTGGGCAATAGTATCTACTGCATACTCCTTGGAGAATTCAAACGATTTGATACATTCAAGTAGCTGCTTCTTTGTGTAGAAATCTTCGAAATATATATTATTGGCAATTAGAAATTGCTGAATGGTTTCCTTTGTAGAGCTGCTATTGGGAATTTTATTTTCTAGCCGGGAATGATACGGAGCATTATCAAGAACAATTACACTATTTGCTTCTAACTTTGGTATAAGCGTATTTTCGAACCAATTTTCAAATAATGTTGCCGACATGTCCTGATGATAATCTAATGAACAAGTTTTTATGTTTTTGGCTGATAATAACGCGGCTCCTTCGACCCACCCATTTACAGACCCACAGTGTAATATTATTACCCTTTTTCCTCTGGATGGAGGAACGTCTAATTTGCATCGATCGGAGTTGTCATTCCAGCCTTTTCTAACGATGTCATGTGTATCGTACCATGTTTCGTCTAGATAGTATTTGCCTGTACTTTTCTATAACCATTAAATAATCATACCGCCACTTACATATTCTTGAACTCTCCATTATAACTTGCTTTTTGTTAATGTCCTTGTATTTAAATCCATTATTTTTTAAAACTCTCCATAATGTTGACCTAGAGCAGTGAATATCTTCGCTTATTAAAGCAACCCGCAAACTGTCAATAGTAGGTACTTCATTTTTTTTGTTGGCCGAATACATAGTCTGACGGATTATGTGCACCTCTCTCGATGTTATTTTCTGGAAGGTACCACTATCACATCTTTTTTTCCTTTCTAAAACACCGGTGTTCACAATTCTTCTAATGGTTGTTTGCGGTACTAGAGTCAGTTGCGAAGCCTTTGCCTCAGCTGCTGAATTTGATAATTTATCTACTTTCACCAAAGAATTATAAACATTTAACACAATTTGTTTAGCATCCGTCGATAAATATTGTCGTTTCTTTACATTTTCATTATCACTATTATTTACTTGCATAGGCACTACGAAGTATCTTCCCACGGTCTGAACATTATAAATTTGTCAATATACGTTAAATAAGCTAATTTTAACGTGATAAGTGTACTTTAAATAACATTTTCAATAAAGTGGGGGTAAATTGTTTTCATTGGGCGATGATAGTTACGTATTTAAGAAATATGTATTAATCATAATGTGATTTTAACTAGGAACTAGTTTGGCTTTTATTTTCTAATTATCTGTAGACCGTACCTGGGTTTCTCTTTAATCCGGATTATCACCTTATACAAGTCGCTCATATTGCTTGAAACGAACTATATATTCAGTATGATACTTTAATCTTCTACATAAATATATTATTGCCTCAAACTTTAGTTAAATACAGAAAAGCTAACTTTTTATTTTAGCGCTGAGGAAGTTTATATAATTAATTTCTTATCTCGCGTTTTGGGATCTTATTAATGTTTTCACTATTTATTAATTTGAGATTGTAAGAAAACACTTTGTTGCATTGTAATGCAAGATGTCGCTACATTTGTTCAAGTAACATAAAAGTAATTAACAAGTCACAGGCGTAATTTTATACTAACATAATTTATCTTTTTATGGAAATATGGTAAAAAACATTAAACAATTCAAGTATGTAAAATAACTGTAATGTAATTTGTAATTAAGTATATTTCAGTTTGATCCCATATTTCTTTGCTAAGTGCAACATATAATAACTATACTATAATTCTTCGTATTATAATCCTGAAGCCTTGTTTGAGTTTGAATTGGCATCAGTTGAGGTAATTCATTCAATTATTAATGGCATTACGACTAATGCATATGGATTTCTTTGATCCATATGCTACATATATTATAGATTGTATTGAACGGTCTTATTTTCCTACTATGTGAAAGTCTACTTTGGGCATCCCCTTGCCTAAAGAAACCAATCCTACCACTTACTCTAAGGTAAGAATAATTATTATATCGCCCGTTCTTTCAAAATCAGTAAAGAGAGAGAGTTTTTTATTATCAGATTTACAATTTCTTTACTGCCAGTAATTGCCTTTCCAATAATCAAGCTGGTTTTCGGAAGAGCTTCAGTACAGCTACTGCGTTAGCATATTTGTTGAATGATATAATGACCTCTATTGATAATGGATTGAATTGTATGCTTATTCTTCTGGACTATTCGAAAGTATTTGATACTATTTGTCATCAGTTGCTTATTTCTAATCTCAAATATTGTAGATTTTGGATTTTGGTGCCTTGGTTTCGCAACAGTCTTACCTATCTGGAAGAACACAACGAATCACGTATCGTTATGTTAGTTCAAGTAGTTATGTTATTTTATCTGGAGTTCCACAATGTTGTATTCTTGGTCCGCTATTTGTTTATAATTCACTCTAACGACATTTTATCAAGCTTATGCTGATGACAGGCAGTTATTTCATTCACTTTCTTTTCACGAGAACCTGATGACATTAATACACACTTGTTTGAAGTGAATAAAATATCTATTGAGTATAATTTAATTTTTAATTCGCAGAGAACTAATGTGTTGATTTTCGACTTTATATGCAGTGTTGATTTTTTAAAATCTAATTTACAGTTACAGCTTCAAATAATCGTTTAATGTGTGCCGATGTTGTGAAAATTCTTATTCTTCTTTAGCTTGAATTAGCCATATAATTAAGAGATGTTTGATGTTTTTCTCTAACACTATAGATACGAGGGCGTATTTTTATATTATCTCCTAGCCATGAAACAAAAGAGTGACGATGTCAAACAAATTATTGAAAAATTGCTGAGTACATGTGCTAAGTTATGTTTAGTTTATGCAGTGTATAGGGATTTGAGACGGTCCATTTATCGATAAAATGAGTGAAACTAAAGTTGAACATCACAGCGTAATAAAGTTACTGACAAAGGAAGGCAATGGTCCAAAAGCAATTCATGAAAGAATGGTTGCTGTATATGGGGAATATACACCATCTTATTTCCAAGTAAAATATTGGTCTAAACTCTTTCGATGGGGCCGAGCTATTGAACTTGCAATCTTACAAAAAAAGGTCGTCTGAGCTTTTTTATAGAGCATTTCCTGATGAACAATTTTGACCCATAGACTTTCTCCGTCCGGTTTGTTCCTAATGGTTTTTCAGTGTTGCGAGGGAAGGTAAGAAGAAGGCAAGTGTGGTATGTAAGTACTGAAAAATTGTTTATAATTTTATTTTGGAGTAGTATTTCATTTTATTATTATATCATTACTTTTTGAGAAATATTTCCATTCAGCTATTTACCACACCACTGTTGAAGTTAAATTGTAGCTGCGTTTCTTTTTGCGTTGTGTAAAACTGTTTTTTTCCAATGATATCCGTAATAGTAAGGCGGGCAACAAATATGCAGAGAGCATTTCTTAGGTAATACAACTGTCTATAATTTTTATCCGTAACTTTTCGGGGTAAAATTAATAATAAGAAAGTTATAAACAAAAATCGATCACGCGAAAACGTGGTGGAAGTTGTTAAATTGATGGACGAAGAGGATATCGAGGACGATTATCCTTGACTGTTACCTTCCGAGGAAAAGAAGATTCATCTCGACAACGATAAAGAAACTTTGAAGGAGGAAAAATCTGTGATTTTCATCGCTGACGTCCACGTTCATATCGGAGGAAACCCGCAACCCAGCTCTTCAAAACGGAGGAGATTTAAGTAGTATCACAAAGAATTAGAGAATACAATCCCATCAAAAAACGACCGGGATCCCGAGATCCCGGGATTCGGGATCCCAGTATCTCGGGATCCCAGCCGTTTTTTGATCCCGAGCGAGAACACATACCAGAGTTAACAAAAGATGAAAACATTAATGACGAAGAAAATCCTCAAAAATACAGTGTATTTCAAAAGATAACCATTGAAAAATGAAACAGTACTTCAAAAATATGTGAAGATTGAACATGAAAAAGAGCTGTCACTTCTTTTGGACTGGACTGTAAAACCAGGTGGAATAGTCTTTTAACCATGCTGGAACGATTTTCTCTTTTAAAAACCTGCATTCAAAAAGCTCGTATAGATCTCAATCATCCTATCCGTTTAGAAGATGCTAATTTTGACTTGGTAAATAAAATTGTTGATGTGCTGATCCCAATTAAATTAACAATAGAAGCAATCTGTCGGCGAGATGCTAATTTATGCACAGCTGATGCCGCTTTGAAATTTCTTATAAAACAATTGTCTAGCAAAAACTCAGCACTCTCCAATAAAATCAAAACATCCTTAGTGGAACGCATAAAGCAACGACGAAGTGATGATTTAACTGGTGTGTTGAATTATTTACAAAATCCACGTAAAGATCATGAAAATCAGTTATTATCGGATTTGGAATGGTTTGACTTATTTCCAGTTCCTATACAGGCTTTAGTGAGGAAGCAAGTAAAGAGTATTGTTAAAAGACTAAATAGTCGAGATAACACGGAAGTGGAAGAAATGTCAGGATCACAAACAGATGATGAGCCAAGGCAATAAGCCTCCGAACCCCAATTGACACTAAAGGAAAAGTTACAGCTGGAAATTAATAAGAGCATGAAATCCCCAGATTCTGAAGTACAAAATGAATCGGGGTTGGTAAACAGTATTAGATGCGAAATGAGCCTGTTTGAAAATGGAGGAGTTCGTGGATATCACTTAGAATTCGCATATAAATATCTATTGTCTATTCCTCCAACCAGTGTAGACTCTGAGCGAGCGTTTTCAGCTGCTGCTTATGTTGACAATAAACTACGAAGCAGGCTTGGAAGTCAAACATTGGATGCTTTGATATTTCTGCGATTGTATTTTCGAAATTCTAAATAGTTTTTTGTATTGTCTTTTTTGTTCCTTATTTTAGTATATTGTGTATTGTGTTGTGCAACAATATTAATAAATAATTTTTAAGAAATTACTTAAGTTTTTTTTTCATTTGAGCCCAATTCGAAACCCCGGAAGTGTATTCTCTACAAACAATACTCCTGGATTAGGTCTACAAAAGATACTATAAAACAATGCGCCTATAACTTTATCTCGCCGGGGGGGGGGGGGGGGGGGAGAGAGAGAGTTGAATGTGAATATAATGATATGATATAATAGTAAATTGAGATATTACTCTAATACAAAATTATCAACGATTTTTCAATACCACAACGCTGAAAAATCATTAGAAACAGACCAGGCGCAGGAAGTGTATTAATGAAAATGGTTTATTAAGCAAAGAATAGGTGTGGGCACCACACAACTTTCTTATACGTATGTGCGTTCCGAAATGTGAATACAAAAGTGGTTCCAAATTAGGTTTTAAATTCAGTATTTTCTTATTAAAGTAAAGGTCTTGTTTCCAGACGGAATTTTAATTTTTTTTATATCGAAACTATCCCAAGGTCCGGCTCAACGTACTTTTGTTCTTTTAATAAATTTCTATAGAATAAAGAATTTGAAAAATATTTACTGAAAAATACTATTCGATAAAAGTAATAGTGTGACTTTCGGTCCGAATTTTAAAATTCTTCCTATACAGGGTGTTTCATCGGTTGGGGTATCGCGAATTAAAGTGCCTAAATATAAAAATATCGACTTCAAATTTTAACCACTTATAGAGCTTTTAAACCGCTACCAGCAGGTTAGGTTGTTTTTGATAATATTATTTTAATTAATGCGTAAATTAAAAAAAACGTATTATCAAAAATTAAAAGTGCTCAAAAAATGTTCAAATTTGAATGGTGATACGTGGAAATATCACCCATATTAACTTCACAATCAGAATTTTTATAAACGAAACCGTTTGTCAAATAAAGTCAATATTAAATAATGTCGTTTTTCTTACGACAGATTTATGGTACTTAACTTTCTAATTGTGCTGTCCGCAAACAGGTAGTCCTTTTAAATTTATGACGGATAATAAATAAAAATTTATTATAAACTCAACACACAACACTGTAATAAAAAACCCATAAATTCTTCAACGTCCGCAAACAGGTAGTCCTTTTAAATTTATGACGGATAATAAATAAAAATTTATTATAAACTCAACACACAACACTGTAATAAAAAAACCCATAAATTCTTCAACGTCTTGCCTTTAATTTTGAAATTATTGTAAAATATTCAATAATTGATTAAGTTTTAAATTTTTTTTCAGTTGCATAGTTGATTTTATAGACATATCTTTTTAACACCTGAATTTCAATAAAATCTGAGTACTTTTGATTTTTTGAACGAAGGTTTTTTTTTATTTACGCATTAAATAAAATAATATTATCAAAAACAACCTAACCTACTGGTAGCGGTTTAAAAGTTCTATAAGTGGTTAAAATTTGAAGTCGACATTTTTATATTTAGGCACTTTAATTCGCGATACCCCAACCGATGAAACACCCTGTACAAACAGTATCGAGGTATTAGTAAGTTCTGATTTTTTGCTAAAGTAAACTACTACTTCCAGTCTACCGACTCTCAAAATCGTAAAAAGTCCGAATGAATTTGAAATGAGATTTGTTGCGAGCATTGAATTCTGCATAACATTCCCCATTTAACCGTTGCTCTTCTAATAACCGATATATCAATGGTGAGCATCGGAATGGGGATACACTGTATAGAGCCAAAATATAAAAAGGTAAGCACTTTAAATATACTGGAAAAGAAAATTGGGCGTGTTTGGTTTTAGAATGTGCGAAATTTTTATTTAGTTCTTGTCAGATAGAGTAAATCTTATGAACCATGAGATTCGAAAGACGTAAATAATATTATAAATCTGAAATCATTAAAACATAAACAATCCTCTTCGTCAAGAACTCGGGAAGAAAAGTATTAAGTGTAAGAAAAACCAGGACATTTTAGAAATACTATCGACTTTTATTTCCTAAATATACAGAATGTACGTTAGTTTTGTAGTGTTTGTAAAGTCATTCGTGTTTAGAGGGCGCGTTATACCTGGGTTTTAAGCATTTTTGTAATGACTCACATTATTATTAATATATATATGTGTGTATATATGAAAGAATAAGAAATTATTGCGGATACATAAAATATCAGAAAAAGAAAAATATTGGGTATAATCCGCTGTAGATCAACCGTAGACACGTGTTTCTGACTAATTGGTCGCCATCAGTACGGTGTAGCCAAGGAATTAGGTGGGATAACCTTGGAGATGTAAGCTAAACGGAAGACCATCAGGTGACAGACCACCATTTGCAGCTTCAGCTAGAAGATCCTCGGTTTTGAGGACAACAACTAACGTCGCCACGAGGAAGACAATGTCAACCTGCGTGCCATCTGAGACCCAGGAAATATAAATGAAAGAATAAGAAATTATTGCGGATACATAAAATATCAGAAAAAGAAAAATATATTATTATATTATTATATTGCTATATATATATCTAGAACTTTTGTATTTTTAAAGTCAAATTTGTGATTATATTTTGTTTGGTGTTTTTTAAGAGCTGTTGAATTTTTACAATACTTATGTCCTTTTAGTCTTTCCTCGAGAAGTTGTTTGGTTTGGCCAATATATACTCCATTACAACCTTCACACGGCACACTGTATACAATATGTGATTGTTTCATTAATGGTATTGGGTCTTTTAATCTGTTGTGTAGGTACTTGGCCAAACCAAACAACTTCTCGAGGAAAGACTAAAAGGACATAAGTATTGTAAAAATTCAACAGCTCTTAAAAAACACCAAACAAAATATAATCACAAATTTGACTTTAAAAATACAAAAGTTCTAGCTAAACAAAATAATACCAAAGCGCGAGAAATATTAGAAATAATAAACATAGTAAAAACTAAGAACACAATAAATGACAGAAATGAAATTGACGGATTATCAAAAATTTATCATCCAATAATTCAATAATTAGCATTTAATAAATATAATTAAAGAAAAAGACGAAAATGAAACAACAACAGCAAGTTAAAATTACATTAAAAATAAAATAATAAAAAAGGGGAAAAAAAACTTAAAAAAAAAGGAATGTATAAAAATAAAGACAGACATTCAATATAGACAAAATGTGCTCACATACGAGTATATATTTATACTACACAATACAATTTTAAGAAACGTATTTTAATATAATTATACTATAGAGATGTATAATAAATTTAGTATACGTGATAAGTTTTCATAAGAAGACTGAATATACATAATGTACAAAGACAAAAAGTATACATATGTTAAATGTGTTTGGTGAGTTTCAAGAATGTTTTTCAAGTATTTTAAATCTAAGTTTTAAAATATGTGTTTTTCTCTTACAGTCCTGTTTGTATGATTTTATGTAATAAAAATTTTGATAAAGACATGTGATATGTCGAAACGTTAAGTATTGTTTTAATTATTCGTTCTTAAAAAGAAAGAACCCACTAAGAAAATAGGCCGCTACCCCAAGAAAACAAATATTTAAATTTACATAATTACACGGCCAATAAACAAAAAAGGTTTTTCTTTTAATTAATAGGAAACCTTATAGGAAAAAAAATAATATATATATATATATATATTCATTATTATTAAATAAATTTATTTACTTTCCGTGGTGTCACATTTGTTACATACTATCGCGTTCAAAGTAATCTAGAATAACATGATGACGTACTGGCTTGTGGATATGTATAATAAACCAATAACAAAAATAAGAAAAACAGCCTGCCATTTATAGCTTGTGTTAGATGATCCTCAATTTATTGGATCAGCAAGCACCTTCATCACATAGTAGTTAATACCGAAGTATGCGTTAAATCACCCACGAGTGACAAACATAAAAAGTTGATAACGCGGAAATGTGTGATTGGAAATAAATTATTGGAAAATTTCTAAGTGTAATACAACTGCAAACACGTTTCTCTGACTCATTAGGCTTCTTCAGTACAATATTATACATATAGTGTGTTAATTGAATAATATATAGTAGTCTTGCCCTTAAGAATCCCAAACTCCAAAAACCCTATCCATGTCACAGTGTTCCTCAAGACTGCTTCACCACATAGTAGATAATGCAGACCTATGCATTAAATGGCCCACGAGCGACAAACATAAAAAGATTATAACGCGGAAATGTGTAATTATAAATAAATTATAGGAAAATTTCTAGCTGTAGCACAACTGCAGACGAGTGTTTCTAACACATATTCTTCTTCTGTATAGTATAGCACAGATAGTGTGTTGAAGGAAGAGTATGCTTTAAGTTATGCTTTATAGAATTAAATATCACTGGCATATTTTAATGTAATTATTGATAAAATGTGAAACTCATATTGTAGTAAATTTCGTGAAACAATAGAAAGACTAGAATTTAAATAATATGATTCTACCTTTAATTATGTAGAATTGGATTGGATGGCAATGACATCGTATTTCATTCACATCCTGAGCATGGTAAAACCAAACAAACAAAAAAGAACTTTTTAAATATTTGTTACTTTCAATAGAAAGATAAGTAGGTATAAGCTTTCAAATAATTAATTACTGTAAATTGAAATGCCATAAATGGACTCTAAATCATGCTGGTTAATTTTAATATTTTGCCATGCAGCAAGAAAAATTACTACGAGATGAGTTCCTTTGTACTTTATTTATACAAAATCATGTATTTAATGAACTATATATAATTTCCCAAATCAGATTTATACTTTTATCATTTCGTCCGACAAGTTCAAATTTTATTGTTGTAATAAAAATCTTAAATAAACTTGTTGAAATCCTACATATTTAATGTTTATTTACTATAGAAAACCACTGCCACACATAAAGCATAAAGACTTGATTTTGAACACTAGTTAAACTTTTTCTTTGTTAAACCTTTAACGAAATATTTACGATTTTAAGTTAGTGCGAATTTCTGTATAATACAAATATGTCTAATAAATTTCAGGCGCGCACGTGTGTTTATTCAAAAACAGAAAGCGAATCAGAAGAGCCAAAAGACGTTAAGTAAAGTGGATTTCAAATAAACAACTTTCCAACAAATTATCTATTTTGAATTCATAAAACGACGATTGCCGCTCGCGTAAATTTAGAATACCAAAAGGATTTCCACCGAACTTTTTCAAAAGATTAATGAAAATTTCAAATACACTCACCTTATTTTTCAGCTTCTTTCTGACTTGGTAACCCCGAAAGCTGGCCTGAATTTTCGTAGCCGCCTCGGATTCCATGTTCTTCTTAATAATAGTTGAGTTGTTTCTTCTCTCAGAGTCCATGCTGGTGGTGTTATTGCCGGGTTCAGATTGAGCGCGCGTTGTTTTGGTATTTCCGAGACGCTCCGAGACGTCTTTTGCGGACGCCTGCGCATCGCCGTCGGTAGACTTGTGAAACTTACTTGGCGACGTCACGATCTCAATACCTGCTAAATGTGAAACATAACTGTGATATAATTGGAGGCTTTCAATTTAAAGCAATTGTCACGTCGAATTGCGCTTTGAACTTCTATTTTTATTATTTTACTACGGTATTTTTTGGTGACGTGCGAAATGAATGAAAACGAAACAATTTAGATAATTGAGCACGTCATGAATACGTCAATTATCTCATATACGCGAGAGGACAATTAGCTTTTAATCAAGTGTGCTTGATTAAATAAAGGTGTCAACACGATAGGTCAAATAGAAAAGTCATATAAACAGTATCTAACGGTTGATCAATTATACAAGTATGTAAGTAATCAAGTTATCTTCGGCATTCAAGATGGAAATATCGCTTGTTATTGAGAATAGTGAATTGGTTGAAATTTGGCAAAGTTGATAAGTTTTGGGCTTGTTGTGGATTTAGAGAGAAAATGGATATGTTATAAATAACGTCCGAGATTTTTTTTAAAATCCGAAAATTCTCATTTTTTCTTTTAACTCTAGCACCTTAGCTTGAAATCACACATGGCATAGCTCCAATCGTCATAGAACATCAAAAAAAGAAATAAAAATACACTTAACTCAAAAATTATTAATCAATTATAATGGGTATATGTAATTGATTATACGCATTGCGATTTAGAAACTTTCATGTTATTAAATAGGAAACTTGGAAATGACTTCCTTCATTTGTTCTGCCGCCAGTGCCGTGCTTAAATGTTTAATTTTCAATATAAACATCATTTTATAATCATTTTATGTATAACTATATAAATGTCAATATGGTTGAAATAGCATTAATAACTTGTAATTTCAAATTTGTATTAGGTAGTAGTTGATTAATTTATGCCTAAAATGAGGTGGAACTGAAATTGTAAAACGTAGAAATCGCTAAAATGTAAATGGTGGCGGCGTAATCAATTATAGACACATTACATTTAAGTAATTAAGTCATTTTCTGCTTTCGTCGTGGAGATCTCTCTTATTATCAGGAATAGAGGATAGATTTAAATTTGAGATTCGCAGAAAATGGATATATGAGAAAAGAATATGCTTTTTGTCTTCATTTTAACTCAACACTTTTATTTGGACACGTAGAGAAAACTAAAATCTCATTATGAAGACCATTCTTTGTCTTCGATCTAATTGCGCAAGTAACATTTTATAATAGGTTTCGGTTCTTTTCGGCCATCATTAACTTTCGTATTCCTTATAACGCTATGGCTAGGGGTATGCGAGCGTGCCGATTAATTGGGAATTACAGGAACGTGGCTGACGTCACTGCTGTTATGACATTATCATTAAACGTGCGCTTAAATTTGAAATTAGAGGTACGTCAAAGCATTAGTTTATTCTGCGCCAATCTGGAAGTTATGCGAGTAATTAATAATAGTTTTAATTATTAATTTTTTTAAGGAAATAAATAACAATTAGAGTCAAAATAAGTCTTTTTATTACAACATTCAAAACATCAAAGTAACAAAACTCTTACTAAGGATAAATAAAATATTATTGGAAAGTTTTAGTAGAACATTCTGTATCAAAGGATGCTTTCCTTATAGCGTCTAGTTGAATGTTTAAAATAAATGTGAGAATGTCTGGCATTTACTCTTTTTATTGCGTTTATTAAGATTTATTGCTGTCGTAGAATCATGCCCCTTGGCTTGCCCCCTTTTCTTAATTTTTGAAGGCAACACTATTGATTTTAATAAATCAGTTTCAATATTTTTTTTATTATTATTATTGTTATTACTGTTATCTTCATTATCACCAAATGGTTCATCAACAAATGTAATGTGTTGCATGTTTGCTAAATTATTATCTGTCAATTCACTTATATCTCCATCAGACAATACTATTCTAACACTATTTTGTTGTGAAATCGTTTCTTGATTATTATCGTATGCCTCAGTACCTATGTATCGATCAGATCACAATTTGCCTCACCTTTTGTAATATAATTCCCGTTACTGGTATCACAATTTATTTCCGTCAAGCCACTCCGTTTCTAGTTTTCCAGAAATGTTTCATTTTCTTCAATAAATCTAATCTATAGTTGAATTCACTATTGCTGGAAATGCTAATAAGTTGATTAAAGAATTGGTAATTAAATTTCACAGTTTCTTCCAAATGATTTTTCCCAGTCTTGAGTTTGTAGTGAATATTATGAAGATCTTTTAATGTTGTGTTTTTACCAATTTCTAGACGGATTTTATTCTGTATCTTCTTCTTATTTGCGTCCAAACATAAATAATCTTGCACATTTTCAAGGTCTGTTTCATTTAATATACGATTTTGATGTAAATGATCAAAAACATTCTAGAAAATAAAACTTTTTTTAATTTTATGTTTATACATATTATTAACAATGTATTTGCGTACATTCGAAAGTTCATGTTGTGTATGTTCTAAATTACAACTATATAATTTTAAATATTGGCCTCCTGGACAAATACGTAGTTTAAAATTCGCATTACATCCTAAGCGTAGCGTGCTGAAAATTATTACATAAGTCAAAACAATGTTATTGGTTATTTAAAAGCTATTGTAATCTGGCCTGTCGTAATCCATTTCCTCTTTTAGGACGTTCTTTACCATGGATACATGCATATTCAAGTTCATAAAATTCAAGAGAGGACTTCAACGGCCTTTGTATGTATTTAAGAGAGGAGTTTATTGTACGACTTCTTTTTTTATAAACTTTTTGTTGTTTGTCTTGTTCATAGTTTTCTAAATATTTCTTTAGTTCATTATGGAACCAAACATTAATAGTCTTATTTCTGTCATTACTACTATTACTTATGGTAACTGTAGCCATATTGTTATCTAAAAAAAATCAGACATAAGATACCTTATGAAGTACTGTTTATGACATAAATCCAGTCAGGATAACTAACCTCAATTCCTCAAGGATTGATTTTGTATTATGCATTACGTGTGCATAATTAGTGATGTAACTATTATTAAAAAGAAATTATTAAAATACAGCGTTTACCTGTTAGACCGTCCATATTTAATAGTTTATATCGTTATAAACTGCAGTAATCCACTAACACCAACAGAAATCCGCACCACAAACTAAAACATGCATATTTTCAAATTTCCCCGTTTTTATATACGCGTGCCTCTAATTTCAGATTTCAGCGCACGTTAAATAATATCGTCATAACAACAGTGACGTCAGCTAAGTGGTTATAATTCCAAACTAAGCGGCACGCTCGCGTGCCCCTAACCATAGCGTTCTTAAAACGTATTAGATTCTAGCACCCTTATATATATTTTTTGTCTCTGATTTCAGCCATAAATAACAATATCAGTTTTTTTATTATTTCTTTTGAATTTGTAACAATAAGTAAAAATTACAATAACACTAATAATAATAAAAAATAAAACAATATAACCAACTATCGTAGTCAAAATAAAAATTATTGGTCATTGTATGGAAGATATGGTGATGACAGTCTCAAAGTTTTTGAATGTTCTATGGTACATTGCCTTTATAAAATTTCTTTTGTACAAAAGTAGTTCCAAATCTAGCTCTAGTTTTTCGATAAGACAAAAAGGTTGGAATTTTTGTCTTATCTTTTTTTTTATAAAATCTTTAGTACTTGTCTTTTCTTTGTAAATTTGTCTAAACTGAGTAGTTAACGAGATATTAGTAAATTCTGATAATTCTACCATATGTAAGCAAATTACTACTTCTGGTCTACCGATTTTACTGAAAATTTAATCATATTTCAAGAGCAAGTTTATATACTGTATGACATGGAAACTGCAACACCAAGAAGGGGTGCGGATTTTTTGACCAAACTTGGTAGAAACGTATAACTAGTCAAAGGCAATAATTGATTAAAATTTCAAAGAAAAAAAACAAAAGACTAACACAATTTAACATAATTTTTATTAATAATGTGTTGAACCGCCCCTATTAGTGTCACACTCCCTCACTCTTCGTGGCATTGATTCAACTAGGTGGTCGATATCCTCTTGGGGTATGGTGTCCCAAGCAACCTGTAATTCATGCCGGAGAGCTATTAGTGTCTGCGGGGGATTGGCTAAATTCATAAGTTTTCGTCCCATAATGTCCCACACATGTTCTATTGGCGAGAGGTCGGGGGATTTGGGTGGCCATGGCAAGATATTGACATGAGCCTCTTCCAAGCGATTTATAGAAATTCTCGCCACGTGGGGAGGGGCATTATCCTGCTGGAAAAGTGGGTCTTCGAGCGTTTGAAGATATGGTAGAATATGGGGTTCTACCACCTCATCAATGTAACGCTGGGCGTTCATGGTGGTTTGGACGAACACCAATTGAGACCTACTCCCATATGCTATAGCACCCCATACCATAACACCCACTGCTCGATGCACATGCCTTTCAACGGAAAACTGAATATCACGACGTTCCCCACGTCTTCGTCTGACCCTCATACGGCCATCATGCATCCCTAGACAAAATCGAGATTCATCACTGAATACCACCCTGTGCCACTCCATGTTCCAGTGCAGTCGCAATCTACACCACTCCAAACGTTGCTGTCGGTGTTGAGCCGTAAGTGGTAACACAAGATGTGGACGATAAGATTGTAAGCCGAAACCCCTAATTCGACGATAAACGGTTCGAAGGGTTACAGGACGACCAATATTACCTAACCACACGTCAGCAATTGATCTGGTACTGGAAAACCTGTCTCTTAGTGCCATTAAGCGAAGGCGGCGGTCCTGTATCTCATTAGTTCTTCTTCGGCCTCCGGTTCCACTTTGGCGTCTTTCCTGACCTTCCCTAGTCCATGATTGATAACAGCACATAATGGTGGACTGGTTCCGGTTAAGGCGATTTGCAATTTCCCTGTATGAAAACCACCTTCTCGCAAAACAACAATTCGACCTCTGTCGAATTCGCTTAATTGGCGATAATTTCCACGTTGCCGCACTCTAGGCATAATAAAACTCTTTAAACACGTTAAACAAAGGTATAATAAGACAAAACCGTTGAAATTAATTTCAAACAAACAATTAATACACCACACATTAATGTCAGCGAAAACTGAATGAAGTGTCAGATGTGTCACGACCACTTGATCTATCGCAACAAAATTTTAATCAATTATTGCTTTTGACTAGTTATACGTTTCTACCAAGTTTGGTCAAAAAATTCGCACCCATTCTTGGTGTTGCACTTTCCATGTCATGCAGCATACTTCTAAATGTAAAGTTTGTTATAGATTGTTTTAGCCGTTTGGTCGCTATCGGGACTAGAGAGAGAGAGAGAGAGAGAGAGAGAGAGAGAGAGAGTGAGAGAGAAAGAGAAACCACTTTTTCAGTATCAGGGTACTTCAAAACGTGGACATCTGTAAAATTGCTTTAAAATAAGAGGACTAACTCAGAATTGGAAGATACTCTAAGTAATTTGATCATGAATGTAAAATTAATGCGCCACCAATAAAGTAGTTTGAAAAGTGAGGTGTCATCCACCACAATACTTTCTTATACGTATTTGCAAGCTGATTTTTTCTAAATTAAGATCTAAACCTTTCATTCCCTCAATAAATCTGTAATTTCAAAATATTTACAAAGAAAAATACTTTTCGATGTGAGTAAAATTGTGACTTCCGATCCGAATTTAGAATTTTCTTATATAAGTACAAAAATTGTTCCAAATTAAGACCTACTTCCGGTGAATATTCTGAATAACTTGTTTTATAAAGTTGTTCTCAAATTCACTTCTGAGTACTTTTATATTCATTAGAAAATGGTCTAAACTAAAATATTGAAAAGAATTATTTTTTTATTAAAGTACATATTACTACTTCCGGTGTAGCGATTTGATTGAAACTCTAACCAATTACCGGGAGAAAGATTACACTGCATTCGTATTGATAGCGTTAATCATTCGACGACTAGAGTGGTCACATACTCAGTGAGAGAGATATACAGACACAAAAACTACTTCATCGTTACTTCAAAACTTGAACATCTTGAGAAATGTTTATCATCGTATTACTTCTTATACTACGTATAAGAGAGTAAAACCATTAACTAAGTAAAGTATTATTGGTCAGATCAGATAATAAATAGTAATTGTCTTTCTTTAGGCGGTGTTGATGAGATCCAAAAAGGTCGAAATACGTATCCACTGATTAAACGACACAGATTCATATTTATTGTCTCTACATCTTGACGCTAAAATGTGGTGTGTTGATATAATGTTCATTAGAGTGTTTGACAGCTTAATTTTGCAAATGAAATCTAAGTAGTAACAATGCATAGATAGATAATAAAAGATGTGTAATAAGTTCGCTATATGTAAATATGTATTTTACAGCACGCATTTACATAATGCGGTTATCTTTTAAAAAAAATATTAATGTTGGATTGTTCTTTATTTTTGACATAATAATATATCTATTGTCAAATCTTTACTCATACTCATACCTAACCAGTAAAGTAAAATAAATAAGCAAAAGTTTCACAATTTATTTCATGTTTGTCCTAATTATGTATCTATTTTGCATTTAAGTTCTGGCACATTTATGAAGTAAAATTAGTACATATTTCCACGTGTATGCACGCTCTTAATAAATGTAGTGCAATATTTGCTCTTACATTTACTAAAAATTGATTTTGATACCTACCAAATTTGTAAAATTCTTCAAAACATTACATCAAATATGTATATCGTAAAATAATTACCAGAATGTCTTCTAAATGGTAAATTTATCGTTCTGCCACAAACCTCTTCTTCAAATATATACATTTTGCACATAAAACAGAAATATGTAATCACATAACATTACGTTATACAAAAACTTCTCTTAAAGAGTGAATTTATGCAAGTCATCAAAATAATATAAAGCTTATCACTAGGAATCGGAAGTCAAATTTACATGACGTCAATGATTATTCAGAAGCAATGTTGCAGGGTTTGTAACACAATCACACCATTCTGACCGTTCACTGTTCAAGTTGAAATTTCAAATTAAAGTAATTCACCATTAATTTTGTTCCTTATGGTTAGGTGAAAATAATTGTCTGTCACCGTAAATAAATTTATACACTGAAAACGGCCGTCCAACATCTACCGCTGTAATAGGGGCATATTTAAAGTACACGTTTTTACTACCAGCACATTTATCCCCGGTTCGGACAAATCTACTTCTTTACCAGTAAACAGATCAACAATTCGGCGTACAGTACGAATTCCTGGAATGTTATCTAGAACTGCTTCAAATTTTTGACATTATCAGCAGCAGCTCCAGATAAGTGGGAAAGGAATTGACGAAAATCATATACATTATTCATGGAGTTATAGAATATTATGGGTTGGTTGGAGTAAGTTCTAGATGGCGAATGACTATAGGTATTCCGGAAAAACATCCATGAATATTATCTAAATCTACCTGTATAGTGGGGTCAATAAATGCTGTTGAGCGTGTAAAATTGAAACAGCATCATTCGGATCCAGAAGCTCTATTATAGTTTTAACGTCGTCAAAATATCTGTGATAATGGGATGCTGCTTGTATCCATGTACGCCAGCGTGTGAAAACAGGTTCTGGTGATAATGGTAAATGTGGCAGTTTTTCACGAAGTAAATGCGTGTATGCAGGTGCTTTCACAAAAACTTTCTTGACAGAAGATATCAGTTTATCCGCATTCAGGCTGAAATCCTCTGCATCTGTTAAAAATAATAACGCTTTTTCTTTATTTTGATTCTACTTTTCAAACATGGAGTTACGTTATGTGATATGGGTTGTGCATTAGTTCTTTCAAGTCTTTTAGATACTGGTAGATGTGAGGGCATTACCGTGTTCCTGTTCATCACCCCAACCAAACCATTTGCAATATTTGTCTTAATTTCATCGTAGATTGAAAACAAATAATACTGTAATGAAATAAGTCCACAAAATAAAAGTAAACATCGGCGCGACGCACCGTAAATAAGTCATAAATCAACTGCACTCATGTACTGCGTCAGCGACAGAAAGTCTGGAATATGGTAGAAGAGAACCAGAATTTGCTGGTATATCTCTAGACCTTTTGTCTAGAGATATAAATGCCACCGGTGGGATAAGGAATTCATTCATTCAATAGTAGTCGCGCGCGGTATTTACTGAACAGTTAAAATAAACATAAATAATGTGAGTAGTGCAGTTTTATTATAGTTCACAAAATACATAAATATTACTGACATAAATAGTAGTGATAGAAATAAATACGTGTGTTAATTTGTTTGTAGTAGTTTTAAGTGCGATATATTTATTTTATATTTTTATATTGTGATTAGTTTTAAGTGTTTAAATATACAGACTGTTTCAAAACATTTGCACGAGTTGTTTATTTCGACCCCGAAAACGCTACAATACTTTCTCAAGGTGGATTCCGCAAGCACACACGTCGCTCTATTCTATCTAACATAATTTTGTAAAAAATTAGTTAAGGATAAATCACCATATTCCATAGGCTACTAGCACCTTAAGTAGATGCTATCTGCCGATCATAAGTAGTTGCAGAACCAGCAATAGGTGCTTGACGTGTATACGACAACACACGTTTTACTACGCGGGTGTTCACTTACCACATCAGTAATACATTTCAAATTTTGCGTTAAAGTTGAATACCGACGAATTCTAGCGCAAGAAAATCTCTTATCCATTTATCAACAGTACGTCGTGACGGATGTGAACAGGACATAATTACGCAATGGAACAGATCTTCAGCTGTCAGGTTTTCAATATCTGGCTGTCTTTGCTATTCTGTTATCCATTATCCATGTCACATATTCATCACAGACAATTTTTCTTTATCTGATTCATTTAAACACATCGGAAATATTACATCTGCACGTACTTGCATAACCATTTCTTTCACTGTCTTGCAAAGCGTAGCCGGTTATCTGCTGCAAGGTTCTCATACTACCGACACAACTTAAATGAATAATTTAATTCGAAATTAGGCACAGTAGTAGTAATAATATCACTATTACTGTGTCCAATTTTTAATTACATTATTCATTTAAGTTCAGTCCTGCAATATACCCCTGACTGCCGATCCCTAATCATCACAATCTATTTCACAGGTGTATCGTTATTCGCAAACTAAATGTAGCAAATTGTAAAGAAAAAAATGGACATAACATCATAAAAGTATTGAAGGATGTACTGTTTAAACAAAAAATAAGTTATGTTGAATTAAATACATGGAGATCTTTCTTTTAGAAGAGGAGGAACACCGCATCGGAAAGAATAATGTTGGACTTCAAATCAGAAAAGTCTTGAAGGCTGCAATTTAAAGAAAAATTGATTATGTTGGATTAAATACTTAGAGATCTTTCTTTTAGAGAAGGCGGGACACCGTATTCAGACAACAGAAAAGTAGAAAACTACGAGAAACTTTTAAAGAATTAGTCAAAAACCATAATAAAATGCGATATAAAATGTCTTTCAAGATACACTTTCCGCATTGTCATTTAAACTTTTTCTCCAAAGAGTTTGCATTTTCAATTATGTTATTAATTATTTACAGCGCTCATTAAGCGTGAAGAAGAAGCTAAAACATCATAAAGATGTAACACACACATTCAAAGACGTATTTGATGTTTTACATGCCAAATTATATTTAGATATTAAAACTCGAAAAAAAACCAAAATAGATTTTCAAATTTTCGATAAAAAGTACTCTAAGAAAGTCTAATTAGTAATGATGTAGGTATTATCATAAAAGCGCTATAACAAAAATAAATAAGTAGATAATTTGGATATCGTACGCTCTTGAGTCATGTGTCAAACTTAAAAAATAAGACAGTAGGGAGGGAGAATGAAATTATTTTCGAACATATTTCGATTAACTAAATAGTTAATTCGTAACAACTAGGAAGATATTTTGAACCAATTTGTACCATCTGTCGTAGTGGAACACGATAATAGTAAATACGGTTTGAAAAACGAAATTATTATGAGCACTGAAGAATTATAACTAAGGAGGTAAACCTAGCCAACATGTGCAATATTCTCATAAATCTGTGTATGTACCAGAAACTATTCGAATTTACGCCAGAGAAACTTTCTAATTCTACACTATCATTTTTAGCGTAAATGGTATATAGTATTATGAAATTCTGGTTTGGGTATCAAAAAACTATATAAAACAGAAATTCAAGATATAAGCCACACTCCTTTTATCAGTATTACTAAAAATTGATAGAGGAAAATAATCTTCAGGTTGGACATTTAGAAATTGCCGCCAACGTACGTACATAGATACGTACTATGAAATGTATAATATATTAGAAAAAATTGTATATTACAAAACACGAAACAAGATTATTTAAGCGTAACCAATATGTTCAGGTTGTCCATAACATATCTCCGTTTGTTAGCAAAAGATAAAGTAATATAGTTATGTTGCATAAACCAAAATATAAGTAAATAAATATTTAACAAATCGGTTGTACAAACTAAAATTTCTTTTTTCTTTTAAACTCAGCAAATTACATGTAAAAATTATGCTTACATTGAATATGTCTATAAGAATTAATTGAAAATATAAACTTCTACAGACAAAAATTAAATAAATAGTATAATATTGTGCTATGCACAAGATAGGAGGGTTAGCTACTTTTATGATACAAGGCACCCCCAATGCTACTAAATTTAAAATAAAAATGAGGTGTGGCCACCACACGACTTTCTTATACGTATGAGCGTTTCAAACTATACAATCTTAAGAATTTTTTTATACAAAACTTATTCAAAATCCTATTCTAAGTACTTTTATTCTCTTAATAAATCGCTATAGAATGCATACTTTGCAAGATATTCGGAAAAAAGTGCTACTCTCTAATAGTAAAAGTGCTACTTCCGGTCCGAATTTTGAAATTACATGTATACAAAAAATATTGCAAATATAACTCTAAATACTTTTGTACTCTTAATAAATATATATAGAATGCATAATTTACGACATATTTGCCAAAAGTCGCTATTCGGTAAGAGTAAAAGTGTTACTTCCGGTCCGAATTTTGAAATCTTTTTTATACAAAAGATATTGAAAACTATGTTTTAAATACTTTTATACACGTAACGTACCTGTCTAAAAAGCTTGACCTGCGAAATATTCGCAAAAAACCGATTTTCGATAAGAGTAAAAGACCTACTTCCGGTAGGAATTTCGAAAAACTTTTTAAATAAAATTGTTCTCAATTTTAATTTTAAGTACATATGAATTCTTTATAAAATGTATAAACTTAGTATTTGACGAAATATTGGCAAAATTCGATATTTTCACTGAAGTAAACTGCTACTTCCGGACTACCGATTTTACTGAAAAACTAATCAGATCTCAAGAGAGAGATTATACACGTAAATACAAAATTTGGAATTGATATCTCCAGCGGTTTGACCGCTATCGTGGTCACACACAGACACACAGACAGACAGACAGACAGACATTTTTTAAAAACCACATTTTTGGTATCAGGGGACCTCAAAACGTGGACATCTGCAAAAATCTCGAGGTCGAAAATTTTTATCATCACAATACTTCCTTATACTACGTATAAGAAAGTAAAAAGAGTTAATGTAACCAAGTTACAATTTAGATGTGCAAGATCTGTAAATTTATCGATAATTCATCAAAACTGTATGTATTTAGAATAAATAATACAACGTGAAATCATACTTCATAACGATGGTATTTATAGGTATCTGAAAAATATTGCTTGTAATACAATACAAGAGGTAAAGGTATATTATTGAGAAATGCCTACCTTTAAAATTTATTATTAAATTTTGTCAAATCAATGTCAAACAACGCACATATCAACCACGAGCTCTATTTACAAACGTGATTATTGTTAAAACTGTCGTGCTGAGGACTTTATATCACATTAACAGCAATTATGTTATACCCAAATACTTAATTTTGTAGTATATTAATATGTTGTAATCTTACATTGTGGTTATTGTGGTTACCATGAGAGACGTCCTCGACATATAAATAAAATATTTGTTTATTTTGTAAATAATGAAAACGTGATCATAAAGTTAAAATTAGCTTTTATTGTATTTATGTAGATAAATTTGTTAATTTCGTTTTAATATAGCAATTTACGCGGTTTCTTGTTTATCCTATTCCCCCAATTTCGCTTCATAAAAGAATTTCTTATTTAAATTTTAGAAGCAATAAATTTAAATTGTGCGTTACTAAATTAAATTAAATTTATATATAGATGATTACACATCGAATAGCAATTGAAGTTCAATACTAGCATATTTCAATGCGTATGGGAACGCTATATTCAACTCCTCGTTTATTAAAATAATTGACATATTCAAGGGCACGTTAGATGGGAATAATAAATAAAATAAACAACGATTTTTAGGATAAAGGTATTAAAACAAGATATGTAATTACATTGGAGGTGCAGGTGTAATCTTGCCACTTTCGGTTTCAAGAGACTTCAAAACGTGGTGATCTTCAAAATCTCAAAACGTAAAACGTATCATAACACTTCCTTATACTACGTATAAGAAAGTAACATAAATCTATTGGCGTCAAGTTGAAAAAAGAAGAAAAAAACCCTGTTTTTAATAAAATCAAAGCCAAACGCAAATAAAAATGGACCATATAAAAATATAACTTTATGTTATCAGCCGAATTTCCAAAACTTTATATGAAAAACTAAGTAGGTACGTTACTGTATTCCTATCGAAAACGCACCAACATAACTCACATTTTTTCCTCTACTTTGTTACTCAATAATTGCCTATCAGGAAAATATAGCCGTAATACGGAAATTGAAAGAAATCGATTTTTTCAAACGCTTAACTTGAAAACAAAAGACGGTGGTCAATTTTACTTTATCCCATTGAATTTTTCTATAAAACAAATTATCGAGGACGGGAAGTTAATTTTTGTGTATCTCTTGTAGTTATCGAAATTCTATATATAAAATTTCACATATTTTTAAGTGTATATATACTCTATCTTTACGGCTTAAATATTTAATCCATAAAATCTTTGAATTAGATAACTTTGCCTTACATTTCTATAAATACATGTCGTAACTGGCAGGTAAAACATATACAGACAAAATTATTTCATATCCAAAGAATTGAAAGAAATCACACGTTAATGGGATGCTATAAATTACGTTATTCACGTCACTTAACACAACATTTTAATACACGCGCGATAAGTCATTATAGATGTTTCAATTCGAAAGATTTATGAATCCTTTTAACACAACAAACAAAATATCAAAGGAGTTCGTTTTAAATCTCGTTAGGCAAAATTATTTTTCGTTCGCTTGAAAGCAGGCACGATATGTCAGGTTATAAATTGGCATATTTAAATACTAATTATTTTCTTTGGAATAAAATGTCCCAAATAAATATGGTAACAATTTGAACTTGCCAAGGAAGACATTCAGAAATCCATATTTAAACGAAAGTTTATAAACAACAATACTTCATTGTAATTATATAATAATTTAGATAGGATAAATACACTACAGCCTAAAAGGGCTGAACACTCAAGTATTGCTTATAAGGATAACTAAACTTACATTTTCAATATATTATATCCAAAATATTGTATGTTATTAATATTATAATTACAACGCAATATATGCAATATATCGTGATCATAAATTATTTTCATTCCCATATTTGTTCCATTAACTATATATACCAATAATATCACTGATTGAACACCATAATTTCTAAAACTGCTGGTAGTACTCCAAAAAAGCATCTAAGTATGTAATTGTTTTTTCGAAAAAAATATTAACATACCTGAAATTAATGTCGATCAAAACATTAAATAACAAGTATGTATTAGACCCGGTTTTTCCATCCTCGATTAAAATACCCGGGTAATTAATTATTGATTATCTTGAACCAGCGATTTGCAATGGGAAGAAATACATCGATTATCTAAACAACAGTTAAGTATATATCCTACAAAGTTGGCAACATACATATATGTATAACTTTTAGCTTACCACTAAAATATAATTAATTGATAACCACGAATACATTATATTTTCTGTGACGACGATCCAGTTATGGAAGTTTTTTAATTCTACTACAACTCTAGAACTTCAACTCAAATCGTGAATATCCTAAATATTATGTAGCAATTTATGCTTGCGATTGTTCTTTTCCTCTTTGAAATAACATTTGACATCACCTTTTTAAAACATCATTTTAGTCGAACATAAATTATACTCACTCTATATATGTCATTAACATATTAAACTATATTGAAAAATTACAAATAAAATTGAAAACATGAAAGAAATTCTACAGAAGCTGACAGGTGGAAATCTACATTAAAATTATTACTGGCACTATCAAGCTCACACCGATTCCTCCAGAACATAATTTTACTTTCTTAGGTATAGGTATCAATTCAAAATTTTATATTTGCGAGTATAATCTCCTTCTTGAAATGCGATTGGAATTTCAATAAAATCGGCAGACCGGAAGTACGCGTTTACTTCAGTGAAAAAATCGAATTTTGCCAATATTTCATCAACTACTAAGTTTAAACAAATTTATAAAGAACTCATATGTACTCAAAATTAAATTTGAGAAAAATTTTGTTATGAAAGTTTTTCGAAATTCCTACCGGAAGTAGGTCTTTTACTCTTATCGAAAATCAGTTTTTGCCAATATTTCGCAAATCATGCTTTTTAAACAGGTAAGTTTCGAGTCTAAAAGTATTTAGAACTTTATATTCAATACCTTTTGTATGTAAAAAATTTCAAAATTCCGACCGGAAGTAACACTTTTACTCTTATTCAATAGCGATTTTTTGCAAATATGTTGGAAATTATGCATTCTACGAAAGTATTTAGAGCTGGATTAGCAATATTTTTGTATACATGAAATTTCAAAATTCGCACCGAAAGTAACACTTTTTTCCGAATATCTTACATAGTGTGCATTCTATTTATTAAGAGAATAGAAGTACTTAAAATAGGATTTGGAATAATTTTTGTATAAAAAAATTCTTAAAACTGTATTATTGAAACACTCATACGTATAAGAAAGTCGTGTGGTGGCCACACCTCATTATTTTATGTTGAAATCATGTAAACCAATTTGGAAACAAGGTTTTCTCAATCAACCTTCTTTCATTAAAGGAATTTAGATATAAAATTAGTTAGAATGTATTGTTTTTAATAAGCAGGTGATACATGACCTGTCAGTAAATGAATCTGGCTTTATTTATCCTACAGAAATCTAGTACAAGTTAAATCGTCCATATATGACAAGTGCAATATCTTATAACGTTAGAAAGTGATTGATAATCCAGCTTAAGACCCTAAAACTTCTTGTCTACAGTTTATTTAGTGAAACGAAATTTCTAATTGAACAGAATATAATAATGAAAAAATAAAATAAGGACAAAAGGAACAAAGAACAAATTCAACTGTAGAAAATGGTACCAATATTATTAGAACAAAATGTACTAATTTAGATCAAATGCACTAGTAAATACCAACTTAGTGCAATAAATTCCTAAACACTCTTTAGATAACAAGTGTACTTCTTCGCTTTGAAAAACGCCGGTTAGAGATACTCACTGATTAGGCTTCATCAGTGATTATGTTTATAATCTAAAGGTGTGAAACCTATCGTTTAGGGTGTCCGTACACCACAGAATATACACCGGGCAATGACTAGTATGTTTCGCTCAAAATAATACAGATTTGGAATGAGAGTATTTCTTTTCGATTAAGTCTTCAACACGAAGAACACTGGGTTTCGTCGTTGATTGAAGGAATACATAAAGATTCGCAACTACATAGCACTGAGCGTAGCCAAAACTGGGTCCGAGATCTATAGCGATGCATCAGTAGTTTGGGTCCGAGATTCGAAACAGCCCGAGACAGCGATGATGTTTCTCGGCAAGGGGTTTGCGGGACGACTTAACGGAAAGACACGCAATTTTACTATAGCGTTGCGCATCTTTATACCGTAGTCGTCAAATTTTAATTTCGGTTTACACTTCTATCCCATGCAGAAGATGACCTTATAATATGCAGTGATGCCTGCTAACAGTGGTGGGAGAGCAACACAGTGTCGCGGGACCCTCACGCCTTATATTTCATAGGAAAGGTTTGTCGAGTGTACTGTCTTGGCAGCCTCGCTTATGTTTATCTTTAGTTTATTTCGTCGCGCTCTTTTCCTCTTTCTACTTTCGTATCAGAAATTAAAATATGTCGACTATGGTATATTCCTTCAATCAACGGTTTCGTAAGAAAAATATTTGATTTAACCAAAAATATTAGTAGTATTGAAACAAATACCGCAGTTGCTTCTTTAAAACAAATAAATATTAATGTTACTTGTAAAGTATTTCTTTACATCAAATAGTGAATATTCTTCGATGCAAATAAATATTGATGTAGTAGGAAATATAGTATTTTGTTTTATAAAAACACAATCATTGCCTGCACTAAAGAGGGTCATTTACTTAACGCGAAGTGTGACTAAGCGTATTATTTTAAATCAAAGAAGGAATATTTATCGGTAATGTCACAAAGTTATTTGATTTTTTGTCAGTGGATTAATATTTAAAAAAATGTACTAAAAAATATAAGTACTGAAAGTATTTTATTTAGTTTACAGGGAATAGGACATTAACTTTTGTTATTAATTTGCTACAAAAATGTTCTACGCACTTTAAAATTTTAAGTATACATTACGTAACCACGAAGTAGCTTTCTAAAAATATAACGTACCCTATTTTAATAAGTACATGATCATACTTGTGTTTGTTTAAAAATAGAGGTTTTTAAGTTGGTAATGTGGGGAAACATTTTTAGCGTACCTTTAGTCATGTGTTACGTCAAGACGAATTTATTTACGGAACAAATACTTTCGAGTATGTTCAATTTTTTAGTACAATTTGAAGACTAATTTAATGACATTCTATTTGACCTAGATTTAAGCTTTTATTTTAGTGATATATATTTTTCTGTTCGAATCCAAGGGTATAAAGACAAAAGGTTTAATTAAAATGTCAAAATGTTTGTTTCAGAGATCTAAAAGACAAATACCTAATAAATTTTTAATAATTTACATCTTTTCAATGTCCGTTCAGATATATCACACACAGTCCCAGCATTAATCTAAAAATTGATATTAAATATAGAACCAAGTTTAACTCAGTTGGCATTCTTACTATTTTAGAAATCAAAGTAAACATCGGTACAGCTATAACGAGTCATTCCACACCAACCGGAATATGTAGTATATTCGATATCTTCAATTGCTGTAAGATGTTAAGTTATTTGTCAACGCTAATCAACATTTATTTCATGAAACGTTCATACTTTTGTTATAAATTTGGAAAATGGGCAATATCATTGCGTACGTAACACATTGTGATACCAACGAAGGATTCAAAATGATTGTGCATACTGCCTTATTTATATATGACACATTTTAGACATGTGACGCATCTATAGAATAATGTTCTAAATTTATCGATAAATCAGATGTTTAGAAATTCACTCCTTTTACATATTGGCCATAACACAGGAGCCGCAAAGATCTTACATGGGTCCGCCCCACAAACAAGAAATATTTATTTTAAGAATATGATAAGCTAAATTACAATGGTTTGCAAAATGCAAATGTAATGTGTTAACTAAAATAACTGACAACTATCTTGAAAATATATTATTTATTATAGAATTAACTTTATTTAGTAGTACATTTAATAGTTTAGTCTTAGTAGATTTAATTTTCTTTGCATTTTTTGTAGAAATAATGTCTTTATCTGCTTCCAAATTTTTGACGAAGAATTTAGACATTTTCAGCCATTTACTAATTATCTACAGATGTTTTAGTTGCAATTAGTTTTTTTTAATCTAATCAATCTATTATTCTAGTAATCTAGTAAAATTTTTATATTCTTAAATACCTAGCTAATAAAATAATTAGTAAAGTTGAATACCTATAATAAAAAATGTGTAAACGGAACGGTGATGTCAAACCATTGCTTTACATTTTTCCTACTAATCGTCGTCGTCATTTGCCGCTGCATGTCTTGACAAGTCACCGCGAGTCGCTACATGAAGGTGAACGCATGTTATAAATTTAGATTACACCTGTACTGTCTTCAGTTGAGTTTTACGTCTCACATATAATGGATTGTTGGCTTAAGAGTGGCGTTTACCAACAAATAGAAACTTATGCAACTTATATTACTCGCGGAACGGGTAGATGCAAGGGGGTGTGAGTAGGTAGAGGTAGACGATATTCGGTTCTGTCACAGCGCTTCGGTTTTATTCACAGATTCTTTCATAGATAAAGAAATACTATAGATAGGAAACATAATGTATAAAGAGTGAGTACTTACGGAACTGTTGATGTTTTATAATAAGCCAATTTTCGCTTGCCCATAACTGTTATATTATTATACACTCGAATATTATAGGTATATATGACATTTAAATGCTAGTGATAGTTTGTAATTAAACTGTCACTCGCATTTAAGTCTGCAATAGTCGACCGATTCCGATAGATTTTCGTCTTCGCTAGGACCGGTAGAGATACCGTAAAGTGGGGATAGGCGACGTGAAAAACCTCGTGTAAAATGTGTGTGACAATGTTTACTGTTTAATGTTTTTTATCTTTAAAAATAATTACATAAATTTGATTCTTTTTTATATCGTACATCAAAGGTGCAGCTGGCGCGTAGAGGTCGTTTTTTTTTCTTTTGTGTACCAGCCTTAGTTAGTAGACATTAATCAAATTCATGCTTTTTTGTGGTTATTTCTAAAACACATAACTTTCTTAAGAAAATAAATTAGTACAAAAACTGATCTTGACATTATAAATGTATGCCTTTTGCATTACTAACCCAAATTTGAGATTCTAAAATTACAAAATAAGTTTAAAAACGCGAAACGCAAAAATAGTGATAGTGAGGAAGTTCATTCATGTTCTAAAACTAACAATCCAAAACAGAAATTTCGCAAATATAATAGTGACTACTTGCTACACAGAGAGAAGAACATACTCAAACCACTTGCATATGAGCAAATACGTCACTTATTTGAGTTAAGTAATTCTTACTTATAATAAATATTGTTTCTCTCAATAAACCACTTGCATGAGCAAAGTAAGAATTATTTGAACCAAGTTGGAATTTAATTAATTCCAGTAACTGACGTATTTGCTCATATACAAGAAAGTTTTCCTTGGTTTAAGTTAGTGATGGGCATAATAGTTCGAATCGATGAACTAGTTCATGCGAACTACTTGTAACTTCTAAACCGCTTGAAATATTAATTGTAAATCCGTAAATTTATGAGAAAACTATAGGTAGACTCATTTAGTATTTTACAATCATATTTCTAAACTAAGAACCAATAATCACCATAGTACAAGAGAGTTTAACACGATCATAAGACGATACAACAAAGAGTAGAGCGGTTCTCATCCATATATATTACTGCAGTAGTAAATCTACAAGTTCCCAGTAATTCCCTCATAATTTAAGATTTTTTAATTTAGTAAAGAACCCGTTGTTGTGGGGGAGAGAATGTGAAAAAGTTTATCTAGGAGTTTTTGAATTGGTAAAAAAAGATTGTGCCATGTCTGTCTCCTGCGAAAGAATTTTTTCTAAAGCGGGTCAAGTGCCATTCGAAAAAAGAAGTAGACTCGCAAGCAAAAAATTTAAAGAAATTATGTTTCTTATCATAATTTATTAGTAGTTTATACAACGAGTCAATAATGACAGTTATTATTCACGAGAGCTGAATTTACGAACCGAGCCGCGTAAGCGGCGAGGGAGTAACTCAGCTCGAGGGAATAATAGTCATTGTTGCGAGTTAGTATACACTACTTTATCGACGACTAACTGAAAATTACTAAAAAAATCAAAATAGTTAAACGAAAATGTCAGATTACTATATCAATATGACGTTTGACGGTTAGACAGTTAGTAAAATGGCCGGACTTGTCTATCGTTACTACGACAACGTTAAGAACGTTATGTTCTTATTGGCGGAATGCAGGGAATAATGGTAACGTTATGGCCCATTATTCCCTGGTCTCATTTCATTATTCCCTCCGGGTATTATGAGTGTTATTATTAGCCAATATTGATTAATATAATACCTACTTTATTGTTTAGTCGTCGATAATAGTAGTTTATACAACGAGTCAATAATGACAGTTATTATTCCCGAGAGCTGAATTTACTCCCGAGCCGCGTAAGCGGCGAGGGAGTAACTCAGCTCGAGGGAATAATAGTCATTATTGCGAGTTAGTATACACTACTTTATCGACGACTAACTGAAAATTACTAAAAAAAATCAAAATAAGTAAACGAAAATGTCAGATTACTATATCAATATGACGTTTGATGGTTAGGCAGTCAGTAAAATGGCCGGACTTGTCTATCGTTACTATGACAACGTTAGGAACGTTATGTTCTTATTGGCGGAATGCAGTGAATAATGGTAACGTTATGGCCCATTATATGTTCTTATTGGCGGAATGCAGTGAATAATGGTAACGTTATGGCCCATTATTCACTGGTCGCATTTCATTATTCCCTACGGGTATTATGAGTGTTATTATTAGCCAATATTGATTAATATAATACATACTTTATTGTTTAGTCGTCGATAAAATTATTAATTCACTTCTTAAGTTCATCCATTGTCGTTGTTTTTATTCTTTATGCTGCGCTAATATGAAATATGTGTTTTGTTGAAATAATAAATTAATATCACTTTATCTAAATAATAATGTTTTTAGAAATGCATAAAACATTTACTTTATTCTGCAAATGCAAGTTTTATTTTTATTTTATTTTATACACATAGGTAGGTATGTATTTGTCATAAATAAAAATTATTATTTATAAAACATATTTTCAATTTTAGTAATATTTTCCATACAGGCACTAAATTTTTCTAACCGAAAAGTAGTTCGCCGAGAACTAGTTCGCTTGGAGATTGTGATTGTTAGTTCAATGAGAAGAATCGGTTTTTTGAATCGGTCTTTCGCGAACTACCCACCTCTAGTTTAAGTATGTACTTCTCTGTGTGTAATGGGTTTCACATGTATAGGTCAAGCTCATGCATATTACAGCCGCAATACATTTTATGTTATGAGGTTTTGTCTAATGAGTCTATGAATCCCTCAAAATTACAAAGACATTTTGAAACCATGCACATGGTTCATGCTGCAACTGGTTGCAATAATGAAAGTCCAGTAAAAGCATCATTTGAAGTAGCTCTGTTAATAGCGAAAACGAGAAAATCCCGTACAATTGCTGAAGAACTGATATTACCTGCTGCAAAGAAGATGGTATCTATAATGGTAAGTGAAAAAACTTCTACGAATCCAGTTTAATAACCTTGCAAATGACACTGTTAAGAAGCGAATTTACTATATGTCCAGAAATATTAAAGAAGAATTAATAAAGACAATTCAAGGAAGTTGATATTTTAGTCTTCACGTACACGAAGGTACAGATATAGTAAATAATTATCATCCACTATGTTACGTAAGATACGAACATGAAACGGCTATTATGGAAGATTTACTATTCCTTGTTACATACTACATCTGAAGAAGTGTTTAATAAGGTAAATGAATTCATTACATCCAATGAAATTGATTGGTTAAAAAAATAGGAATTAGTACTGACGGAACGCTCGCAATGTCCGAATAATGTACTGGACTTACATGTATTCGAAATATCAAACCGTCCGAAACCTGGTATCATTGCTGTATTCATAGAGAAGCCTTGAAAGAAACCTTGAATGAAGCTGTAAAAATTGTTAATTTTATCAAATCTACAGAGAACTGAGATAAGTTTTACACAGAACACTCCCATGCACATTCATTTAGTAAACGTTTTCATTTCCTAGTTATGTGTCAGATATTTTTTCTCGTATAAACACTCTCAATTTAAGTCTTCAATGAGAAAATATAACAATGTTTAAAATCGAGGATAAAGTTGAAGCTATTTTAAAAAATTAGAGTTGTGGAGCCACCGTTTATCAAATCAAGATTACGTTCCATTTCTAAATCTCAATTTTTTTCGAGAAAAACCTGTCTAATAAAACTTTACAAACTTTCATACAACATATGGAAGATATTCGGCGCAGCTTTCGTAATTATTTTCCTGTGCCAGATGCATACAAAAATTGGATAAGTGTTGCAAGATTTATGAATATGACACTGATAAAAACAACCACCAGGCAGAGAGAAATGGAATTTCAAGAAGTTAACGAAACTGTATATTTGTTTGCTAGAATAACTTGTAAATGTGAGGAGAACCAAGAAATTGAGGCATGATTAATAAAAGAAAATGAAAGCACGGGACCTTTGGCCCGCTTATTAAAATCAGCCCGACAAAAAACGCTAAATTTCAGCTCTATGAAATAGTGCTGTGACCAACTGCAATATATGGCTGCGAAACATGGATACTCTACAAAAGATCACAAGAAAGTATGAGGAGATGAGAGTGAAAAATATTAATAAGAAGATTAGGAGGAAGGAAAATAATGGATGGGTACGAGAAAAGAATAAACAGACAGGTCCACGATATGTATGGGAAACCAACAACTGACATGCATATAAAAGCAAGATGATGCAGTGGCTAAGTCACATTGAAAGAATGCCAGATGAGCGAATGCCGAAAAGGATGGCTTGGAAGATATATAGTTTCAAGAGAAAGAGAGGAAGACCCAGAAAACTGTGGCGCGAAGCAATTTTAGCAAAGTTAAGTGGAAAAAATATGCAAATTTGGAAACCCGCAGCCCAAAATAGGGAAAAGTGAAAACAAATTACAAAGCTGTAGGCTAAATGGTCTATATAAGTACATATACATTTCCAATAATTCTCATTTTATGAAGTGCCTTGAGAATTACTTGTATTTTGGCACATACTATTTTGATAAGAACTAAATGACCACAACATCCACATTTTTGTTTTTCGGTCGAAAAACTATATATAGTTTCTAATGGTACACATCGTCCCTTCCAGAATATATTATAGTAGGTTAAATCATAAAATATCCAAAATTAACGTCAAATGTTAATGACTGAATAATTAAGTGTTAACTGGGCTTGGTATAATCTAAACTAATTGCATATTTTGAGCCCGTGATTTTAATGGTGCTCCGCGATATACAAATAGTTTCAAATGCTTTGAAAGGACGACGCCAACTAAAGGACAAAATATTTCGGTTAACAGAACCAGAACCAGTCGAAAGTCTATTATGTTACGGCCATAATAGATCGCATGGATAACGAGATCCAATTGGCATTGATATAAGTACAGCACAACTTCCTCTAACGGGCCATGTATTTAGCGGACACCTCTATTTAACGAATACTATTAAATTCCACCAATGCATTAAATTTCTTTCATAATTAAACCGTGCACTATGTAGCATTTTATATTCTAATTTTATATGATTGCATAATTAAAAGACATTCTCTTATTTTACCTTGTATAGCTTTACATTCACTTTTTTATTCCGCAAAATCCGTATTTTCTGTACGCACAAACTTACTATACTAAATTGTAGACGTCTGATTGTTAATTATTGTAATATGAGTATATCAGAAGTATACATATACGTATACCGCATGTGTAAAATCATATTGGGGATAGGATATATGTATACTAGGCACACCGACAACAACGCCCAATCGTGGCCGTAGTCATAGTACAAGAAAACAAGGTCTGCTTTTGCGCATCTCTGGATGACGCGCATTTATCGAAAAAAATTTCACTTGACAACTCTGACAGAAGTCACTGACTGAACTCACTGACAGAAGCAACTGACAGAAAGCATTTTCCAAGACTCCCTTTAACAACTAAAACTATATCTCGAGATCGTGTCGAACAGCGTCGTTCTGTGTTTGTGAGAGGAGGGGTCAATGATAACAATGCCTCGCTACACACCAGAAGAAAAACTCCAAATTATTAAATGGTACTGTAGTGGTCATTCTGCAAAGGATTGCATAAATTTATTTCCGCAAATATTTGCAGACAGAAACGTACCCTGTGAGCAAAGCATATTATATATTTTGAATAGCTTTAAAAAATGTCTTTCTTTAAATAATTGCACAAAGTGTAATCCTAGAGAGGTAAATCCACTAAAAGCTGAGGAACGAGAAGAGTGGGATATGATGATTTGTAGCACTCTCGAAGTAGAGGATACGGCGATACGCTATCTACCAGAAGTGTTGCTGAGGAATTGGGTGTGAGTAATAAAACCGTCGCGAACATATGGAAGCGAAATAAAATGTTTCAAATACTCGAAAACGCAAGAAATATTTCTCGATGACAATTTTAGAAGAATGGAGTTTTGTGAAACCGTAATGGAAAAGACAAATGAAAATGAGAATTTCATCGCAAATATTGTATTCACAGATGAATCGTCATTTCCATTAAATGGAAAGCACAATCCTTCTGTTGTTCGATATTGGGCTCGGGAAAATCAGCACAGATATTTTGTTAAACACACTCAATATCCCCAGAAAGTGAATGTCTGGGCAGGTATTTTGAGTGACTATTTGCTTGGTCCATTTTTTATTGATGGTACGTTAAATGCAGACAAATACCTCGATATGCTACAGAATCAGATACTTCCCGCTATTGATAATACCGAAATAGATCGGGATATTATTTGGTTCCAACAGGACGGTTGTCCTGCACATAATGCGGTCAAAGTAAAGCATTTTTTAATTAATGCTTTTCCTGATCGTCTCATTAGTGGAACAGGAAACATTCGTTGGCCTCCGCGATCTCCTGATCTATCGCCAAATGATTTCTTTTTGTGGGGATACATCAAAAATAAAATGTACAGTGCACAAGCTGGCAGGCTAGAAAACTTAGATATTTTTGAAGTGAAAACTTGATCAGACCGAGCGAAATGTACTAGAATAATGTATACACAATAATAATAAATATATATTTTTTAAATGTATATAAAACGAAAAAAAAGTTGTATTTCGTATTATTAACCTCGCCTTGATGAGGTTTTCACTTCCGCCGTGTGGTCTTAAGAACACCTAAAAAATTTTTAGTATTGTTTAGAGTATATTTTTTATTTTCATTAGAATTCCGTTCATAATAAATTTATATAATAATTTACTAAGAATTAATGTTTAATTAGAATTGTGCTTTTATTTTCTTACTGTGTTGTATTGTATTTCTGTTAAAAAGGACTTTATTGAAATAGTGTCCTGTGAATTCACAACTTTATTGAACTGGTAGTACTAGAGGCCCAATGCGCGTCATCCGGAGATGCGCAAAAGCATACCTTGTTTCATTGTACCATGACTACGACCACGATTTTGCGTTGTTGCCGGTGTGCCTAGTATACATATATCCTGTCCCCAATATGATTTTACACATGCGGTATATAAGTATACTGGAGACGCGTTAAGTTCAGTTGTACGTCATCGATGACGTTTACATGTTGTCATAACTGTATTAGAGAAACTAAAAAAGTTACTTTGTTAAATTATACTTGAGGGCATTTATAGTTGAGTCGCTCTCGCAACCGACATGCGCCACTAAATTAAAATGGCGTCAAATTTGAGATGTTGCAAAATTTTAGCTGTCAAGTAATATAACCTGCAAAAGCCATTTCAGGCCTGTCATAAATAATAATCTTCATACACCTTTTGACATTTGTTATAATTGTCATCTAAACATTTTAAATTTGTCAACAATGCTTACCTCCTAAATAGTATAGCCAAATGTTATATAAAATATAGGTGTAGAAAAAATAATATTTAATAGCTTTATTTGTAATATTTAATTTGTAATTGGCTTTCATGTAATAGTATTTTACTATGGGAAGGTATATATCCTGAACTATTAATTAATTAGTTTAATTTTATTGTTTTGAAATTGTTCCAGCCGATCGAAATTTGTAGTGGTATTGAATCGTCGTCTTTAGTTCGTACTTTGGCCGTGTCGGTTACCAAAACGATTCTACTATATTTCATTAGCTTAAATAGAAGATTTATAAATTGATCGTAATATACGCATTCATGGCAAATAAACACATAATTTCGACTGTTTGCATAAATCTTTCGGCATTATATTCAATGGACGCAAATAAATAATAAATACACTTCTAAGAAGCACTGTTTTTAAACAATTTATATCAAAGCAAAAATAAACATGAAAAATTTGACAGGAAGAATATGCACAACGCACGTCTTTTTGACAGATAAATCATATAGTCTTAGAGCATTTCAAATACTAAATATATTACGTTATAGTTATTGTATCGTGAATAAGTCGTCATGGATCCAGTATGACGTGCGTTTCCACCATATAATTAATATATGTAAATGTCATCAATGACGTGCAATTGAATATAACGCGTCTCCTCTATACACATATACGAAGGTATATGAATAACAATATGACGTTCATGATAAATATCGTAACGATATAATAATAAATATAATAGCAAAACATAATCAGTTAATAAATTTTAAAGTCACTTTGATTAATCATTGTAACACTATGAAATGTTTTGTTGAAACATTAATATAACAACCAAAAACAACGCATACTACTCGTATAAATATCGACTTTCTATTCTTGATGGGATGTATAATAATAATGGAAAACGACATAACCAAACCAAACTGTGCGAAAAATGATCAGTGAATTCCACTTACTATTATTACAAATACTTGACCTGGATCTTGATTCATCTGCAACGTTAGTGGTAATATATTATCGTGCAGTTCACCAGAATGCACCAAAACAGTGGACGTCGGCATAGTACTTTCCCGTCCAATATTACACTGGACGCCATTCGTTTCAGTATCGAGAGATTTTTCGCTTGTATCTGTCATAATATTAACAGGTATTGAGTCGTGGTATTCACCACTGTGGAGCAGTTGTTCCGAAGTTTCCGTGCTGTCAGTCTGCTTATCCGAATCCGTACTCAGTCTCAAAGCTTCGGAGAACTTTCTCTCTTGATCTATGGAAGGTGTATTTTGGAAAAATATATCTTGATGTAAATAAAAAGGAGATGTTTTGTCAGCATTTTCTGGTATTTCGTTTGATACAAATTTTGTTTTCGTAGCCAATAAGTCCTCCATCTGCTTTTCTGCTCTTTTTCCATTTATAGTTCCTAAAATTGACACAAACAAAGGTTAACAAGTGGCACAAGAAGAATAAAAATAACAAATTCACTGATTACAACAAATATTTTTCGATATAGATTGGTATTACATCATCAACTCGTTATAAACAAAACGAGTTGATGATACATGACTATTTAGGTCTGAAATAATTTCTACTTTGGAGGCCCAAAGGCAGGGGTTGCCACAGTATGAATCGAACAAATCGGCAAAAGAGATCGATTAAAAGCAGATTTGACCATTGACAAAATGCCAATATTAAGTTGAAACTCTGAGCAAGTTTTTCCTGACACTGATAGAATAAAAGTATTCAGTTAATACAAAAATGCTTAACCTGAACAATTGTGTGCAGTTGTATATGAGTAAGAGTCCAGTATCTTAATTCAGTATTCGGATAAGAAATAATAGTCACTCCATCTTCTTTTTGATAATGTTAGGACAGACAACGCGCTAACATGTGCTCCAACTAACTTTGTATCCAAGGCTCAAAAAAATACACAGACGTTTATTATTCTCAGTTTAACGTGTAAAAATATTGTATGAAGAAGTTATCTTGTTTCACATACTTTTCAATCAAAAAACTAAATACTTGCCAGAAAAACTCTTGTTGTTAACATCAAAATATTTTGAATGTTCTGTGAATTTACTTTTTCTTTAGGTGAACACTTTTGTTTGTTGAGTTAAGAGTTTTCAGTTTAAAATTTTGAAATAGGTTGAATTAACATTTTTAGTTTTCTCAGTGTATGGGGGTTATACAACAAAACCAAAAAATAACAATGTTATCAACCAAGACGAATTGTTATCTGAAAATAAATTTTTCCTTGTTTAATCTGACTACTGTCGAAATATTCGGAGGCAAATTTGATTTACTTAACTGTAGACTAAAAATTAAGATGAACTTGTAGGGCACATTCAAAATTTGCTTGTTGAGCTGTGTTAGATATCTAACGTTTATATTTTCTGAAAACCATTGGTTTTGTCCCTTGCTGCAATGCGGAAAAAAATTTCTTCCATGGTAAATGCAAAAAGAAACAGCTTAAGGACAATATTGACAGATCCTCCTACAAACCACTTAAAAACTACTATGGCACATCTTATGGACAGTATTTTTGGTCTCAACCAGGGCGCAGAATTACCAGATTCCGCTTTGGAGAAATCTTAAATCAAGCCCTGAAGTAAACTGGAACCAACCAGAACGGATTGTCGGTATTTCCATACAACCCCCACAAGAATCATCTTCCGCCTATCATGTACCTAATCAACCTGGTACTACACCTACAGATAATGGAAACCCACTCGGAAAACGAAGTGCAGTACAGAAGGCCACGAGGTAGTGTGAATACCACTCCAAACAATATTTCAAAATTATATAGATTTTATTAAAAAAAATAATTTCAGTTTAAGAATCATGAAGAAGAATTTACTATGTTTTCTGATCCACTGATTTGCAATCCATACAATACCTCCAACGATGTGAAACTTGAACAGGCGAATTACATGATAATGTAACATGCATCGACTCTTATTTCAATATATGATCATAATAGTGACCTAATACTTATCTCATCTACAGGCTGGGAAATTGGTTCGAAATCTGATTCATCTCCACGAAGCGAAAAAATTTATTCACGTTTCTATAGGCGAATATATATTTACAATGGCAAAAGAAATCGCGTAACACACATTTTACCATCCTTAATCTTGCGATGGTACTCTAGATATGAATTACTTCAGCAACTCCATTTTTAAACAATTTTGACAATTCGCAAATAGCTGACTTAGAATAAATAAAGCACAATCATTTCCCTATACAGAGAATAATTTTTTGAGGATGTTCCTTGTCATGTAAATTTCTATAACAGCTCGATTTTATTTATTTTGATATATTATCAGTGTTCGCATTCAGCAGACGCAACTGTTATGGAACTGTGTACGGAACATCTGATGGATACCTATGCTACATCGAATTACGTGAAGATTACATCGACTGTTTCACGGGGCGGACGGCCATCTTTTGTAGCACATTCTATTATCGCTACACATCGGTAGTATGCTAAGTAACATGCCGGCCAAGTTTCTAGTGGCTGAAAAGATTCGATTGCGCAATTGTCGATGACAACTATTATTTTGATTATTTACTACTAGGAATGTAAATTAGGTAATGAGTCTGGCAACGTAGCGTTCGATTTGGTAACACTTGGCAAAAGAAACTTGGATGGGCGACAGGTGAACATGTACGACTTCAATACGAGTTTGAAGTCGCTACTTTTTTCTAGTGCCTTCTAAGTATTAGTGACATCAATTTCAAGCAACGGTGCGCAATCAGGTTTTGCTGGGCTTGAGTACAGGGCAATTCAAACTATTTTAAAACTTCATCGGACCTATGGAGACAGTTTTTTGTCAAGGACACTGCTTTTTCGTTGGTGTAAGGCATTTTCAAAACGAGGAGACTCGATTAAAGACGAACCACGCATGGGAAGGCCTTCATCTTCAAGAGCCGATAAAAATGTCGACAAAATCCGGCACTACTATGAGAATTGACCGAATCGTTTTCACCACTGTGTGGCTTCCCATGGAAGTTATTTTGAGGAAGACACTATTGAATTGTAATTCATTCTAATAAAAATTGAAAAATCAGTCGCATAAATTTATACACCTCGTAGATATTGAATTCGGACAATTATAATATATTGCTCTGTCTGATCATTTTCCACAAAAATTGTTTGCAAATATACTAGATTCAGCAGTCCAATGCAAGTCATTGGACATTTAGTGGCAAGTAGTGAAATTATACATTTGGAATTTTATTCAATTGTTGGAGATGTAGCGACCGCTACCAATGGATCAGAGCCTGTTTTCTGCTGAGTGCGATCAATGCAATTGTTTTCTACAGAGATCTACAATTTCAAAAAGATTGTGGACATTTCCTTGTAATTGCATTTAATTGAGTTCAAATTTTAACTATGATAATAGTCACAATAATAAATATAATATGTGTTCATATATTTTATTGAAACAAAGCATTCTAATGTATATACATAGGTCGTCCAGGGTATAAAAAACTACAGTAAGAGCACACATCAGAAACCTGAACCAGAAAATAGCCACCCTAGTAGCTTCGACAAATTCATTTCCTGCAATTTGTGGAATTTTGTCGAACAAAATTCGTTTAGACTAGTGTATAGGATTTATATATGTTTTAACATAACGGTGCAGCAAACAGTATCTTTTTTCTATAACTAGCGGATATACAAGTATTATTTTTAGACTTTACAAGACCTGTTTGCTATTTGTGTAAATGTTGGTCAATAATATATAGGTAATAGGTATGTAAATTAAATCTTATTTGTTTTCAAATAATTAATGAATTATTTCCTTAAATAAAATGTACTTAAACTTTTAATTAACTTAAAATTTGAAAAGTGCTATTAATATGTTTAGTTCAAATATTACTATGTAAGGTATTTGCTTTTTCTCTTTTATTATTAATTAATAGTTCTTTGACACTATATACGTAAGCTTTAATGTAATCGCAACTACGTACTGATGTTTACAAATATGTAGGCGTATTTAAAAATAAAAATACAAAAATTAATTTAACACTATACTGCATCGACATACAGATCTTATATATTTCAGTTACTATTCACTAACATTATACTAAACGTTGTTTTCTGGTTAATAGAATTTAAACAAATTCCAGAGCAGTTGAATATTCTTCATCTGTTTACTCATGTATTTAAATTTTAGTATTAGTATCTAATTTGTTTTTTTATGTAAATAGACAAAATAATAAGAAGCTATCATGTAATGTAATATATTTACCTTCATGTTGTAATACTAAATGCGGATCGGAAGTGATTTTCGCATCAGTTGCCTGTTCCAGATTTTCTGTATCAGAAACACCATCTTTAGTTTGAGAGTTATAGGTATCATTATCAAATTGAAGATTTTGCGATTCATCACCTTTTTCATGTTGTTGACTGGCTCCACTCTCTTCCTTTAATTCCATTTCAGCATTTTTTGTAATAACTTTGTTGTTATTAAATTCTCTATCATCAGCATTTACTTTTTTACTATCTGTAATGTCTAAATCTTCTGACTCAGATTCTTTAGCAACCGCATCTTCTTTTGCTCCACCAATAGATGTTTGAATAACATTTACACTTGATGCCTTTTCATCACTTACTAATGTGTTTACCTGACCTTCATTCTTTTCAAAATGTTGATCTTCAAGTGTTACCTCCACATTCCTATGAGCTTCCTTAATCTTATCACCTTCGAAGATTTCTTTCGTATTGGGATATTCAGTAAGGGTATCCTTATTTACTTCTTCAATGTTATTCTTAGGAGCATCAGCCTCAACCTGGTTAGCATCTGATTCAGTAGGTGTTTTTTCTTCATAACCTGGGCTAATATTGATTCCCCCTATTTTATAGTCATCTGATTTAACTTCATCTGTCTCGGGATTTTCTGAAGTAGATTCAGTATTGCTCATTGTCGTTTTATTCTTTATATGTCCATCTTTCACAGATAATTCTTCATGTAATACATCAGGTGATTGAAGATCTTTTGGCCCAGTAATCAAGTTTGATTTTTGAATGTCACTCCCAGCAAGTGTAACCATATTTTCAGTGTTATTCGCAAAGTTGACCATTTTACTAGTTTCTTGAGGCTGTGGGTGAAGATCAGTTGCCATTTGAAGATTATTATCGTAGGATACTTTATTTTCATACGTATCCTCAATACCCGGAACAACATCAATTTTCGAATTTTGATCATGCACGCTTGGATCAACAGCAGTATTCTTCTCAGTATTATTTGCGTCGCCGTTTTTCTTCTTATTTGTATAAAGACCATTTACATTTTGCACATTAATTTTCTCATCCACCTGATACTCATTAAGCACATCTTCTCCTTTAGCTTCTTTTTCATCTGAACTAGCATTTTGTAAATCAGTTTCATTGTTATCTTTATAGCTTTGTAAATCATCCAAATTAGATTCTTTATTAGCAATTGTCATTAGTCCCTTATTTGTCTCAATATCTTCTAACGATGGTTCACTGGTTGGAACATCTGATGAATCTTTCAATAGATCTATTTTAACAATTTCTGCATCCTCAACACTGTTTTGGATAGCAGTATTGGCTTTGTCATCGTTATCATAAGTATTCATATTTATGTTAACTTCTTTATGAAGTGGCTGTTCTATAACATGACCTGAATCATCTCCACTTACAATCGCTTCAATATTATTTTTTGTTTCATTTAATTTATGAGTTTCCGTGGAATTAGTATGAGGATCAGCAACGCTTTGTAAAATAGAATCATCAATTATTTTTGTTTCACTAGCAGTATGCTCGACTTTCACATCTTTAATATCTGGGCGTACACTTTGCAAATCAAACTTATTACCTGCAAATCCATCTAAATCATCAGAATTAAATTCATTACCAGCGGTTGCTAAACTATCTTTTTCTATAGCAACGTTTTCTAAAACTGGTTGACTGACTCTAACATCTTTATCAAGACTTACATGGTCAGTCGAATTATCAGCATCAGTCTCATTATCGTAACTGATTAACTTTAGTTCGTTACTAATCGTATTCGGCATATCATTAATCTTTTCTTCTGCAGTAATGCCAGGAGTTTCAATAATATTTGTATTTGCTGCAGTGTCACTTGCAATATCCTTCTTATTTAAAATATTGTTATCTATAGGTTCTGTAGATGTATCAACATCATTTTTGACATTATCTTCTTGTTTAGGAATTTGCGATATATTATTGTGTGAAGCACCGTTTATAATTCTGCTTTCTTGATCATGTTGTAAATCGATATTTAAACCTTCAGGTTCTACTTTATTTACATGTTCACTTTCCCCAGTAACGTCTTTCACACTTTCTTCATGTGTTTCATTTTCTGAATTATTTAGAACCTCTTTAAAATCAGCATTTTCGAATACAGTATTACCTTCATTTTGAAAATATTGTTTATTAACTAACACAGAACTATTACCAGTCGGTTTATTTTCGTTGTCAAGCACTTCATGTTTGTCGTCATTTTGCGTAATATCTCCTTTACTTGATGCTTCATTTGCAAGCTTAACTTCATTATCCTTTTCAGTCTTTTTATTTTCTTCTTCCATATTAACGTTGTCTTTATCATCGATATCCTGACCTAACTTAGTATCCTTTGTCTCTTGTATATCTTCTGTTGAGAATTGTGTTTCACTTAGTAGTTTTCCACCATTATCAATGTCACTTAAAGTATTGTTATTTATCTTTTCAAGCACATCTTCAATTTGACATTCAATATTTTCTATTCTCGCTTGCATTTCCTCATCTGAAACTTTATAATCAGTGGTCGTATCATTATCTATTGTATCGCCTTCTTTCATTGCTTCATTTTCTTGTTTGATAGTTAAAACATCAGATTCTGGAAGTTTAGGTATCGTATTATCTTCACCCCTTTGCACTTTGGTCTTATTGTCATCAGGTGATGGTACTTCTTGACGTATTACTTTATCTTTCAATTTTTCTTTTTCGTTTAAAGGAGACATTATTTCTAAATCATTATTAGTACGCACTTCATCACCATCAACACCAATATCGCCACTTATTTCATCCAAAAGTGTTTCATGAATTTTCTTAGCTTGAGAAGTACTGTTTAAACTTACATTTGCAGTTTCATTTAAAGACAATACTTGTTCTGCCTTGTTATTTACTAAGATATCTTCTGATACTTTCTTTATATTTGTATTCTGTTCATCATTGGCAACTCCTAAATCTTTGTTAATTTCTTCAGTATTGTCATTTTTTAAATTTGTTGGAGCAAAAGCGGGTTCTGGTGCACTATGATCAGTTTCTTTTTCTAATCCAACACTTTTATTTTCACTCACTTCACTTAGTAAACTACGTTTTACTCTGTTAGATTCTTCTTGTTTTATATGTACTTCTTCACTATTTTCACTAATAGATTTAATATCTTCTGCAGTCTCTTCAAACAGTGTATTGTTTTCAAGATTTGCCTTGGAAATTTCAGGACGTAACATTATATCTTTTATTTCATGTGAATCACCATTTTCAACTTCAATTTCTTTTATAAATATTTTATCCTCGTCTACAGCAGATTTATTATAATCTTCACCAATATTAGTCAAATTGTGAGTACTCTTACCTGAGTTTTCTACTTCTTGTGTCACAGATAATTTCGAAATGTTGTCATCGAATACTTTATCTTTGATTTCAATTTTTATAATATTCTCCATTTGTGACTCTGATGTGCTTATTGATAAATCATCGGTTTTCAAATCATCACCAGTACTGGTATTTTGATCTGCTTCACTTGAATTTTGTGAACTAACACATTTTAAAACATCGTCATTCACTACAACTTCACTATTTGAATTTTCATTTTTATTATCTTCTGAGTATCTACGTTCTTCTAGAATGTTCGATGTTTTACTCCCATCTGGACCATCCTCTACTTGATCAGTGATTTTGTCTGGTGTAGATATATCTAAAGTGACTTCTTTTAAGTGATTTATATGTTCAGAATTTTGAAAATTATTAGCAATCTCCTTGTCATCCATTTGATTAAACGTTTCTGCCAGCAACTTATTCGGCTCATTTGCTATACTTGAACTGAAACAGTCCCTAATCTCCTTGTTCAAGTTTTCGTTATTTATTATGCTTGCTTCCACTGATTTCTCCAACACTTTTGTTGCTTCTTGAACTTCGTTTGATATTTCGACTGCATCGTTCTTTTTTCCTAAAATGTCAACATCGACTACATCATGTGTTTCATTTGATGCATTCTCTAAAAACATCGTACTTTTTATATCTTCTTCCAATCGGTTAGATTTCTGAAGAGTATCTGGTTCATTCACCATTGCAGCATGAGATTCAAATTTATGATCTGTTAGATTTGTATCGCCTAAAAAATGAAGGCGATCTTCTGTGCTCAATTTTTCTACATCTAGAATTTTCCCTTCAACATCAACTCCTACTTTCTCAAGAGATCTGTCACTTACAACTTTCTCTGATATGCTTAGGTCTATTTGTTTCTCGCTGGCATCATTAGTTACGTCCTTTTCATTTTTTAATTTTTCCGTACCTTCATCACTGTAATCTCTTAGAGGTATATACTTATAAACAGGTTCATCTACTTTCGATAGAGGGACCTGGTGCTCGTGTGCGATAACTTTCTCCTTATATGGAGAAAATTTTTGCTTAACAGGTTCTATAAGTGAATTAATATATTCGTCAATTTCCTTCGAAACATGTCTCTCCCCAGCAGGTGGATTTAACAGAAGTGTGTCTGATTTAACAATAACTTTATCAGATTCATCAGTGTTCAATGTTTTACTTACATCTAAGCTTTCCTCAGAACTAACTACAGTTGGTTGTGTTGGCTGAACTAAATTTAAAAGTTGATCTTTCTCATTATTAATTGCATCTTCTGTAGTTTCATCTATTTTCACACTTTTATCCAAAGTGTTTGTTGCAATTGCTTCAAATTCTTCAGATATAGTGTCTTCATTGGCGTCTTTCTTTAGAGCTTCACTAGCAATTTCTTCAAATTTATTCGATACTATATCTTCATCACATACTTCCTTATCACTTACATTAATGTCGATATCTTCCTTCAAGGTCGACATACTAGTTACAACATTGTCATCAATAGCCACAACAGTATTTATCTTGTCGTCTTCGCTATAACTTCTAAGCGGTATATATTGATATACAGGTTCTGATGTCTTCTCTATAATAGGTCCTTCTTCGATACTTTCGCGTAATTCAAATGTTTTTTTTATAGGTTCGACCAGAGCAGTAATATAAGAAGAAATTTCTCCTTCGGATTCTTTGTTTGTTTTAGTTTCGATAGAAATGTCCTCACTATTTGGATACACCTCTGCAATTTCATTATCCGCTCGATTGTTCGGTGTATAATCTTGATTTAAAGTACCTAGTTCTTTCACACTTTCTTTAACAAATATTTCCTCGTTTACGACTTCGGATATATTTGGTTTAACTTCCATATCAACATTAGTTTCGTTATTTTCATTTTCATGCAAACCCATATTTTGTACTTGTTCAGGATATGAATTGGAATTTTCTGCATTTCCGTCTTGATTTTCTTCACTATAATCTCTCAATGGTATATACGTAATATCCGGTTTACTGATATCAACGGAAAGTGTTCGCATCTCATCTGCATCAGACTCATCTTCTTTATCATGTTTCTCTGCAGAAAATGCCCTTCGAACAGGTTCAGTTATTTGACTCAAATATCGTGTAATTTCTTTGTCAGCCAATTCTTCTTTATACTTTTTATCTTGAAGTATTTGTTGCCTTTGATTATCTAAATCTCGCCTGACACGATATCCTTTGTAATTCTTTTGAATTGTCGTTGCAGCTTCATCTTGCCATAACTGCCGTAATTCATCAGATGTCCTACTCTGTCTCTTCCCTGCAGTTAATTCCTGTGCTAAATCGGGAGAAGTTTGTCCTAAACTGTCAATTTTCTTAGCAGCTGTATCTAAAATATCATTTACTAAGATATCGCTTTGCTCTTTTGCAACATTCATTTGTTCTATCTCTTCCGATATCTGCTCTATTTCTGCCTCGCCCCAATTAACACTATTTAAATCTGCTTTATCTGCTTCATGATGTTTACTATCGTTATCATCTACGTTCCTGACAGAACTACTGATTATATCCGTTCCACTAACTAACTCTCTTCTAAGATTATCATTAAATATGACAGTATCGACAGAATCTGTAGATGTTACTGAATCCTTACTGAGAGGCCGCACTAAAAATTCTTCACTTTCTTTGACTAAATCATGGTCTTGAACGAGCCTATCCGAATTCTTACTAGCAATAACCAAGTTAGCTTTATCACCAACAAAATCTTGACTTAATGTCTTTTCTAACTGCTTAACATCATCACTAATTCCCTTAGCAATGTCCGTAATATTACCGTCACTTACAATTTCCTCGTCACTTGCAATCTTCTCCATTTCAAGTCCATTTTCCAATGTCCTCTTTAACTTTTGAACATCTTCTTTAATGGCTGTTGTTATATCTGCAATATTTGAATCAGTTGAACTGATGGAAATGGACCCTACATCCGTGTCAGCACTTTTTAAGCTTTGGTCAGCACTATCCACTGTATCAAAACTTTGAAATTCATCACCTATAACGAACGTCATTGATTTTGAAAGAGGATGGGAGTGTTGAATTGAAGGTTCGTCTATCGTGAAACTTCGAGAATACGTTTTTGACTTTCTTCTAGGTTCTTCTGTTGGTAAGGGTGTATCGTCCAATTGTTTTAAAATAGCAAATACTTCGTCGTCAGAGAGTGTTTTATTCTTCTGTAGATTTGCAGAATTCGATTTATCACTAAGCAGGTATGGCTCTTCACTACTAATTTGAACTTCAATCTTTTCAATTGCATCAGACGGTAATTTTTCTATACCAGGATCGACTGATATTGCGGAATCTCTATTATCTTCATCGTCTACTTCCATAACTGTTGGTAATTTCTCCTCGAAAGTTTTCTTCTTAGCCAGCCTACTTTCTGTTTCATCGCCACGTTTTCTAATCATGTATCCTCTAAACAATGCTTGAATCAAAGTGGCTGCTTTCATAGCATCTACTGCTATGGCAATGTTTCTTTGATGCGGCAATTCATCACATTCGGGAGGTTTTTGTAAGTCGTTTATCTAAAATTTAAAAAAAAAATTATAATAAATTAGGGACCAGAAATTTGGGTCACTTCCAACCAATCTGAATTAAAAGCGAAAAAATTGTTGTATAATATAATAATAATCGAGGCATAATATAATATAATCAATAGAATAATGGGTACCAGCATACGTCTACAAGTTTTCATTTCCGTTTGTTTTAAAATAATTACCTATGTAAAATACTTCATTTTTACCTTAAGATTACCATAGAGTACCGTAGAATATAAAATACAATAGATAGTCAGAATAATATAAAATATATTACTATTTAATTACATCATATAAATCCAAAATTGAATAAGTGAACGAAAATCGATAGTTGCTCTTAAAATTTGAAAGATTTAAACAACCTCAGATTAAGGTGATAAGGTATTAGCTATAAACTGGAATTTTTAAACTAATTTTTAAACTAATAAGTGGTTATAGCAAAATTAATTTACATCGTGTACTGTAATAATTAGGGCGCGGACACGAACGGTTGATGACCCATCGCCCATGGGCGCACTATTGAAATGTTGTATTTTTAAAGAGGTTTTAATTTTATTTATATAATTGGATAACAAGTGGCTGATGATCTACAAAATACAAAATACCTTATTATTTATTCATTTTCTCTTCTGTAAGACTTGTTCTCTTTGAATTAACGCAACTGGTTATAGGTGCGTACTGGAAATATTCTTTTATTTCAGCGTATTTAGCAATTATATTTTGTGTCATTGTCCCCATATACAATTGCCGCAATGTTATTAAATCTGGATTTCTATTAAAAACTGCGTCCAACTTTTGCCGAGGGCGACATCCGAAGTTACTTGGAATACTTTTAAAATTATTACTAGCCACATCTAATGTGGTTAATCCGTCTTTTAATTTGAGATTTCGATTTTCAAAGTATGTGATTAGTTTAGGCAAATTTCCAAAGTGTTCCTGAAGGAATAACAACTGATTTTTTTAATTTGGGATTTGTGTTAGTTCCTTGCACTCAGAAATACTTCGACCAACGTCATTTAAACATGTAACGAAATTCTCTGCATAAAAATTAGTAGCTTCCAACCATGTTCCCCATCTAGTTATTACTGGCGATGGAGGCAGTAAAACTTCTTTTAAAGCGTCTAAGTCTATCAACTTCCGGATAGGTGTGTCTGATATATTCACAGATTCTGTGCAGAGTATGTGCTACACAAGTAATATACAGAATACAAGGATATGTTTCCTTTAAAAGTCTGCTAGTTTTTAACATAATATGCGACACTGTCACTAACAAAAGTATTTTTTCCTTGTAAGCACCTGTCCTCTGAATGAAGCATTTAGTGCAAGTTCTCGTTAATGGTTTTAATAACTGTTTCCGCATCAACTGTTATATGGAATAGTTGAATGTAGTACACCAGCTAGTTACCACACAGCTTCCTAATACATCGACAGTTTCGTCGGCACTTATCCATAGGTACTGATTTGAAAGATGTCTTCTAATGCATTCTACTGTTTTCGTAAAGCACTTAGAAACATGATATTTGCGTAAGGTGGATTCATCAGGTGTATTTCGACCAGTATATTTTTGAAGAAATGTTTTGAAAGTGGGATTGTCAAGTTTCTTTAATGGGATACTAGCCGCCATTAAAGCTTTACAGAGTTCTTCGTTTAAATTGTCAGCTTTCAACGGATCCAATGTCTGTCTATGTTTTAGCGATGCTATGTGATGTTGTACGTGCACTTTTTGGGCATTTTGTAACGATATTTTACAGACCTTGCAATAAATATCGGAATCACTGACAATGGACATACAATCAATATGACCCTCAATCCAACTCGTCATTGTTTCACGATATATTTCTCGACGTTCTTCCATATCATAGTAACATAAACAATGCTCTAGATCTAAATAAATTATAACTAAAATTGTATGCGTATGTTCTTGAAACTAAACGAAATCCAGTGCACATTTACGTCTAGATAATTGGGAGAAGTCGATTCAATGAAACGGGATTAAACAGGAACTATTACATAAATTGCGAAGTACATAATTAACAGTCAAAACAATGAAAAAACGAAACTAACGTAAGTATGAATAGGTATATACATATATGTAACTTTATTTCTCTTGGGAAAGATAAGGTAAATATAATAAATGTTAGAAACCCCTCGGGCTTCTACCTACGCCGATGAAGAAAGGATCTTACTCATAAATTCCTTTTTTGATGGGCATTTTTTGCTGTCGTTTTCAATAACTTTTCAAGTAAACAACAGATGTTGCAGTTCACCATATGAAATGCTATTCAGCTGTGAATTCAGTAACTGTGTGTTGTTTACATTATTTCTTTGCTCCGTTGTAAATCCGTCGTAGTTTAAACCTGGGACGTCCGCGCCTTTGTAATAATACTGGTAACCAATCATATATAATTTAAATTTGCTATGGAATATACTCAAATATGCTCAAACGATGACATCATTATTATTTTGATATGACAGCTTCTTCTTCTTTTGCTTCTATTTATGATCATGCAAAAGTGTACTCATGGAAAATATTCATATAAATCGTGCAACATGTTACTGGCAGTTTTAAACGCTGTTATTTTTACCGCAAAATAAAATACTAACATTTATTAAAATGAGCATAAACAATGCTTAAAAATAATTTATCACAGCATAATTTCAAAATATCCACCATTAACCAATATGTAATTCGGTGTGAAAAATGTGTAAATTTAAGAATGCCTTGGAAATGATAAGCAGTTACACATTAAACAAATGCAATATAATAATTATCATATTTGACAGTTGTGTTTATATAATACAATATTTGTGACCGAAACAGTTTGTATTTTCGTATAATCATGGTGCGTTTTCACAAAACGAACGCAACGAAATATTAATAATAGTTTGCTATGGTAACAGAAAAAGATTACACTGGAAAATGTGTGATTTATTTAATGCAAAACAACTAGAGTGCCTATATAATCAGAGTGGTGACAAGATGAGACTTTTTTTGATTGGTTGACGCAAATTGTACCTATATAATGCCGTCTTGTACAAAAATATATTTTATCGCCAACCGTCAGTAAAGTGATGCGTTACCATAGCGTTTTGCGGAGGTAAAGAAACACTTTATCGTACTGTACAATAAAGTACTTTACCTGCCGCTAATATCTGTCAGCGTAGCATGACTGATGACTTTTAAAAATAAATCGTTTGTCACTGTCATAAACTGTCAAAAGTTATTATATCTTTATTTCTTAAATTAACAATTTTAACGGTTGGCGATAAAATTTTGTATGCACCACGTCAGTAAAGTACCTTTACCGAACTCGTCTGTTACTCGCCGCGCTCGCTTCACTCGCTTGGCTCGTAAACCAGACTCGTTCGGTAAAGTATCACTTTACTGACTTGTTACATAAATAACTATTACAGTTACATTCTTATCTTTATTTATCACGTTTTTTGAAATACATATACATTTAATACGCAAATTATAAGTTACTATATCAATCCATGTTTAATAAAACTGAACTATTTGTTATTTTACCATTTGACAGATGCCCACAGGCATAGGCGGATCCATGGGGTGGGCTGATATTTCAAATCAATTTATAAGTGGTTTTTTGTTGTTGTTTTATTTCCAAGCTGTTTATTGTGTCCAAACAAGGAGCCGAGCTATTTATTGTATTGTAAGTTTTTAGTTCTCAGTTTGAGTTATAGTGCGCCTATGTTTTTAGGTCAGCGATAGCGCGTGACATTATCTGATTTTCAAGTCAAAATCAGTTTAAAAGAACTTATTAATGTTGTTTTGCTTTAAAGTAGTTTATTGTCTCCAAAGAAGGAACCGAATTACCTTTTCTACTGTAAGTTTTTAGCTCTCAGTTGCGTCATAATGCGCTAATATTTATTTTGTTTTTAGGTTAAGATCTAAGTAAACATGAATAATAAACGAAATAAATAAACACAGTTAAGTCTCATAAACTTTTTAAAGAAGACAAAGGTTGATTATTCCGATTCCGCTAATGTTAGTTCCAGCGTAGAAACTGCAACTCATGATATTCTTATAGAACACCATACCCTTTCCAAGTACAGCCCTTTCCGGAGAGTTACATTTATGGAAGGCACTCTGGATGAAACAATCGCATAAGGTTGATAACCCAATGGAGGCCTTCAAATTGGCTTCAATTTTTCCTAATATATACTGCATTTTGAAAATTCTTTGTGTATTGCCAGTGACAAAGCCACTGCGGAAAGATCTATCAGTACTTTGAAAAGAATTAAGTCGTTCTTGAGATCGACTATGGGTCATGAGTGATTGAATGGGCTAAGTATGATGAATATAAACAAAGAGATGGAAGTAAATGCTGATGAGGTTCTAGATTTATTTGCGAAGAAGCACGCTCGAAAATTACAATTACATTTTATGTAAAACAGGAATGTCACCTGTTCAGTACCTATCCGAGCCGATGAAACCTCCAAGAAGTGGGTTCCGGAAAGAATATTATTATTTTAGTAAAATGTGTTTCCATGAAAAAGAATAAAAACTTTCCACTTTGATTTTGTTTTATATTTACTTACTTTTTTTCTTTTCCTTTACAGTAAAATCAAAATCTAAAATTGAATCAATTATTTTAGAACTACTGTCTGCTGTTAAGTTACAAATCAGCAATTTAAATGCCCTTATTAACAATCTAATTCTAAGCAACAAATGAAAATAACATTTGATATAAAGTCAAATAATTAACTACACGACTTTGTGCCCCCCTCTGTCAATTTTTTCTGTATCAGCGCCTGCCCACAGGGTACCTACATAATGGCCGAATTGGTTTCTATTGATTTCCTATCTCTTGTCAAAATTCTCATTATAAAGGCACTCTACAAACAACTCAATCTTGGGCCCATCTGCTTTTCAAAAATTTATTTAAAATTCAGTAATACATAACGATTTAAATAAACCTTAATAAATTAAACCTGTGAGTAAAACGTTACTTCCTGTCCGAATTGTTATACACTTAATAAATCTGTATAAGATACTTAATTTAAGAAATATTTGAAAAAAACTGCTATTTGATAAACGTAAAGTGTTACTTCCTTTAAATACTTATATATTTTCAATATATCGGTTTAGAAAACATGACTTGAGTGATATTAGCAAAAAAACTGTGTTTTGATAAAAGTAAAGGGTTCGGCTGTAATTTCGAAAAACTTTTATAATAAAAGGAGTTTGAAATTCTTTGTTGTGTATTTTTGTATTTCATAGAAATTTGTCTAAACCTGGAAGTTGACGAGATATTGTTAACATTTAATTTTTTCACTAAAGTAAATTGTTACTTTCTGTCTACCTATTTCACTGAAAATCTAATCAGATATCAAAAGGGAAATTATACTCATAAATATATAGTTTGGTACTGATATCTCTAGCCGTTTGGCCGTTAATGTGGTATTCAAAATGTGGACATTTGCAAACAAACTCGAGGTCGATAATCTTCATCACAGTACTTCCGTATATCGTACTACGTAAAAGAAAGTAAAATTGGACGTTTTGCTTTCAGTTTCAAGAGACCTCCATACTTCATCTTCATGTTGACAACTAGTACTGGATGATGAAATTAGTCATGGCACTGTACTATATATTTTACGTAAAAGTTTCGACATTGTAATACAATTTTTAAAACCACATAGATCGAGATAAAAAGCACGGCCGACTGGTCAGCTTGATCTCCGATTTTGAATCCGTTCGGTTTTACTATGTTAGACGTGGCATATGGAATTATTGTGATGATGAAAATGTTTGACTTTGAAATTCTTCCAGATGCCCACGTTTTGAAGACAACTAACACCGAAATCTCTCGTCCTCTCCTCCTCTTTCTCCCTACCCCCCCCTGAATATCCTCTCTCTCGCTCGCTCTCTATCTCTAACATGGTTAAAGCTCTCAGCAACAAACTTAACGACTATAATCTTCCTCTTAATATATCTCTAGCCGTCTGGCCGTTGTCGTGGTCACAGGCAGGCACAGAAATTTTTCAAAAACCATTTTTCCATGGTCAGAGGACTTCAAAATGTGGACGTTTGCAAACAAACTCGAGGTCGATAATGTTCGTCGTCACAGTACTTCCATACGTATAACGTACTACGTAAAAGAAAGTAAAACTGGACGTTTTGCTTTCAGTTTCAAGAGACCTCCATACTTCATCTTCATGTTGACAACTAGTACTGGATGATGAAATCAGTTATGGCACTGCACTAAATATTTTACATAAAAGTTTACACATGATAATACAATTTTTAAAAACACATAGATGGAGATAAAAATCACGACCGACTGGTCAGCTTGATCTCCGATTTTGAATCCGTTCGGTTTTACTATTTTAGATATGGAATTATTGTGATGATGAAAATGTTTGACTTTGAAATTCTTCCAGATGCCCACGTTTTGAAGTCAACTGACACCGAAATCTCTCGCCCTGTCCTCCTCTTTCTCCCCATCTCCCCTCTCCCCTTAACATCCTCGCTCTCTCTCTCTATCTCTAACATGGTTAAAGCTCTCAGTACAAAACTAAACGACTATAATCTTCCTCTTAAGATCTGATAAGATATTCAGTGAAAACGATAAACCGAAAATAGCAGTTTACTTCAGTAAAGAAAACAAATTTTACCAATATGACTACTCCGTTTGACAAATATTCCAAAGTCTACCGGAAGTAGGTCTTTTATCTTATCGAAAAATAGCTTTTTTGGCAAATATATCACAAATCATACTTTCGAGACAAATATATTAAGGATATGAAAATATTTATTGCCTGATTTTGAATAAGTTTTGTAAAAGAAATTTACTCTTACTTACTCTTATCGAATAGCAATTTTGTTGTAAATATGTATTAAATTATGCACTATATAGAGATATATTAACAGTATAAGAGTTCTTAGAGCTGGATTTTGTATAAATTTAGTATAAAAAAAAAAATTTAATGTCGCACCGGAAGAAACGCTTTTTCTCACATATGTATTTTAATAAGAAAATCCCGAATTTAAAACTTGAGTTGGAACAACTTTTGTAATACGGAACACATACGTATAAGAAAATCTGTGATGTTCACACGTAATTTTTTTTTTGTGGGCACAACATAGAAGATGTTTACAATAACAGGCAACAAAATGTTAACGAATTAAAAATTCATTTTCGAGAACAAATACCAGCAATACCGGTTGAAGGAATTGGAAACGTACAGCACAGTTTTTCACATCGAATTGCAGATTGTCAGGCAGTTAACGGCAGACATTTTGTAAATATACTGTGAGAAATTCATGTTAAACATTGTTTGTGTAATTATTTGAGTATTTATTTCATTATGTCATAAAAGTAACAGCCTTTAAAACTACCATGAAGTGTAAACTAAAATGTTGAATGTGAATTATCTGAAAATTTTGCTTATATAAACTTATGATACTTTTATACGGTTGTAAAGAAAAACAAAAACATTAGTTGTCATTTAAAGAATAATGACGTCATCATCTGAGCTTATGACATCACAGAAGGAAAATGAATAACATTGTCATATCAAAAAGGTTTTTCTCAAAACTTTTGCTTCTAAAAGCAGAAAGGCTGCTGCTTATAAACCTCCGGATTAAATTTTGAGAGTGGGGATGAGAACCTATGGAATAATGTTATTGGCTTGCCACTTTTCATTCATACATATTAATTCATTTGACAGAAATCAGAGGACGACACTTTACAACATAGAAATATTACGGAGCATTTACAGATTTCTTTAGGTTGTATAACTACAATATTAATAAACAAGTGTTTAGGTAACAATCTACAGCTGCGAAATCTGCTTAAAAAATATGAAGCAATTGAAATTGTATTCTAATTCTATTCGATCTCAGAATTATGATTCTGTTTTTCTATTTCTATGCTTTTAAAAAAGGACACTAGAAAAAGGCTGTGGATTGCTACCTAAACATTGAAAATCCTGTAAAAATCAAAAACTAACAATTACACCACAATTAGTAGGATTTTGTACACAATTATATTCAAATAAACAACATTTGTTTTTTATATTATTTTGTTACAAAAAAAAGCTGTTGTGTTCCAATCTAGCTAGTATTCATTCAGGCATACTCAGGTATGCTGTCCGAAATTCGATGCAAGAAAACTGACGATCCGTTTATAAAAAATACTGCAATTTTTATTGCAAACCCGTTATTACCTTATATATGAACAAACAGTTTCTTTTACTATTTGAAGAATTTAAACCATTTAATTTAGAAAGGTAGTATTACATAAAATAAAATAAAAGTCACAGCAAACTTATGGAATATGAAAGTACATAACACCTATACAATAACTGCTTTAGACATCGATGATTTCATACCTATATATAGAACAATTTTTCAGCTTTAAATTCGGCGAGTTGTTTTGAAAACATCTAAATGAAACTTATTAATCTAGCAGCTTACCTCAATAGATTTCATAGTTGTCTCACTTGTCATATAATTTGAAACATCTGCTAATGTTTCAATATTGCTAGGTTTGGGCCCTACATCATCTCCAAAGGGTTCTTTGGTATTAAACTTGGTCGATTCTAACTCTTTGTGATGTTTGGAAGCGCCTTTTTCTTCTTCTTCTTGATATTCAGTTGATTTTGGCTTCTCTTGTTCAGAGACGGGTTCTGCAACGGTTTCTGTTGTTTCACCCTCAATTTGATAAGTGGAATCGTCGTATCGACTTGATTCATAATGAATATGCTCTAGGCCAAGGAAATTAGAAGTTATTTCCTTATAATTTATATTTTCGTGGACGTCAGCTTCAGGTTGCTCAAATCTTCTTTCGTTTTCTACATCATTCGTAGCTTTCGTCAGAGATTGATTAGATTTTTTATATCTTCTTCTAGCTAAAAAGCCTTTAACTAATGCTTGAATTACAACAGCTGCTCTTGTAGCATCTATCGTGCTCTTAATCTGACTTTTCGCAGACGAAGAATTGTCACTTTTACTAGGTTGATCTTGAATATTAATAATTTCTTCAGCAATTTCACCACTAAAGTGGTTATTATTTTTATTTCTATTTACGGCTTCCCTCGTTAAATGACCTCTAGTTAATGCCTGTATTTTGCTAGCTGCAATATTTATATCCATTCTATTGTCCATTGGTTCAAGGCCTTCACGAAGAGCCGATGAAGTGTCTGGGATAACTTTAGTATCAAGTATTTCCAGATCTTCAATATCTTCGGTAAATTTTGCATAATTGTCCCTTTCAACACCAAGAATGATCACTTCATTTGCTTCTTCTGCATGTTTGGGAGATATAGACTTATTTTTATTCATCGATTTTCGACTAATATAGCCTCTCGTTAATGCTTGAATTTTAGAAACTGCCGCAATTTCTTCTTTGGTATAGTGTTCTACATCCGCTAAATTAAGTCCATCATTACTAGGTTCACTTTTTTCATGTAGTTTCTCAACTTCATTATATTTACTATTTACCAAAACATCTTGCTCTTCTGATTTTATTTCAGGATCGTCAACTATTTTCGCATTATTTCTTAAAACTTCAGCCTGATTTCTGTTCAATAACTTTCTAACTAGGTGTCCTCTCATCAGACTTTGTATTTTTGTCGCGGCTTTAATTTTATCCAGAGTGGTTGATTGAGGATCAGTACCTTCAATACCAATAGATGTATCTGTAACTACTTTATTACTAATGTCTTCAGCATTGTCAACATTTTCAGCGGATTTAACTGTATTTTGATTACTAGCCTTCCTAATTAAATATCCTCTTACTAAAGATTGTATTTTAATTACGGCTTTAGTGGTATCAAAAATATTGTCTTTAAGAATATTTTGATTATTGTTACCTACCGCAAGATTTTCTATAGTAGTAGTATCATCTTCAGCTAATTGTATTGAGCCAATGTGATTATCATTTTTGATAATGATTTCGGTAACTATAGAGTTTTGTTCTTCTTCAATGTCTTTCTTTGTAGTTTCGAATGTGGGTTTACTTGTATCATCTCTCAATACCAAATCTTTCTCATTTATTGTTAGTATATGTTGAAATTTTTCATTTTCATTTTTGAGGTTAGTTTCGTTTTCCTCGAGCATAGTAATATCTTGAGCGTGGTCTTTTATGGCCCCCTGTATATCATCAATTAAAATTGAATTCTGCTCATTCGCTGACAATTCATTATCTGAATAATCATCATTTCTTATATTAATTTCGCTACTTTCGCCTATTATAGTTTCTTTCATAGCATCTACATTCAAATCATTTTTTTCATGGCTTTTATCACTAGTAACGTCTGCAGCTATTATGTCACTTATAATCAAACCAATTTTTGTATCACTAATTTTGTCAGTTTCTTCAGTAGTAACATCTGAGTTCTCTGACTGATTTTCTTGGAGATCTTTATTATCATCAGATACTGAAATTTCATCCATGGATGATTTTTCTGGCTTTTCAGTTAGAGAAGTCTCACTTTCTTCATGATCTCCTATGCCAACACCGCTTATTTCCTGTTTAATATTTTTAGATATGGATGGGTGTAATTCCTCCTTTTGTGTTCCTCCGTCCAAAATAGGATTTTCGTCGACATTGTAATTTTGTTTTTCCATTTGTGTTACAACACTGTCAGATATATCTGACATATTTGAAGACAATACTTTCGTATCTTCCATGTTTTCGCCTTGCGATGCACTTTCTTTAGATGCGCTCTTTGCATCAATGTTAACTTTTTCTAATTTGTCTTCACTTTTTGAGCTAGATTTCCTTCTTCTACCTTCTTCAGTTTTTCTAGTTTGTTCTGTTTTCCGTTTGGATTTATCTACTATAATTTTGGAGACGTCACCTTCTCTATTTATGCTTGTACTTCTAGACCGTAAGTTATCTTTCAGGCGTTTTTCTTCGTTTGCTGTTTGATTCATACTGCGCCGTCTCTGATCTATAGATATTTTTGAATTATCAGATTTTCTATGAACTTGGACCATCTTTCTACTTTCTAATTCCAAAGGTTGCTTGTTCATTTCTATTTGCTTTTTTTCATCTATAGATTTCTTCTTAACTGCTCTACGTTTATCCATTAACATTTTCGTCTTTTCTTGTCTAGAATTTTTATTATTATTATGCATTGTTCTTGGAGATATATTGCTCTCAACTTTTGCTGGAACATTTTTGCGCGTCAAAAAGGCTTTTGGTGCAGGAGATTTACTCCTCGGCATTTTAGTCATAGTTCCGAAAGTAGCAGATTTTACTTTCACTGGATTATTTGTATTAGTCTTTGTGTCTTCACTACTTTTAGACATTTGCGAATTGGATTTCCTGATCTTTCTTAGCGAACCTAAAAATAAACCTTAGCTTTGTAACTATAATAGATGTATTGATTAAATATTGTACCTCTCGCGTTGCCCTGATCCCTTATTTCCAAAAGTTGAGCAAAATGTTGTGATGCAAAGGCATAAATATCAGCTGGCTTGCGACGTAAAACTTCTTTCGTCAAACTCTCCATGAGTTCTTCCAAGCCCATAGGAACGCTTAAACGTTTCACTACCATATCAGTTTCACCTTCCATTGTATCTACTTGCATTTTCTGCTATATAAAATCTAGTTTTAGAAAACGGTTTGGTGTTGGCATAATAATAATAATTATTCTTTATTTACCACAAAAACTACAAAGCTAACACGATTCGTCCAAATCAACATAAATAAGTTATTAACATAGGTGTCATAAAATAAGAAAAAATAACAGTAACATTCAACGATTGCATTAGGACTGAAGGTTGTTAAAAATTGCATGTTTATTATGATATTAAAAATTTTAATAGGTACTGCTTTAAAAAGCTTTTATATTCATGCATTGGTAATTGCTTAAATATTGGTGAAATGCAATTATAGATTTTAATACGCTCACACATAAAACTATTGGACGTTAGGGTGACTTAATGACTTGTCATTGAATCATTGGGTTTCTAATATCATAATCACAAACAGAATTATTGTCAGAAATAAATATGTTTCTCTTTCTGTTGATATAGGTAGATACTTCATTTATACTATTATATAACTATTGTTAATAACTGAAGTTTATGTAATAATTGTCTACACTAAACGGTTTTCATATTTCAGATGTCTTACTTTATCTTATTTCAGAATTAACTGTTCTAGCCTTGAATCACCAATGAACAAATTTTAGTGGTGAGTGGTGAATTTACCAGACTTGGCCTAAAAGTGATATATTTTCTTTTGGATTTATATAGGCTGTAGTTTGTTTGATGGAGAACCATATGTCAGCGTCGTTCAGAACTGGATATGTTGCTCCTAAAATTATTCACTAGTATTATTGTATTAGTATCATCTGTATAAGCCTGCCACCAGACTATATGTAAACAAAATACGTACGAAGTAATTGAATACTCATAAAATCGAATTGTTGTAACAGTACACATCGTGATGTACAAAGTCGAAAGCTTTGCTTAAATCGTATAGAAAACAGGTACTTCTCAATTTTGTAAACAAAATAAAACTTGATTGCATGTCTTTATAACTCCTGTAGTAGTTGATTTGCGATATATAAATCTATGTTGATTCCTCAGATGATTTTATGTTTGAACCAAAATTTGGAACTTGTTTTTTTAAATTTATCTAGCTTAGTTTTATGAGCATGTAGTTTTTAACAACAGAAAACTTGGTTTTAATTGGTTCATACGAGGGGAACTATTTATATTTCGGGAATTGGCAACACTAATGTCAATAGTTTGTTTACAGTGAGTTCAGAAAATCAATTTGACAAAATAATGGAAATTTCAAGAGAAGGTTTTCGTTGGATTATTTTTCACAACTTTCGACGTGGATTATCTCAACAAGAATGTGTCGATGAACTCAGTTCTTTGTATGGCGATAAAGCACCATCAAAAACTACAGTATATCGCTGGTATAGTGAATTCAATCGTGGTCGTAGTTCCGTCACCGACGAATTCCGTGAAGGTCGTCCAAAATCGGTTGTTGTGCCACAAAACATCGATGCAGTGCGTGAACTGATAATGCAAGATCGTCATGTGACATATTGTGAGATAGAGGCATTCTTGCACATTAGTTCCCCTTCAATACATTCGATTTTGCATGAACACTTAGTTGTAAAAAAAATTTGTTCTCGTTGGATACCCCATAATTTATTAATCGCTCAACTAACCCCCGAAGACAAATCATTCTACATAATGACAATGCTAGCTCTCACACATCTCGTCAAACAAGTGAATTTTTGAGCAGTCAAAACATCGAATTGATGACTCATCCTCCGTACAGTCCTGACTTGGCACCCAGTGACTTCTTCTTGTTCCCGAATATCAAAGGTAAACTGCGTGGTCAACGATTGACGAGCGCCGAAGAAGCAGTTGAAGCGTTCAAAAACCATGTTTTAAAGGTGTCTCAAGAGGAATGGAAAAACTGCTATGACAAATGGTTTGAACGAATGCAAAAGTGTATTGATCATCAAGGGGAATATTTCTAAAAACAATAAAGCCATTTTCATTTAAAAATGTGTTTTTCTGATTGAAACAATATTGAGTAATATTTCCTTAGTTACGACATGTCATAACACACTAATATTTCCCAAGGGAAATATGAAACTTCATATTGTCCCAAGGGAAATATGAAACGTCATATGGTCCCAAAGAAATATGAAGCGTCATGTTTCACCGTAAATGTTTCATTTTTTAATTAAAACAACACAAATAAAAAGAAATGTTTTATTTTTTAATTAAAGCAACAAAATTAACAATTAAAATAAATATCAGATTCTCATGTGCACTGGCGATCAATGTATTACGGTCCGGCGAATTGCATCTCCACACAATACATAACGATCTCCCATTTTATGAACTAAAAAAGTTTTTGCATTTGTAACGCTACTTTTCAGAACCAAAATAAAAATTGCAATTTTCAAAATTTCCCTTGAAGTGATTGCAACCAGATACAAACGATGAAGATTCAGCTGCAGATGAAGATTCAGCATTCAGTTCAGTTACAGTCTTGGACAATTTTCCAGAAACCAAAGATTGTGATGACTGTGCTACATGCGATGATGCTATCATCGACACACCAGAAATCATAACAGATGCTGCAGATGACTCCACTTCCGCACCAGCTATCATCATCGCTACCTTATTTTTCTGCAGCATACTGTCTGCCAGATAGCCTTCCACAACAGACGAGCTCTTCCAACCACCATGCCTCTTTAGCGTAGTCATTGAGGCTCCCGCATCGGCCACTAAAGTCGCGGATTTTCGTCTTCCACAATGGCCTGTATACGCTTTCGGATTATCTAAACCCAACCATTCAGCAACCTTACTCGGAATCTTTCCGAAGCTATTTTTGCCGACAGGCTGAAGAGTACACTTCTTATTTCGATAAGCCACGAAGAACCTAAGAACGCCTTGCGGACGCAACGTTGAATATTCTCTCACCAAACGAGTATCACCCAGATCTTCTTCATCAATAATTGTAAATTTCCTATTTACATCATTCTTCGTCTTTGAAACGTTGATCACGATCACTGACCCACGATATTCGATATCGGAAGAGAGCATATTCACCAATTCGTTCGTTCTGCAGGCGCCAAAGATTTCCATAATTAGAGCGACCTTCAAAATTACGGATGTACCAAGTTATTCAACAGCGGAAAATCATAATAAAATTTTTACCTTATACATCAAAAAAATGTCATTAGGAGCTTCCCGCAAGAATTTTTTGAGCTGTTCTCGGGACAACACCTCTGATTTTTTAGGAACGTATCCTTTATTTTTATTCTTCACGAATGCTTCCACTTCATCGAACATTTTAACATCAGTTTTTTTCTTTTAGATGTAACATTGACCTTAACATCGATAGTTTTGACCACAGCGTGTTTGGTGAATATTTCTGCGACTACGGAAATAATAAATTAGTCATACGTCAAAAATAAGAAAAATTATAGCAACATACCAAATCTTCAAAAAACGCTAGCAAAATATTTTCGTCGACACCGTTCACCATATTTTTTCTCCTCCACTCTTGGAAGTCTTCATAAACTTTATTGTAAGAATCTTTGGATTTTGTCGGAATCAAACATTCACGGGCTTTCGCCGCTTGCGCTAACACGTAGTTTCACATTTCACTAATTTTATTTATGACAGGACGCGAAAATCAACCCAATCAACTATGATATTTACAAACACGGCTAAGAACGTTGCTAGGGACAAAAATTTACAGTCCAATATTTTTCCATTTTGTCAATATTGTTTCAATCAGAAAAAAACTATTGATTACACCACGGGAAATATGAATACATTTCCCACGAAGCCTATACATCCCTCGGGCTTCGCCCTCGGGATGTAACTAGCCAACCTCGGGAAATATTCTATTCATATTTCCCTAGTTGTAATAATAGCTATTATTATTTGCCATTCCCGAAATATAAATAGTAGCCCTCGTATCATATAAAATATGCGCTCTGTTTAACTCGCATATAAACTTTTAAATATATCTAGAAGCGAATTGTATTATTTCAAAATGCATATTACGTCATCGCAATTTATTGTGGAGATATGTTTCATCATATTATATCTTCATCAAATAGGTTAAAAATTCAATGTCCCATCTACCTAATGAGCTATATTATATTAAAACATTTCTAGCATAACAACATTTTTCTTCATAATTGGTTGTCTCAATACAGGAAATACCTAATTTTATATTAAGTAAAACTAGAAAATTTAGTAAGTATTTAGTTTCAATAATCTGTAAAAAAAGTGAAAAAGAATTAAATTAAACCGGACCATTTTCCTCAAAATATATACAAACTAAAATATTTATTTTCATCCTAGTATCTAATATTAAATCAACTTTCTTCAAACATTGAATTAATTTATTATGGACAACAATCATAAAAATGTTAACAATCCCAATAAATTTCGGCGAGGTCTGCGCAGCAATAGCAAATTTGCAAAACAAAATTTCACCATTCATTTCTCAAAATTTATATACAATCTATCCAATCCATCCAATCGAAAAACATACTTAACAATTGGGTTCAACATGCTAAATCACTTCTTTTTTTGGAAGAAAAATAAAGACATTTTACACGACTATTTTAAAATATAATAATGTGGATAGATATCTATTTTTAATTAAGAAACATAACTTTACATCTTGCTAATGGACTTATTATAGATTCTGATCATAAACTTTAAGTCTTCTTTTCAGAACGTGAAATTAATAAACTATTTCAGGTATACTTAATAAAATTGTAAATAATTTTCTTGGGCAGATCTCCAAAATTTAAGTCTATGTATTTTTAAATATTATTATTTAAACTATTCATAAAGGTAACAATAAATGAACAGAAAACAGAATATAATATTGTGACATATTAAAAGCCTCTAAGGTTTAATTTTAAAAGAAGCTCAACTTTCTTCAAACATTGAATTAATTTATTATGGAGAACAATCATAAAAATGTTAACAATCCCAATAAATTTCGGCGAGGTCTGCGCAGCAATAGCAAATTGCAAAACAAAATTTCAACATTTATGTATCAAAATTTATATACAATCTATCCAATCCATCCAATCGAAAAACATACCTAATAATTGCGGGTTTAACGTTCATGCTAAATCACTTCTTTTTTAGGAAGAAAAATAAAGACATTTTACACGACTATTTTAAAATATAATAATGTGGATAGATAACTATTTTTAATTAAGAAACATAACTTTACATCTTGCTAATGGACCATTATAGATTCTTTCAGAAAGTGAAATTAATAAACAATTTCAGGTAAACTTAATAAAATTGTAAATGATTTTCTTGCGCAGATCTCCAAATTTTAAGTGAGTGTATTTTTAAATGTTATTATTTAAACTATTCATAAAGGTAACAATAAATGAACAGAAAACGGAATATAATATTGTGACATATTAAAAGCTTCTAAGGTCTAATTTTCAAAAAGAAGCTGTATTTTACGCGTGTATATACAAATATATACATAACATTCCAAATTATTAAAATTAAACGGATATACGGATAAAAACTTACTTGTGTCGGTCTAAGAAGCACCTAGTATTACTGTAGTTTGCGAACGCTTGCACCTTACCTTATTTCCAATTTACGATCAATTTTCTTGCGTGTTCTAGGTTGTATGGTACGCAATAAATTTCTGTATAAGAATACAAACAATTCATTCTCAAAATCGATAGCCCACAAATAACCCAATAATTAAAAAACAAACTAGTTGACAAAAATAAACCTATTAATATTTATATTCTAAAGTCATACATATAATTTGAGGTATTTATATCTTCTGTATTATACAACTTGTGACACAACAAAAACCAAAAATGTGTGAAATAAAACAACACATATTAATATATCCCCGAATGTTATTTACCTCGTAATAAGAACCTTCTATAACTTTTAAAACAATATCGAAGAACTACTTCACGCCCTGATTTGAATATCTAGTACAACTTGATAATATACAAGGGGTGTTTTAATATAAATAAAACCCAGCAAAAAACAAATTGTAAGTATATATTATGTATCAAGTTTTATAAACCTCATTTTTGGCACGAGTTTTATTCATCACTATCGAAGCAACTGTTTAGTAAAACGAGTGAGTAACGAGTTTATAAAAGAAATTTCATGCTTGACTTTTAATCAGAATAATACAAAATGACTTGTCTGTTGGGTTATTTTGATAGATTGAAGACAAGTGTCAACGAACTTGTTTAAGCTTCAATTGATTTTTGCAATTAAAGAACCTAGCGTTAACCTCTGCACCGTGCAAGTCATAGCTTGTCGAGGTGTTACAAGATCGCTTAGCATCGTGGAAACATATACGATAAATGGTATTTTAATAATGGAATAAGGAAAATGTATTTAAACTGGAAATAAATCTAACGTCTAAAAATACAAATTAATTAATTAGATATTTAGAGGAAAAGTGTTTGTGCCTTCTTTTACTTAAAATGCCTTATTTATTTGCTCATAATTATTTTCAAATTCAATAGATATTAGAACGTAAGTATTATTTTTCATATTGTATCACTATCTATAAACAACTCGAAGAGGACGGCATTATATGAATTTTCCTTTGGCGTTACACGACTTATTTCCACTTTTTTTTACAACACCATATCTATTTGGTAATATGTTAATTCACGAAACGGTCTGCAGTCATCACGTTGGGTTCACATTCACATGATCACGCCAAAGTCGTATGCACATAGGCAAATAAAATCATTCAAGGATCAATGTCTGTCAAAAAGTTATCGCCGTAGTATTTGACATAAGAAATTGTGCATATTTAAATGTTTTCTATCTAAAAGTAGGTAGGTACTACAATTGTATTGTCTCTATAAAATGGCACGTAGTAATCATCAGACACCTACGCTGTGTGATACTATTACAGTTTACCTAATCGCCTAATGTAAACGATCTTTGCCGCCCACCGTTTTTATGCGTAGGATGCATTGATCACTTTGTGATCACGCACTTTTATTACTGAATCTCGTCGGCGATTCTAGTACCTATAGTCTCAGAAGATTTACTTAAATTTTGTGATTTCCTCTCACCATTGGGGATTCGGACTCGATACATTAAGAGGGGCGTTTACCTATCGAAAATTAAGGCATCGCCGTTTCGCGTTTTTTAAACTCATTTTGTAATTTTAGAATCTGAAATTTGGGTTAGTGATGCAAAAGGCATCAATTTATAATGGCAAGGTCCGTTTTTGTACTAATTTATTTTCTTAAAAAAGTTATGTGTCTTAGAAATAACCCCAAAAATGCATGAATTTTATGAATGTCTACTAACTAAGGCTGATACAAAAAAAGAAAAAAACGACCTCCCCGCGCCAGCTGCACATTTGATGCACGACATAAAAGAAGAAAAAACTTTCTGTAATTATTTTTGAAGATAAAAAACATTAAACAGTAAACATCGTCACACACATTTTACACGTCGTTTTTCCAAGCTTTTGCGTCGTCTATCCCCACATTACGGTATCTCTGCTAGTCCTAGCGAAGACGAAAATCTATCGGAATCGGTCGGCTATTCCAAGTCAGAGTGACAGTTTGTAATTAAAAAGAAATGTCATATAATATTCGAGTGTAATGTCACGAAATGCGAATGGGTGTCATGGAGACAAGGTTTGTCAATAAAACTAAAATTGACATGACTGACAGTATAGAGAAATTGTAGAAATAAATGTATGTGTCTATTTAATGAATTGGATATAAATATACGTAAATAACATTAATTAGTGATATTAAATAGTTACTCCTATAATTGCGTGTTCTGTTTTTTTAAATTAACGAACGAATCACGCTACAATAATATAAGTTATGGGCAAGCGAAAATTGGCTTATCATAAAAAATCAACCATCCAAAGAAGTAAGCATGCAAATCGTATGAAAAATCAAAATACGAGGTAAGTAATTTTTGGTCTACAATTTTATTTACATTATTTTGATATTTGTTAATTCGATTTAATTTAACTAAGTACATAATACCAATATGCGAGTAGATTTCAGAATTTAAATATTTGACGATTCATTTTATGTGTATATTAAAATTTTCAACCCACGGTAGCTTTGGATTGCCTTTCTTACAGTCCGCTTTTAATACATACGCTTTTGCTCTTAGGTCTGATGCAACTTCCATTGATTTGTCATCCCCTGAAGGGGTTAATGTTGGAAACTCTGAACACATCTATTTAGGCAACTCACAAGGTAATGGGAAGTACGTATTACAATCGAAACTGTAGACTTTGGGCATTATTTACAAATTTACAAATTATTACAGTTACAAGCTTCCAACTTAAAATGAACCCGAGGAAGGTAATTTTCTTGTAAAAAAAGAAACCAGGAACGATAATTCAGCAGTTAAAAAGTTTTGGCGGCCATGAATCGTCATATGGATGCAATTCAACTCACATGACTTTTTTAAAAGAATTGAGAAATGGATTAAATTGTAAATTTGTATTTAAATGTAGCATATGTGGTGCAATTGAAAAACTTTTTTCTAACATTGAACGTAATAGCTCAAAAGATATGGGCATAAATGAAGCTGTGGTAAGAAATTTGAAAATTTGTAATCACCTGGAAGTCGTTATGATTACGGTGTTTATGTGTTATTGTAGTATTTGCTCTTTATATGTTTTAATGTACATAGAAATTAGACTCAAAATAATGTTAGGTGTCCCCCGGGAAAACTATAAACTAATGATTTTGTTATGGTAATCTAAGCTGTTTATGTCTATATTAGTGTAAACGTCAACATTTTCAAGGAGATGCTTAAAATATTTTGAGTATGGCTAAATAGCTACCGCAAACGCTTGTCTTCAAAATGTGCATTGTAGGTTTTTGGAAACTTGTGCACGGGACAAAGTTTTACTCAAATGGAAGGGCGTTTTTCAATTATGAATATGCCTACCATGTCTTCGCGAACGTATTATGATATACAAAAGCACGTTCATGAAGTAATAAAAGAATATGGCGTGGAAGAAATGGCGGAAGCTGCAGAAGCAGAGAAGGCTGAAGCTATATCTAAAGGAGAGCTAGATAGTGATGGGTTTTCACTTCTAACTGTAGTTGTTGATGGTACTTGGGCTAAAAGATCATATAAGTCTAAATAATATATTAAACACAAGAAGTTCTTCATAAAAATTAAGAATACTTGATTATGTACATAATTTATTATATATTATTATTTGTTATACACATGTATGTATTTGTATATCGATCAATTATTTGTAATAAAGTAACTTCATCATTTCTGAAATTGTTTTTTTATAAGATTTTCTTTTTTATTACTTTTTTCTAGATCTATTTATCATTACAATTGTACATTATAATGAGAAATAATGTTGTACTATTGTGATGGCTGAAAATAAATTAAAAAGAGAGTGTTCTTTTATTATAAACAAATTGAATGTATTAATTTTCATCCGACTTTAAGATGTGCATTAAAGCGAAGTGAAAATGAACCCATTTAATTTGTTCACATCCAAAAATAATAATTAAATATTTCAAAATATGAATAGTAATACGTGACTAGACCCGCAAGAGGGCAGTTCCGTAAGTTTTTCATTCTTCATACATATGTTTCCCATCTCTGGTATTCCTTTATCTATGAATAAAACCGAAGCGTTCGGATCGGAACCTCATAACGTGTAGCTCCACCCACTCACACCCCCTTGCGTCTACTCGTCCCGCGAGTAATATAAGTTGCATACGTTTCTATTTGTAGGTAAAGGCCCCTCTTAAAACACATGTAAGATGTGTGATGTATGTATTGGTAGTGAATTACATTACTTTACACCTTCTTATAATAACTTATAATCATTACTTAACCTACTTTTCCCAGGGTCGGTGTAGTTGTGCTGCTTACATATTCTTATATTTATTTTTTGTCTTCAAGTGAACTTGCGTACAATGTTTTGCTGATATTGCACATTTGCGTCACCCCATTATTCTATTATATATTTATTGGTATTTATTTATTGGTAGGACGTGTCTTGTTTAAAAAAAAAAATATGCACTAAAAGTTAACGTCCGATGTTCTTCGATGCAAACAGATTCGAAACATCCGACAAGCAAATTGAATGAAAATCTGTTCGCGCGAAGATCTATACCTATCCCACTCCACTTAGCTGTTAGAAATGCAATTCTACATTTCATCCCCTCTTAATTGGATAAAGACGAAGTAACAGTCATTAAACTCGTTACAACTACAATTTACACTATGTTGACTTCAGTAGTTGCGGCAAACAAAAAGTGTACGGTATGTGGAATCCATAGAAATAGAGTAGGGAGAACGCGTTTCAAGTATGCGCGTTGCTGGTAGAATTGAAAGCCGCCATTTTGATGGTTGGAAATTGCGGGAATTTGATCTAACAAATTTGTTCATATCGTGCAATTCATACTAGGCTATAAAATAGTGGAACAAAGTTACTATTGTAGTATTTTATTTACACTGAAATACATAACTGGTGGCATTCTAAGTAGAAATTTGGAGCAATTTGCTACTGATGATTAAATAGAAGCAATTTCGTTAATTCATGGCGAATTTTTGTTCCTTGGATTGAAGTGATATATTTTTTCGCCAAATTGAAAAAGCGAATTTTTGTATAGGCTCTAACAATTGCTTGCATTAGAGTAATTCCATGATGTTCCTCACGAATAGGAATCTCTCTAAAATGTTCTTACAGTTCAGGGAACATTATATATATTTTTCCGTAATATTTTGTGCTACAGCTATTGTAAATACAGTTATGAGTCCTGTGTCTTCCGGTAGGTTGTTATTATTCAAGACGACCATTTTTCTAATTTCAAGTGGTTGTCCAATGAAAGGGACTGCATTTATTTTTAATGTTCTTTTGCCACCTCTAACAATAAAATCCTCTTCCTTGAAATGTTTAGAACAAACTACCTTGCTCTTCGACCAAGTAAAATCACTGGAAGGTTTACCCAATGCATCTAACCATTTTTGCAGTAGTTCACTCCGGAGAAAACTACAAGGGTATTTTCGTTAAATAATATTGTAAACTTGCTAAAACGAATAATGCATTGGTTTATCATGTTACTTACGTGTGAAATGAAACACCTTCAGGTTTAAACTTTCGGGCATTAGAGCAGCCTGGGACCGAACAAGACATGCTTTAATGTCTTTAAAAACAACACAAATCGATAACAAAACACGATTCACTCGTCGAAATAAAATGACACTTCCACCAGGTTACCACGTTTGACATTACAACCATAAAACTGGGTGCCACTACTGAACCCCGCTAAAAGAGGATGCCTAGTCGTCGAATCGCGTTCTCCCCACTCTATATCTATGGGAATTCTACAAGTAATTACCAACTGTGAAAATAATTATGAAGAAAGTAATTAATAAAGAAATAACTACGAATTAGGAGATGAACACTCTATATAATAACTATTCACTTAATTGGTAATATAAGTTCAATTTATCTCTAGTTTAGAGGTATATGAACGTTTCTAATGTTCTGCTGTGATTAAATCATTTTCTAAGTGATCAACACGTTATTTCATTAAATTGCGGTTGTAGGCAAATTTTAATAATCACATTTTAGAGGCATTGCGAATAAGTACTTCTGGTATGAAACTTTTTTGATACAATAACTCGTTAATGATATTTAGAAAAACTTTTTCATTGGACTCAATTTCCTAATATTGACAATTATATATTTAGCTTTTTGATAAGTCTTGGCTGGTTTTTAAGACAAATTTCAGTACCACCAGCGAGGTAATGTTGCCAACTTAAAAATGTATGTAGTGTTCACTTAAGTTGAATCAGTTGAAGTGAATTGTTTTATGTTTGAGAAATTTATCGAATGACCCTTTTTTTACTCATTGAGGATAATATATTGAAGACATTTATTTTGATTATTTTCGCTATCTTCAAAGACTACAAGGGCATATATATGTGGGAGCACCTCTTCTCCCCCCCCCCCCCAAAATCAGAAAAAAAGTTAAAATTAATAAGTAGTTATTATTCGGTTGGCGTATGCTCGCAAATAATTTTCGTTCTGTTAGCTTCCAAACAAATATATAGATGGCACCTTAATTGAATGAGATAGTTCACTTAAAAAACAACAAAATAAAACATAAACAAGTGTAAATAACTCTAAGCTTCGTCATACCCCCCCCCCCCCCACACGCACACAAATTATAACCTATATTCACCACTGAAAGACTAGACTATCCAAAACAGCTCAATAACGAATAAACACACATTTTCTATTACCATATTTTGCACAAAGAGCTTTTGTGGATCTATAAATATGTATTACTTTCTTATACGTAGTATAAGGAAGTATTGTGATGATGAAAATTTTCGACCTCGAGATTTTTGCAGATGTCCACCTTTTGAGGTCCCCTGATACCAAAAAAGTGGTTTTTATAAAATGTCTGTGTCTGTCTGTCTGTGTGTCTGCGTGTGACCACGATAGCGGTCAAACCGCAGGAGATATCAATTCCAAATTTTGTATTTACGTGTATAATCTCCCTCTTGAGATCTGATTAGTTTTTCAGTAAAATCGGTAGACCGGAAGTAGCAGTTTCTTCAGTGAAAAAATCGAATTTTGCCAATATTTCGTCAAATACTAAGTTTATACAAATTTATAAAGAATTCATATGTACTTAAAATTAAAATTGAGAACAATTTTATTTAAAAATTTTTTCGAAATTCCTACCGGAAGTAGGTCTTTTACTCTTATCGAAAATCGGTCTTTTGCGAATATTTCGCAAGTCAAGCTTTTTAGACAGGTACGTTACGTGTATAAAAGTATTTAAAACATAGTTTTCAATATCTTTTGTATAAAAAAGATTTCAAAATTCGGACCGGAAGTAACACTTTTTCTCTTACCGAATAGCGATTTTTGGCAAATATGTCGTAAATTATGCATTCTATATATATTTATTAAGAGTACAAAAGTATTTAGAGTTATATTTGCAATATTTTTTGTATACATGAAGTTTCAAAATTCGGACCGGAAGTAGCACTTTTACTCTTAGCGAGTAGCACTTTTTTTCGAATATCTTGCAAAGTATGCATTCTATAGCGATTTATTAAGAGAATAAAAGTACTTAGAATAGGATTTTGAATATGTTTTGTATAAAAAAATTCTTAAGATTGTATACTTTGAAACGCTCATACGTATAAGAAAGTCGTGTGGTGGCCACACGTCATTTTTTGATAATATCTTGCAAAGTATGCATTCTATAGAGATTTATTAAGAGAATAGAAGTACTTAGAATAGAATTTTGAATAATTTTTGTAAAAAAAATTCTTAAAATTCTATAATTTGAAACGCTCATACGTATAAGAAAGTCGTGTGGTGGCCACACCTCATTTTTTTAATACACTTTCTACTATTATCACCGAATCACCGATATACATTTTCTTTTGAAGAAATTCTGTACTGGCTGAAGTATGAACCTTATAGGTATTACTGCATTCGAGAATAATAATATAATAAAATTCAGATTACAAATTCAACAATATTTATATTTAAGAATAGCAAGTCAACAATGATTTGTATGATGATATACAATATTCGATTTACGTAAAGAAATACCTTTTTACAATCTACTGAAACTACAAGTAATACTAATATTTGGCAATACATTCACTAATAATCAATTCGTCTTTCTCTGGTAAAATTCTTTCTTCTTCCCACTTGTTAAGTTACATACGGCCATATATAAAAGTGGAAACTTCTGCACGAAGAGGTAGATAACCAATAGGTATAATATTATTGCTGCTGTTAAAACAAGATCAAACACAGCTGGCTTCACACTGAAACAATAAAATCAATGTAACAACTACTTCCTTAAAGAATATCCAAAAACATTTTGCATAAGTACTATAAACAAATGTATAACGACGTATTAAATTTTATTTCCACTCTCATGCACGAAAGAAGCGCGCGTAATTTGTGATAGTTTTAAGTTCAATTCATTAAACTTATTTTAAAGTATAGCTCGGTTAATATCTGATGGCACTCAGGATGCGCGAGGTGTGGCCAGAATATGTATCATGTGTGTTAAAAACATCGGTATCGAAAGCAATACACTACGATAGACAAAGTGCAACTAAATTAAATACCGACTAATGTTTTCAAGTCGGTCTTTACCTCTTCATATGTAGCGAAATCTATGTCTAACTCTCAAGTTTAATGCTGCGTTCTCTTCTTAACCGAGTTATAGTTTATCTGTATATGCAATATTCTTTCCCCATTTCCCAGTTCCCTTGACGATACATATATTGAAGCCAAATCTCAAATTTAAAAGTGTTAATCAAAATGTTGTATTCCTTTTTATTATTAACTAGCAGTACCCGTACGGCGTTGCCCGTGACATATTTATTATTATGTATGTTCTCGGACTACCCAAAATATCACAAAACAAATATATAGTTATGTTCGTGTTAAAAGTGATTTTATTTGGTTCATGGGGTTGCTCAACTCAACGAAAAACAGAAAGTCGGTGATCTGTACAGCGATGCCGACAGTGTGTGTGTGACGCGCAGACTGTGTGTTTTTCGTTTCTTATATAAATTCATGTTATGTCACATATTGTTATTTTTTAATATTTTCCGATATACTTTTAAAAAAAATTTAGTCACAACCTTCCACACAATATAAGGAACACACACACAAAATTTTATCAAAATATAGTTTGCGAGTCTATACAGAATATACATGATTCATTTAAAATGCATGTAGCTTGTTACACAGTTCACCAGTGATATGGAAAGTATGGCTGGTAAACTGTAGTAAGTTGTTTTTTAAGTGTGAGTATAATCAAACTAGTTTGTAAACGAAAATACATCAGGTATATTCAAGCAAATATATTTCAAATTTTGTGCTTAATGATTTATAGCATGATAACATTAATTTATCAGAAAAAAATCTTTTGAAGTTCTTATCCCTTTGGCTTGCACAATGTATTTTGTTTTTCAAGGGAACAAATATTTTATTAAAAGATCGCCTTTATTTTGTAATTACTTTAAAGATATTTACAAAAATTAATTAGATATTAATTTCCCGCAGTCATTTGTATTTACTTTACATGTTGATGCTTTTTAATCGTAATAGTAAGGGCAATGTTTTCTATACAACTAAACTATGAAGAGAATTCTTCGGCCTTCAATAAACAATATATTATATTATTATTTTTTTCGATTTCTTTATAAATTGGGATTCCAAACGATCTCTCTTTTGGTTTACTTTGCTCCTTAGTACTCGTACCCATTGGACGAATCTGATCTCTCTGATCACACTCAGTGCTTATACAGTTCTAACAAGTCTATTGTTTCTAGTACGCCCTTGGTTCTCTCAAATGCAGCTCACTGTGCCTCAATCATTTCCTGCGATTGTGTCAACAATTAATCCAATCAGTGTCTATATACTTCTTTAAGATTACACGTAGACTTTAACCAAAAACAAACTCTAAAAAGCTCTTAATAGTATATGTACTACTATTCGTTCTTGACCTACTTTAGTGGTAACTTCAATGCAACTTGTCCTATGGTTACACATAAACTAAAATGTAACCAGCCGTTGCCTTGGACTAACCAAGAATTAAAAAAATCAAGTGAAAATCTTAGGTTTATGCATCACATAGTCCGGGCAACAGGTAATCAAATCTACAGAGAGCAATGGACTTTTCTTTTAACCTGTCACCGCGACAGATCCTAAGAGGTATAAATTTGTGTTTCTCTTCTGCAATTTTTCTGTTCTTTATTACGTCTTCTTGAAGATCTAACGTGTTGAGTAATAAGGTAAGTAAATAAATATTTGCCTTATATGTTTTTTTACATACGTGGTACAGTTAGTTTTTGAGAATCGTCGTTTTTATAACTACTTTACGCTTTGTCCCGTACATTACAAAAATATGTCATTTCTTTCATTCTATCATCGAATGTAATTTCAAATTTGTATTCACAACGGATAACAAACTTTAAAATATCTTCTTTCACTGCACACTAGCCATTTTTGCTTTTATATTTAATTTTCTGGTTGTCCCTACTAAAAATCTTTTGTCCCGTACGTGACAGAGTCGGGTACAATTCTTTCGTCAATGTGCTTTTCCCAAATATTGCGTGATATTACATGTGTTTTTTTCTTCTAGTTTCGTTATGGAACGCTTATAGTTAAAATCTACCAGCACCAGCAGAATGCGTAAATGAAGAAGTAAGAAAAAAATCCAAGATCCCAGATTTTCTTCAAAAGGAAAGAGAACGGATGAAATTGTTGCGGCAAATTAAAAAACGATTAATGACAGCAAAACAAATAAAGGAGCAGAGACGATATGAAAGACACCGAAAAAGACAACAACGAGCTAAAAAGAAGTTGCCGACTTCAAGTTCAACAGTTGCGGAAATCGTAAATCCCTACAAATGTAATCAAACCTATGGTAAAGCCATACGTAAAACTTTAAATGCACTTCCCTCCTCCCCTAATAAGAAAAAAGTTGTTATTACAAGTTTAGCTAAGCAGATGGGGTTAGAAATATTACCATCCATTAAAGAAACGCAACGTCCCAGCACTTCCAAGACTCCTAAAAATTCCTTCAGTGAAATGATAATTTTTTTTTATCATCGTCCCGATATAGTGTATACATATGTCCAGGAATGAAAGACTGTAAAATTGTGCAGATGACAATGTGTTTGAAGGAAGCTTATGAAATATTTAAAAATGAAAATCCTGAAATTTCAGTTAGCTTTACAAATTTTTGTAATTTAAGACCACCTGATGTTTTACTTTTGAAAGATACAACAGAACAATGCAAGTGTCGAATCCACGAGAACTTCATTTTAAAACACAAAGCACTTAAAATAAGCTATAACAGGGAATTTTGGCAATCAGTATGTGTGATTTTAACAGAAATTCCATTTGTTGGACTAATACGTGTGAAAACTGTTCCCATGGAAGAAAACTTAAAACACTGTTAAATCCGAATACAATAGTGTCATGGAAAACTTGGGGAAAAGACCGCAATACAGGACGCTTTTCTTTGGTAATTCAAGAACGTGTGCTGGCGAATTGGAGGAAGAAATTCTTCGAAAATTTCCAAATGTAATGAATTATGTTTATACAAAACGTGTGCAGCTTATGAATTTGAGGATGATAAACAAACTAAAGGTGTGCGCATACTTCAAATTGATTTTGCTATGTCTTTTAGTTGCGAATATCAAAACGAAATACAAAGTGCCTTGTGGTCCCCAAATAGTGTAATGCTGTTTACCGCTGCACCTTTTTTGAACGATACCTGTAATTTCTTATTTGTTCAGATTGTCAGAAAAAAGATAAGGACACGATATTCGCCATGATAACTAAATTATATGTTGAGATTTTTCAAAAAGATGAGGAAATAGTGCACACTGAAATTATTTGGAGTGACGGACCAGCGTCGGAATTTAAAAACAAATACATGGTGAAAGTGCTGAAGGAGTTGTCTTAAAAATATGCCAAATCATTTTTTTGGAAATATTTCGCTACTTCACATGGCAAAGGCGTTGTCGACGGGGTAGGAGGCAATGCTAAACGTCTTGTGCGTACAAAGATTTTAAATAAAAATAACGAAACAGTAATTCAAAACGCCAAACAGTTTCCAGCAGAAGCTGCCAAACTTTTGAAGCAGACAAAAGCTTTTTTATGTATCCGAAGAAGATATAAAAGTCTTTATTAATAAAAGTAATTACTGGGAAGATGTTAAAAATATACCAGGAATTTCGTCTTTCCATATACTTCGATGCGATATTGAGGGAAATTGTTACTCTAAAAAGGATGCCTTAAAATCAGAAATAGCTATTCCATCCGGTTCAGATTCCCGTAAACGGCGAAAATTGTGTTAAAATAAAGTTCTTTCTGTTTGTTATGTAGTTATAAGTATTATTGTACGTTTCTGTTGTAATAAATTTGATTAAATCCAAAACAACAACTTAAGTTGTCCCATACGTGACATCCCTGTCCCGTACATGACAGTAAAATAAAAGCTCTTCAAATTTTTTCTGTCAAACATTATAAAACCGTAGTTTCCCCAAAACAAAAAAAATACTTCTACTAGAGTTTATCGTATTTTTTGTTAACATTTATCCGTAAGAAGAGCTGAAAAATAGACTAATTTAACTAACTTGATAAACGTGGTAGTTTTGCATGTCCCGTACGTGACGCGTTAAAAATTATTAATAATTCTTAAGTATTATGAAATAAAATAATATATAACAGTGTATTACAAATTGTATAATACAAAAAGTTTACTATGTGCAGGAAATGAATTGCATTTATTGTTTTTAAAAAAAATTAAAAGATATTTCTAAATTATCGCGTACAATTGTCCCGTACGTGACACTGGAATGCTCCAATACATAATTTAAAAACGTGATCATAGGCATAGAGTTGAAGCGGCTAAGAAGGATTATTTAAATAATAGACTGAATTCTAGTAACAATAAAAGCAAAGAAATTTGGAAATATATCAACGAATAAACAGGAAAATTGAAAGATTGCAATATTTCTACATTATTGGATGAAAATGGAGATAAGCTAAATGGAAGTGCTGCTGTAGCAAATAGGTTTGCGGATTATTTTGCAACTGTTGCTGAACAGAGATTGAGTACTCACTTTGGTGGTAAGTTATCAGATAATTGTACAGCGTCTGACGTAGGTACTGCCGCACAGTATGTTTTTTACATTTATAACAGAAGAAGACATACAAAATATCATTATGATGTTAAAAAATAAACAGTCATGTGGATTTGATTATATTAACAGTAAGATTATAAAAAAAGTTTGTCCAGAAATTGTAAAGCCACTAACATACGTAGTTAATTTGATGGTAGAGAAAGGATAATTTCCGAACATCTTGAAATTAGCTCGTGTTGTGCCTGTGTATAAAAGTGTATGTGAAGAAAATGTGGAAAATTACAGACCGATCTCAATTTTGAGCACATTTTCTGCAATAATAGAGAAAATTATTGTCAATGAATTATGGCAATACCAATCACCCAAACCAGCATGGATTTAGAGAAAACCATTCTACAGAAACGGCTACCTTTAAATTTAAACAGCATGTCAACGAGGAACTGGACCAGGGAAAGTATGTTGCTGGGTTGTTCTTCGATCTTTCAAGGGCCTTTGACACCGTTAGTGCGGGATTTGTGAGTGACCAGATTTGTGCACTGGGTATTTGTGGGAATATAAATAGATTGATTACCTCATATATGGAGGGCAGGTGCATGTACGTAGATGTACACGGTGGGAACTCTGTGGGAAGTCTGAGCCTTGGTGTGCCACAGGGGTCATCGTTGGATCCTCTAATATTTCTATTACATATAAACGATCTGCATAACTTCATAACGACTGGTTATAGAGTTAGTTTTGTTGACGACACTTCGATCTTGGTGTCTTCTGTGACGGAGGATGGCATGCAAATAATGATAGATGAAGCTATAAGCGAAATGAGGAAATGGTGTGATCTCAACAACCTCATGCTAAATTTGAATAAGACAACAGTTATACATTTCCATACCCGGAAAAAAATAGAGGATGTCGGGGTTACTACCCGGTTTCTAGGAGTATTTCTCCAGCCTGATCTGTCATGGGAAAGGCATGTGGAACACGTGGTCGGTAAACTCAATAGCGTGTATTACGCCATTTTGAAACTTGGATTCTCAGCAATTATTAGAGATATATTATGCCATCGCGGATTCGCATCTGAGTTACAATGTCATATTGTGGGGCAATTCGTCGCGAGCTAATGTGAATCGCATATTTGTTGCTCAGAAAAGACTTGTGTGTCTGATTTTTGGTTTGGGACCCATGGATTCGTGTCGTCCGCTATTTACCTTGCACAGAATATTGACATTTCCATCTGTGTTTGTGTATAAGTGTTCTATCTTTGCTTTCACACATAAAGACAAATTTAAAAGAAACAGTGACTTTCATGATTATCCAACAAGAACAAAGGATAGGTTTAGTGTCTCGGTACATAAATCGGTGGCTTTTCGGAGATCCCCCATGTATTGCTGTCTGTCTGTCTACAATGGTCTTCCACAACAAATCACGGAGAGTAGTAATATTAAAATATTTTAAAAAAAGATGAATAATCTATTGGTTGAGAGTTCTTTATATTACTATGGTCAATTTTTGTAATGTTTGTTTTATTTGGTTTATTTATTTGGTGTTTTTTATAGAATGTACTGGCTGTGTGTGATATACCTTTATACATATGACGTAGCCGATATCACTATGTGATCTATGGTTAAATAAATTTATTATTATTATTATTATTATAATTTTATGAGCTTGTTGGTTTTGAAACTGTTATGTGATAGAACTATAATAATTAGATGATGTAAAAAACCGAACCTGCTGTGGATCAGTGTGCGCTAGTTTTTTGACGATGGTAATTTATAGCGCTATAACAACATATACCGTATGTGTCAATTTTCATTAGGTATAGAGATTCAATGTTTACGTGCGATTTATACGTATACAAGTAATACGTGGCAACGTGGCACCCCTACTGTCCGTCACCAATCCCGGCAACAATCGACATCATAACGATTTTCTCCGATCTTCCCACTTCTCCCGACCAGATTTTACATTCAATATTTAGCTGCGAACACGTTGCGATCTAGTCTGCAATAAAAGCCGTCTTATTACTGGAACGGGAAACATCAAATGGCCGCCGCGATCTCCTGATCTAGTAGTTTATTATTATTTTCAGAATCCTTTTTCATATACCTTATTTTTAATGTTATTAGAATTACGCTTTTGTTTGTGTCATGCAGCGTGAACGCAGCTTAATAATTCTCTGCATTTACTGAAAGGAAAAAGAAAAACAATTCCTTGCAACTCGTAAATATTATTTCTGAACGCATTACAAACACCCAAGCCGGTGGTCGAATAGTTACTACTAACCACGCTAACTTGTATTTACGAGCATGCATCGGTCGTGCTGGCATTGGAAAGGAAAGAAGGGGTACTATGTTGCCACGTACTGTATGGATTAATCGCCTATGGCTAATGAAAATTGACACATGCTGTATAGATAAATAAGAAAAAGTCAATACAATTTTTACGATAATAGTATCGAGTCCGATTAACATAAAATATTTACATACGCCGTTCCAGTGTACACACTTTTTATGGAACATGCCAGAGTGCTCGCGAAGTAAAATAGGCCAGGCGTTCGAACAATTCTTACTATAGTAAATTTGAATTACCAGATATGGAATACGAAATCTATAAGTTTGGAAATCGTACCTCTATCAACAATAAGTACACTATATGGTTAAATTGTTAATAATTCAAAAATGTTTCCAATTACCTGTACACATTCATAACACTCTTGGTAACATCGTAAAACATAAAATCAGGATCCCTTTTGTCGGGAATGGCATAACTGACTTTAACATCTCTTAAGTACTTATTAAATGTTTCTTTCAAGAATCCAACTAAAGAATTATCTTTTTGACTTAAAATCTGTGCTGCTCGCGGTTGTGAACTTAAATAGTTGACCCAAGCTTCTAAAGCTGGTTTCTCTACTTGCTAAAAACAAAAAAAAATGGTATTAAACAGTATAATATTAACGTAAAAATTAAATCTTTACCAGGGACTTTCCAAATACTTCTCCGACGGACACATTATAAATCTGACTAGCTAATGCTTCGGCAATAACCTGCGTGTTCTGTGTTAATGTATCAATATTCATATTTTCCTTAGTATCTAATATGGTACCCCTGAGTGAATCTTTATGGCTTTTTAAGGTAGATATTGTAAAAGCGGACAATCTTCTAATACTAAATCGTTCGTGTTCCCACGCCAATATATCATCAGCTAAATTAATCTTTTTATGTACTCCATCCACGGTTACCGGAGGATACCTGTCGCTAGCTAACTTTAAGGCTTTGAAGAATAAATTGGCAGGGGCGCCATCTTTCGGCGGTTTGGATACGTGCATGTAAAGTGAATTACTGGCTGCTAAGGTGTCCAAACACATAACATATGATGCTTCCTGTAAAAAAAAAAGACGTGCATTTCCTATATTATACAAACTTACTACAAAGATTAATTTTAAATAGGTGTTAATATTTGTTATCAATTACGGATGTGCGTAATCAAAAAGAACGAGATTATTACGCTATCAGTGATATAATTTTAAGGAAAATGTATTCATTTTAATTTATAATCAATTATAAAATAATCTAAGTAAAAATTTTATTTGAATACTTATTTACCATAAAATCATAGTAATTTAAAATTTACTTAATATTATCAGTCCTCGAGTTGTATAGATGTGCCATCGATATGAAGGAAAAACACCACAAATTTAATATTTGAAAATGATAGACGTAGATATTTTTTTGGAAACAATTATGCACAGTAGCACAACTCGCAATAACAAAGCAATAAAATGCTAGTCAGATATAAAAACAAATGCACAACAATACACAGCAAAATTAAGCAAAAAATTAAGAATAAATAACCAAAAGAATTTCTACAGCAAAACTGTATGACTCTTTAAAAAGAAAATTTCTTAACAATAAACAAATCACAAACAGGATGAAAATTATAAAACATATTTACCGTCTAGGATAACATAGAAACAGCAAACATTGGCATTGATCTAACATGGGAAGAATGTTAACAAAATGCTAAAGTTTTTGTAGAAAATGGGTACTGTAAAATAGCAATAGAAAAACATGTATCCATATTTGTGATATTCTTTTCACCATAACTTTCAGAAGAAAATTACTATTTCTCCCAAAAGTTGCATGTGTAATTTGCGTCATCCATAACGGAAGAAAAATTATAAACAATTGCAACTTTATCTGCATGAGAATTTAATTTTAGGAAATCTGTTTGCAAGAAAGTGATGAAACTCGGGAACAGAATGCGGTAGAATGAAACTACAAATGTGCATAAATTATTGTAGCAACTGAAAATAAAATACTTCCTTATTAAATAGATAAAACAAATTCCTTGAAATAAAATTGTAAAGTTATGTATCTCTATAAAAGACTAGTTTGTCTAAAACCTTTCCTTCCTTCTGCAACTATTTGCAAAATATTTTTAAATATATCCTTGGTTCAGAGTAATCTACTTACTATTTAGTCTGTTTTGGTCATATTTTACTTATTTATATGACTAATAGTTTAATTCATACATAAATGAGTAAATTCATTAAACATAACTCACCTGTATAATGGCACCATCCAAACTGTCTAATTGGTCTTCTAACCATTTTTTACTTCCTTGATAATTTAATTTTCCTCCTCCAGTAAGTAAAAATACAATATTATATTTGCCTCTTGTTTTAGAATCACTATATAGTGTTGAGAAAAGCCTTAACAATTCTAACATAATAGCCACTCCCGAACCATTAGAGTCAGCCCCAAAAGACAATTCCTAAAAATACATATTATCAACACTGATCTATATTTTTATTTATTGTAATTACAGGTGCAACACCAAAACTATCATAATGTGCAACAACTGCTATAGTTGATGTTTTGCCATCATGACTCTGTCCTACTAATACACCTTGAATTGTTGCCAATTTGATATCTGTCTTGGGGTTTGGAGATTTTGGATTTACAACTATTTGGTATCCATTTGCAGCTACGGAATTTACCATTGCCTCAGCTGCTGATTTTGATTTGTCATCGCCAATTGAATTTTGTGTTATTTCAGTAACAATTACTGATAAATCAGGTGTCCATATAGAAAAATATACAGGTATCATTACATCTTGTGTTGCTAACATTGCATCTTCCAATACCAACAAATGCTACAATATAGAAAATACATAATGTATATTAAATAAAATTAAAATATGTTTTAAATACCTGCTTATCTTCATGGCTAAGCTCTGACAAGTGTTCTGGTAACACGATAAGCAGAGCCCCTGCTTTAGCTTTTATATTACGAAAATGATCAACAGTTAAATCTTGTAATCTTACTACTACGCAATGTCTTGAAGTGGACCAGCCTAGTAAAGATCTTGCCTCGAGATTGATTGCAGCACTTCGACATCCTAAAATAACATAACCCCAATTAATATTACATTATACAATTAAATTCTACTGTGAAAAAGGGTTTCAAAGAAATAATTTATATCTATTGTGTAAATTAGGTTGTTTACCATGAGCTGATCCATGTAAATCAAAATGTTGCATTCTATACACAGGAAATTCATGTGATGCTGTTACGGGATTCGCTGGAGATATTATTATAAAAATAGGTAAAAATACTAATACATAGTAAGGTAAGTAGCCTTTAAAGATTTCTTCCGCCTCCTCTAACCACATTTTCATTCAAGTTTCAAAAAAGAAAATTTAAATTTTGATGTCTCACGACATCCACGAGTTATCACATTTGGGTAGGCAACCAAGCATACCATTTGCTTCTTGGGTCATCAACACTCATCGATCTTGTACTACATTTTTCTAAAAGGAATAGCATGAGATAAAAACTCCAATTCAATTGTGTTTGAAGGTCCATGTTATAATAATAATATAAAGCAAAAATTATTATATTTGCAGCTTTTATTTTATTATAATATACTCTTATTATATACTTATGAGTAAACACTAAAATTATTTAAAAAAAAAACAAAGTAGATTCGGAAGACTGGCGTAGCTAAAATTAGCTTTCAAATTTCTAGAATTATATTCATATTCATACTACCCCATATTGAAAGTCCTGAATTGTAATTTAATTTTTGTTAATATTAAACAAAAAATATGGTACACGTAGGGAGAGACAAATTCTAGCCCCCGTATCGTCCTGAACCACTAAACAAAGAATATCTCAGTGTCAAATCCATTGCCCTAATAATAGGTACCTATGTATCACTGCGACTTCCAATGGAATCCCTTACACCTAGTTTTGGGCGTTTTGTCTGTATTAAATTGACCTTTCTGGTGATATTTCTAACTTGACAGTCAATTTAAATTAATCAATTGATCAAATTGTTAAAATTATCTGAATGTGATAAAGTATTAATATTATCAAAATTAGAAGAAAGATGGTACATAAGAAATGTAGCTTCAAGATTTAATATAAATAAATCTACGATTTTGAGTGTTAAGAAAAAAATGAGGTGTGGCCACCACACGACTTTCTTATACGTATGAAAGTGTTACTTCCGGTCCGAATTTTGAAATTTCATTTATACAAAAAATATTCCATATCTAACTCTAAATACTTTTGTACTCTTCATAAATATATATAGAATGCATAACTTACGACATATTTGCAAAAAATCGCTATTCGATAAGAGTAAAAGTGGTACTTCCGGTCTGAATTTTGAAATTTTTTTTATATAAAAGATATTGAAAATGATGTTTTAAATACTTTTATATTCGTAACGTATTTGTCTTAAAAGCATGACTTGCGAGATATTCGCAAAAAACTGATTTTCTATAAGAGTAAAAGACCTACTTCCGGTTGGAATTTCGAAAAACTTTTTTAAGACAATTTGTTTCAAACTTAATTCTAAGTACATATGAATTCTTTATAGATTTGTGTAAACTTAGTAATTGACGAAATATTTGCAAATTTCGATTTTTTCACTGAAGTAAACTACTACTTCCGGTCTGCCGATTTTGCTCAAAATCTAATCAGTTCTCAAGAGGCAGATTATACACGTAAATACAAAATTTGGAATTGATATCTACAGCGGTTTGACCGCTACCGTGGTCACACACACACAGACAGACACACAGACACACACACACACACACAGACACACAGACATTTTTTAAAAACCACTTTTTTGGTATCAGGGGACCTCAAAACGTGGACATCTGCAAAAATCTCGAGGTCGAAAATTTTCATCATCACAATACTTCCTTATACTACGTATAAGAAAGTAAAATGGGAGGAAGATGGAAGTGTTAAAAAGAAAGAAGGTTCGACGGCCGAGAATTTCAAATCAGCAACAGGAAGAATTTTTATTAGATTATTTAAGAGAAAAAAAGGGATTTTATTGCAAGTCAGTGTACTATTTTTTATAATGGACGGAGCGTTGCATTTAAAAACCAATCCTAACCATCCTAACAAAAGCGAAGTAATGGTGGCGACATGAGAGAGAGAGACAGTTTCTTCAATTTTAAACAATCAGTAAATTCAAAAGTGTCATTTACAATCATAACTGCTTTATATTTATAAAATCCTTAAAGAAAATAAGGAAATGACGGTTTATCACGGATTATCGGTTGGTTCACTTAAATGAGGGGTTTTGCCGCCTAATCTACCTAATGCAGGCGCACCTAGACGGCGCCACGGTGTTAGAACAAGAGACCTAGAAGTAAATTTGAATCATGACTTTAACCGAATAATTGAGATGTCGCTATTACTACCTTACTACTTAGTTAGTGGTGTTATAATCGTACCGTAAGTTCTGTAAAGAGTAATATGATAATTTTATTAAGTTGACATAATGCATTTTTAGACTTAAAATATGGATAGAAGCTGGTGCATTGTATGTGCGGCGTACAAGCAAGAAGCAAGAGCGATGCATATTTTCCGAGAATGCGAACAAGTAACTAATGGCACTAATAGTTGACATATAACCCGAAGGTGAGCTGGAGATTTTTTGTTTGTAGTTCTGATTCTAAGTGCAACAAGGACCACCTGGATGTAGCAAGGATTTTGTTGGTTTCCGATTACACCAATTAAAGTTTGCAATTATTAGGAGTATAATATAAGTGAGAATAATTGTAGTTGAGATGTCAGGCGATTTTTGACAAAATGATTAGTATACATTATAAAGGACCTCTAATTGAACAACTTTTTCTTTCAAAATTATCAATGCAAATGTAGGGAAATGGAGATAAAAAATAAATTAGGTACTCACCGAGTTAATCTTGCAGGTTACAGCCCATGTGAGATATCCCATATAGAGCATTGAAATAATGAAAATCGCAATAAATGATGTTTATTTAAGCTCACAACACAACAATTACCTTTGATTTCCACATTCTTTGATTGAATTTTAGCAAAATTGTAAATACGAGATCACATGATATCAGCTGTTTTTGTTGACATTTGATGGTGCATTTAAAATCGCAGAAAAGTCATAAGAAAACATACAAATTGACCTAAATTGTGTGTGATTATGTGAAATAAACATCAATTATAGTGATTTTCATGATTTCAATGATCTATATGGGATACCTTACATGAGATGTAACCTGCAAAATTGACTTGGTCAGTACCTAATTTATTTTTTATCTCCATTTCTCTATGTTTGCATTGATAATTTTATAAGAAAAAGGTGTTCAATTAGAGGTTCTCTATAAGGTACACTAGTCGCCCGACACCTCAACTGCAGTTTAACCCTATGGGTGTATAAGAAAGCCTTTAAACTACACGAAAAACTTACTACTTGTTTTTAAGTTTCTATATTATGTTTTTTCACAAGCAATCAATCCATGTTTAGCAGTGTTAATAGAAACTTCAGATTTCTTGGTACAGAAGCATTTATGGTTTTTCCTAATGATTTTCCTGTGCAGTTTCCTATAATGAAAATGTGCCTTTATACTATCGTTGATATTTGTTAGTATACAGTTGTAATTATTATATTTTATTATTCAGAAGCGAAACTTGCCAACAGCAAATGGGCATGAAACCTGTGCTAGATGCCAGTACAACATGTAATAAGAAACTTTGCAGCCTACATTTTGACACAACATACTATGCACACCCTCATTCAGTACACCTCAACAGAAATGCAGTGCCGACACTCCATCCCATGAGGCCACCCACGGAGCTTAAGGCAACCATATCATTGGAAGTCTCATTTGTTTTACGACAACAATAAATTAACCAATTTGGTGTTAGTTATTGCAGGTTTATTTTTTTTGTTTTCTTCTATTGCCATGTAATTAACATTATTTAGTTTTTAAGCCCTAATTGTCACTCTTTTAATTATATATTGATGAAAAGACGTCTACTAAATTTGTTAGGTATCTTATGTATCCATATTTTTATTTATGTCACCTTATTTTATGTTCATCATTTATGTAATACAAGATTTTGTAAATGGTGGTAGTAAACATGGGCTTAAGTCATTGTGTATCTATCAGGTTTAATTACCTACTTTGTAGTATTTTGAGTAGGTACTTGTACTTTTCAACAGCAATTCTATCTTATTGTTAAAACTATCTTTGTAGTAATATATGTTGAACACTTGTGAAATATAGAAATAGTAATACAATAAAACACCTTTTTCACAAAATATAGTTTAATAACTAGATGTCACATTTCGTGTGCACTGCACACATCGTCAGTAGTAACTGTTATTACTGACGATGTGTGCAGTGCACACAAAATGTGACATCTAGTTATTAAACTATTTTTTGTGAAAAAGGTGTTTTATTCTATTAATAAAAATATATTTGTTAGTCGAATATTCTACTTTTGGTAGATTATGCTATTGTTCGTTAATTTATTTTTGTACTGGTAATTTAACTAAAACACATGTTGGATGTTAGTTATAATTTTTCAATAGTAATCAATCATAAATGTATACCTTTTCTACTTTGTAGTATTTTGAGTAGGTACTTGTGCTTTTTCAACAGAAATTCTATCTTAATGTTAAAAATATGTTTGTTAGTCGAATATTCTACTTTTGGTAGATTATGCTATTCTTCGTTACTTTATTTTTGTACTGGTAATTTAACTAAAACATTGTGTTAGATGTTAGTTATTAATATTCATAAATGTACTTTGTACCTTTTCTACGTAGCAATATTAAAGTGTAATTATCTAAGTAATTCTTTTCTTTAAAACGTTATCGTGTGGTTACAGCATTGTAATTGAATATCGTACTGCATACTGTTTTCCTTAGCAATGATTCCTCATTACTACGGGAACTAGTAAATAGTATGCAATTTGATGACAGTGTTGTGATCATGTACCGCGAGATCAAAAATTATATTGAAAAAGGTTTGCTATGGAATGTACAAGTCTGTCGTAAGTTATATCATTAATAAGTGTCACACTGCATTATATTTTCTCTTAAAATGACAAATATTAATGACAGTATGACACTTAATGATATAACTTAAGACAGATTTTTACATTCCATGGCAAACCTTTATCAATATATTTTTGATCTCGCGGTATTAAACCCTAATTTTTAATGAACTTAATTTTGAATTTCCCGCCACCAAATACATTTTGAATCGCCCACTATTTGCTTAGTGTTATTGAAAACTGTAATTTTTTGATGCCAGCGCCCTCTATGTCGGCCTTCACGCAACACAAACCGCGGATAAAAATTTTGGCTTGACTGCGCCATTTGCTTTTCTAATTTGAAAGTATTTAAATGGTCTAAAGAAACTAACAATTTCTAAATTTAAATAGTAATACCGTAGAGGGAATATATATTCCCTCTACGGTAATACTATAAACTAAATATGTACCATCATATGCTTTCTCTTTCTAATTCTAACGTGTCATCGAAATTCTCAAGGCCACTTCTGTGATTTTGCAATGTCAAAATCTGAAAGTGCTCTTTTCTATAGAATTTTTGTATGAACTCACCACCATAACTCAAGATTCGAACAATGGATATGCGTAATTATTTTTTGTTTTGTTTGTTAT